>CM077160.1:142417936-142522110 GCA_039583875.1 Platanthera guangdongensis | reverse complement strand
CTCTTGTAATTGCCAAATATATAAGGAAAGGGTGGTGGTGTATTAGGGTATGTGTTTGGTGTCTCATTGTTTGCCAGCGAAGAGGAGTCCTCTTCTGCGGTGCAGTTTCCGGCCACCTATTCTGGGCTCGGCCCATAGGGTTGGTGTATTCTTTTGTGCGAGTGTTTCTTCTTTGCTACTGTGTGTTCTGAATCTTGTATTGGAGTTCTTGTTTAGATAATTTCCTGGTAAGAAGTGGATTACTGTTCCATTGCACAATTTGTTCTTATCGCAGGGGTATGGTGGGGTCTATATTAACTGTTGTCAGTATAACGACAGTCTAGATGATTCAAGATCGTTATCACATTTAGTGCATTTTTTCAAATTTCCTAAGTATTTTTATTTATTTGATTAGTCATAGTTTGAGATTTAAATTAAATTATCTGAACTGAAATCAATGGAAACTCCCTTCTCTATTTATAGTGCCAGGTACTCGGGCTTAAGGATCGATATTTTGGTTCTACGTTGAGGAACTATCAGTCCTCCTGGGGTCGAAGCCCATGAGCAGAATGTGTTGATTCCACCTTTATCGTCGGTATTGGCCACATTCATTGCCACCTTGACCCAGTGAACCTCCAACTCTCGTCCCGATCTATTTGTTTCCTCCCTTGCATCAACGAACGACCACTGCTAACCCAAACATTGTCCCCACTTCTACTTGCCTATGCGAGCCTCATTTGCTTGCCTCGACTACCTACACACCTTCCTCGACCCAGCCGACTCCACCGTCGGTCCCAGCTAGCACTGACCCCCTACACTCCTCACCCGACCCCATCGTTACCTCCACTGCCCAGCAAATCCCTCCACCATCAACCACAAACGCAAACCCTAGCCTTGTTGACCCTCCTCCACCGCTAGTTGCACCATGCTTCCCCACTCCACCCGGTCGTAGTACCCGATGAGTTTGTAGTTGTGTTCATTCCCTTCTATACTATAAGGGCATCCTGTAAATAATGATATTCAGTGTTACAACATTTGTTCCTTTATTAGATTAGACATGTATTATTTATTTTCTCCATAATCAATTTTATCGCACTATGTTGATATTTTGCAATCACCATGTGTAACCATATAGCCTCATCCTGCATATATAGAAATACCGTATAGTTGGCCCTTATTGAATTAAACATTTTGGTTGGCTATGAGTTTGACCATGGGTGTATCGTGTCCAGCTTTGATTCCACCTTGATCATCGCTCTCTAACAAGTGATAAAATTAATGATTGTTTTTCCATGAATCAAGTATGTTCATCGAGTTTGAGTCTCCCTGATGCAGGAAGGAGCATAGGGTTTGCGCGTCTGTCGACTTTTTCGAGGAAACCCTAAATGTGTGCAATGAAATATAAATTTAACAAAAATAATTTGAGCAGTCGTTGCGCAAACTTTATGAAATTAAACAACGTTTGTTTTTTTTGTAAATAAAAAAACTATTTTGCTAAAAAATGGATTTTCTTAAAATAATGGTTCAATTCTGACAGACGAGGGAGGGGTGGACCAATAAAGACTTGGAATGAAACCGTAAGGAAAGACATGATGTACTTAGGAATTAGTGATATTATGACAAAAGATAGGGAACAATGGAGACAAAGGATCCATATAGCCGGCCTCACTATAGTGGATAAAGACTTGAATGTTGTTGTAATGGTTCAATTCTGAATCCGGGGAAAGAAGTGCGCAACTTTCGTTCTGTTCCCCTTATCGTAGAAAAACAGAAATCGAGAACTCTAAATACACTTCCATTTGGAGTTTCGACGTAGCATTCGCTGACAAAATTCGGGCGAAAACTCAACAATTAATCTATTATGCTACGAGAAAATATATAGACAGTACAAAGGAAGAGAAAGAGACAAGTTAGTCACGGAAAGAACCGTCTTTTCGTATTTAAAGTCGATGACGATAACGCGAGGAACTACTTGTCACCTTCGATCTCCCGCTCTGAAGTCGGCCGCTATCGCACACGGGCACCAAGAATAAATTTAACTCACTCACACAAAAATGGTTCCACGAAATCTCAAACACTCAATAGTGTTAAGAAGCCACAAACTAAACAACCTAATTTCACTCGCTCTCGCACCCAATGTGGATCCACGAAATCTCAATCACTCAACGTGGATTCACGAAATCTCAAGCAAGAAGTCACTATTCACGAAATTAAAAAAAAAACTCACAGCAGCTTCACATACTACTGTTCATCCTTATCATCAATCGAAGATCAACATCAATTTTCCTCTCACGGGAAGCAGTATTCAACAATCAAATCTTAACAATTGAACAAACAGGAAATTTCTCTACAACAGAACTTCAATAGAAGCAAACCAAGCAACAGATTTCTTCCCCTCTCCTATACCACTCTTAAAGAGGAATCAAACCAGAAACTCTCTCTCACGGAAATCCGATAACATCAAACTTCATTTTTTTCAACTACAATCGATTACAGGACTAAAAGGAGAAAGCACACTCAAATAGAAATCATATATTAATCAATCTCTTTTTAAAATCATCAACGAGAAAGCAAACTACAAACAACCCTTTATATGGGGTTCAGAGAAATGAACAACTTAATCGCAAATGAAAGCAAGAATAACAGGAGCCTCCTTGTTTGGCCAAGACAGAGTTTGATCGTGGAGCTGAAACTGCTAGGGAGGAGGGCGGCGTGGCATCAGGAATGGTCTTCGAACCACACGACGTGGCGGGAGATCCTCCTGGTGCAGGGACGATGTCGGGAAGGGAGCATGCCAATCGCGTGCCGCGGGAGAGGTAACGCCAAACCATAAACAGGATATCTTGTTTGGCTGAACAGAAAGATGGACCAGGAAGAGCGGGGCTGAACCGGCTCCTAAAAATAAGGTTAACACACTAATATATATATATATATATATATATATATATATATATATATATATAATATATATATATATTGCAAACAAATCAAGAATGCAATATTACATGAAATTGCAAAATCAAAATGCATGAAATTGCAAAATCAAAATGCAAAAATAACAAAAGTAAAATGAAATAAATTAGGGTCGGTAACGGTCCGGTCGGGCGCGGCGTCGACCACTTTTGCGACGTCCAGATTGGGGCTGGCCTCCACCACTCCCGAGATTGTTAGTTGCAGAAGAAAAACAAGAATGGTATTCTTTATTGCGCACTATTGTTATTACATTGCTCTCTTATATACACAAGGAGGGAGGAACCACAAACCGAATAAGGGATGTGGGACTAAACACAAGGATATATAATGGGCCTTATAAGTGGGTCTTTGTATACAAGCTTACACAAACCAACACTCCCCCTAAAAAAGTACGAAAGATATCCACTAAACTCATCTTGTCACATAACCTTGATAAATCTGGTGAGTTGAGATCTTTAGTAAGACAATCAGCTACTTGCTCTTTAGTAGCAACTTATTCCAGCTTTAGTACTCCACTATCCAATTTTCCTTGATAAATAACCTGTCGATTTCTATATGCTTGGTTTTGACATGTTGGATGAGGTTATTCGCAATGCTAATAGTTGACTTGTTGTCACATTGCAGAGTCAATTGTCCTCGGTCCGCCTCAAGTTCTACCAGCAGGGCTTTCAACCATAACATCTCCCACACACTTGAGGCCATGGCCATGTATTATGCCTCAGTTGTAGATCTCAAAAGTACAATCTGCTTTTTGCTCCTCCAAGAGACCAGATTGCCCCCAACAAACATGCAGTATCCGAAAGTGGACCTCGTGTCGTCAGCACAACTAGCCCAGTCGAAATCACAATAGCGCTCGATATTGGAATGCCCATTTTTCCGGAAGATCAGCCCCTTTCCCTGTGCACTCTTCAAATACCTCAGAATCTGATATACGGCATCCATGTGACCCTCCCTAGGATCATGCATATAACGGGCCACCACACGCATAGCAAAGGATATGTCGGGATGGGTGTGACTCAGATAAATCAAGCGACCTACCAGTCTCTGGTATTTATCGTTTTCAATTTGCACTCCAGCCTCAGTATTAAGTTTGGTCTTCTGATCAATGGAAACTACAACAGGCATGCACCCCAACATAGTAACATACATGTTTCTTTGAGTAGATCCAGCACATATTTCCGTTGAGATAGAATGATCCCTCCCGCACCACAAGCTACCTTGATCCCAAGGAAGTATCTTAGCTATCTCAAATTTTTTACCTCAAACTCCTTGTCCAATCTAATCTTCAACTTTGCAATTTCACTCTCATCATTTCCCATAATAATCATATCGTCCACGCACACAGCAAGTATCGTAGTGTACACTTCGTTTCGGCGAAAGAACATTGTATGATCAGTATTGGTCTGTTGATATCCCATGTCAATCATGGCTCACCTAAATCTATCAAACCTCAGTTCCTTCACAACAGCATCGTATTGAATTTGAACTCCTCTGTGAAAATCTTTGAAGTAGTCAAACACATCACTTTTGTTTTTTATCAAATAAAGTCAAGTTATATGAGAGAAACAGACAATGAAAGATACAAAGTAATGTCATCCATTCACGATATGTGTGGGACATGGTCCCCAAACATCAGAATGTATTAGCCTATTAGGTTAAAGGGATACAAACTCCTACTGTCAGAACTAGAATAAGAATTTTTTGTATGTTTTCTCAACTCGCACGCATCGCATACAAGTTTGTCGTGATTTACTTGCTTAAACAAAAGGGGATACATTTGTCTCTAAACATGAAAGGAAGCATGACCCAAGCATCGATGATGAAGTAGAAATAAGTCTTCCACGCTTCTTCCACCCATTGCAACATTCTCTACCAGTGTTGAAAGAGATGAGTTCATATTCTCCTTATCCAGGTACCACAAGTCATTATGTCATGTGTCAGTCCCAAATCTCCTATCAGTATTTTCCTCCGGGAAGATCACCTTTGGAATATCAAAGAAGACGATACATTTTACTTGGGATATAATGACATTAATAGATGAGATTCACGGGAAAAGGAGCATGCAAAACATTGGACAAAAGTAAACAGTTGGTACATTGCACGGTTTCCTTACCAACCACCGGATGAGTTGTGTCATTAGTAGTCTGAACACGCTCTGGGATTTCTAGGGAAGTATACGATAAGAACTCCCCAGCATCCCTAGTAACATGTCGAGAGGCACCCGAATCGACTATCTAATCTAGAGAGCTAGTGGTGGAGATAGATGTGAGGACAAGAGTCTCGCAATTACCTGTGGCTGACTGAGCAAAAGAGCTAACATTACCCCTGGATGACGTTGCAGTGAGTGTGTTATCCACCATACCCTCCTTCCTTGGCATCAGCTGAGAATAATCATCAAAAATTCTTTGCTCCTCCGAGTAACTTGCAGCAACCATACTCTTTTCTTCCCCTTCATTTACTATCATCAGGTTTGCTCGGTAGTCTCCTCTCCTGCCACCTCTATGACCCCACGGTCACGACCACGCCCCCAAGTTGTGTCTGTCCACCTGCATCTCGTTCCTTTGGTGTCTTGGGGCAAGTCAGTCGGAGATGACCTATCGCAACGCAATTGTAACATTGTCGTGTATAATTTTTGTATCCCATGTGCCCTGAGCTGGTGACAACAATAGCCGATTTCACTCCTGGAAGTGTAGTTGTACCAAACTGGAGCCGAATTCGGCGTTATTCTTGCATCATGGCTGAGATAGCCTCATCTAGGGATGGAATTTTTGGTTGAGCGAGTAGCATTGCACACCTTGGCTCTAATGTCAGGTTCAACCCTCTCATAAAATGAATAGTCAGTCTTTAAGCATCTCTCTCCCCTTTCTTGCATTCGGGATCTTTGCAACATACAGCTGCTGAAAAATAATCATAGTCTGCCCACAATCATTCCATACTTGCGGCATACTCCTGGATCAATCGATCTCCTTGTGTCACTGTTTCTAGCTCTCTCCCTCGATCTGAAACACCCTCATGTTGTTGTCGACTCCAGCATAGATCCTCTGTAACTTCCTCCACACATCACTCACGATCTCTGTCATCCACCATGATGGCGATAGACACGACCTTCGAGTTTAGGAGCTAAGTGTGTAGAAGGCTATGTGCAGTCTTCCACTCATTGTATCCAACCAAGTCCTTTTTTGGCTCCCACTTCTCACCAGTCAAGTAGCCCTCCAGGTTTCTCCCGAAAAGTGTTCACTTCATTCGACATAACCAGCAAGTATATAGCTGGTCCATCGAGTTTCAACTCCATCGGAGAAAGATCCAATTTTGTAGGACGCTGAGGTGACTGAGTCGATCTCTCGCCTTTCGACATCCGTAAGAACTCAAAAAACACCTTTAGGTCTTCCTCCTCCATCTTGGCAACCAATTTCTCCATGACACCAAATTGGCCGCTCCTTCGAGGTCGCACCTTGCCATCAGAGAACGTCCAAACATTTTCCAAACCTTTGAGTTCGCTTGCCTCATCGGTTGGTACAACCTCGAGACCACCAGTCCACGAGTTCACAGCCAATTCGCGCAAACTCCCCGCAAGCTACTGTCCGCAAACTCCAAGAGTATCCTCCCAAGCTCGCTACTTCACGAAACTACAAGAGTGATGTCTGACGCACAACCTTGAGCCCGCCTGAACTCAGAATCGAGGAGTTTTCGACCTATCTCCTTTCCACCTGGACTCCAATCCACCGCAGAAGTTGATGTCCGCCAGCAATCTATTTCGCTCCTAAGAGATCGCACAACCTGTTGTAGTTCGCCCAAGTCACAATTGAGATTGAGCCCGCAAGCCCGTAATATGTCCTCCTGAGCTTCAAGGAGCTTGTGACCTCGATGCATCCTTTGTCGCATCCTAAGTCGCGCATTTTTTTCAGCATTTATTTATTAGCATGTATTCCTTCTGCGCATTTTCTTTTTGAAGTTTGTTAGCTCATTGGATTGACAGTCTGATAAGACCTTGAATAAAAAGGTCTGATAATTTAGGTAATTAGGATGGTAGAGGCAAGCTTAAAATTATTTAAGGTTGCATAGATTTAAATAGGGCAAGATATCCAAGCTATCCTCCATTTCTATTTTGAGGAGATTAATAAATCAGCAAATATGTTTGATCAAGAGTAAATGGAAAGAGGCCTTTGGAAATAAAGCCAATAAAGGAATCATCAAATCAGGCAACAAATATTGGAGAATTACTAAAAATATTAATGAAAGCTCAATTGCAACCTATTTAAAACACCCTGTTGTAAAGAGAAGACCAAACTGGATTGTACAGGAGAACTAATATTGTTCTCCCTATATTATCGGGTTGCCTGCATCACCGCTGTGAAAAATTTAGAATAACTGAATTTTTATTGCTAAGACGCCGCATTCGAACCATACGACGAGAACTCTTGCATATTTAACACAACACCCAAGTACTGGAGAAGCAGCGGTCCTTGCCAAGACGCCGCATTCGGACCATGCGACGCGTTCCTTAAGGGGTACAACCTAGTTTTTGCACAATTTCTCAAATGATCCATATTCATAAGAGTGAACTATTTTTTTTTATTGCTGTGTGCGACCATACCAACACTAAAGCACTAAATCTCATCAGAACTCCGCAGTTAAGCGTGCTTGGGCGAGAGTAGTACTAGGATGAGTGACCTCCTGGGAAGTCCTTGTGCTTCCACTCATCTTTAAGTGAAGCTATTAAAGTGCAATTTTGGGAAAATTTAAATGATTTTGTAAGAGAAATCTCACAAAATGAGAAAATTTTCATAGGAGGTGACTTAAATGAGCATATAGGTAAGGTTGTCATCGAGATCCTAGATGAGATCATTTCGAGGTAGGATCGGATCAGATAGTAGGGTCAGATCAGATAGTAGGGTCGGATCGAGGAATGCTTTACAAAATCAGGATCGATTTACAAAATTTAGATCGTAGGATCGTAAGATTCTATGATCCGGATCGCGATCCTAACAACCATGCATATAGGGAAGGAAAATGTAGATTACAGATGTTTGAAAAAGGACGAACCATTTTAGACTTTTTCGTAGCACATGAGCTAATTGTATCAAATACGTTTTTCATAAAGAGCGAAGAACATTTACTAGGACTTTATGTTCTAACACTTCCCCTCAAGCTGGATCATATATGTCAATCATGTCCAGTTTGTCACAAATGTTTGAAAAAGAAGTGCACACTAGTTTAGTAAAGACATCTACTAGTTTTTTGTCAGAAGTGACAAACGAAGTGCAGATTTGATTTTTCAATATTTTTCTCTAATAAAGTAGCAGTCAACTTCAATATGATTTGTTCTCTCGTGAAAAACCTGATTCGTCGATATGTATATAGCGGGTTTTTTGTCACAGAACATTGGAATGGGATAATCATAGATCTCTAATAAGTCAAACATAAGCGCTCGTAATCATTTCAACTTGCAAGTTATCAAAGTCATGTTTTTGTATTCAACTTCAGCACTTGGTCTAGACACAACAAACTGTTTCTTGCTTTTCCAGCTAACCAAATTTCCTCCTACAAAGGTGCAAAAATCAGACGTACATTTTTTATCTTCTTTATCATCAGCATAGCTGGTATCAAAGTAGGCTTCAATACTCAAATGATTATTCTTCTAAAATAGTAACCCCTTCCATGTAGATCCTTTCACATATTCCAAGATTTTTAGAGATAAAAGAAGATAACACTCCCTGGAAGTCTGCATAAACTGACTAACTCTGTCTACTGCATAACAGATATCTGGTCTTGTGACAGTCATATGAGTTTTCCTACTAGCTGTCTGTACCTGATGATATCTGGAAGAAGAGGTGAATCCTCACTCCAACACTTGTCATCACCAATGGCCATCAAACATCAAGCGGATCATGCCCCAAGAAGACTGGACTCTTTTAAAAGATCCAGCGCATAATTCCGTTGTGAGAGTACTATTGAGTTGTATTTTCGTGAGATTTCTATTCCCAGAAATTACTTAGAAGATCTCATATCTTTTGTAACAAAGTGTTGTAGAAGAAGTTTCTTAGTTCGATCAATTCTCTCTTTATCATCACATGTAAGGAGAATGTCATCCACATAAACAGCAAGAACAATCACCCCTTTAGAAGTCTTGCGTATGAAGAGAGAGTGTACTGCAAAACTTTGAGCAAAACTAATGACTGAGATAACTTTGTTGAACTTGTTGAACCAGGCCCGACTGCTTTACTTTAGATCATGTATTGCCTTCCGCAGCTTGCATACCTGAGGCTTCCCCTGAGCAACATACCCAGGAGGTTGCTCCATGTATACCACTTCCTGCAAATCATCATAAAGGAAGGCAATCTTGGCATCTAATTGAGACATCTCTCAATCTTTGTTAATAGCCACAAAAAAGAGTAAGTGGATCGTGTTAATGCGAGCAACTAGGAAGAATAAGTCAAAGAAATTTACACCATATGTCTGAGTAAAACCTGTGGCAACCAGCCTAAGGCTTCATTTGGTTAAGCGGTGGCGGTTGTAAAAGGAGCTGTTGTAAAAATAGGTTTGTAAAGGGAGCTGTTGGAAACTGGATGCTGCAAACGGAGTTCTGTTTGGCTAGTCTGCGTTTGCAGAACTGTTCGAAACAGAGAACTGTTTGGCAAAACTGCGGTGGCGTTTTGAGATTTTTTTTAAAACAAAATTGGTTTAAATTTTAAAAAATCTGTGTAATATACTCTAACAGACTGCTAAGTTAAAACATATAAAGGTACTCCAAATACTCCAACATACTGTTAAACATTAAAATTTTGCAAATCCAAAATACAACATCTTTCTATGCGGAAACAATAAACATGTTCAAGCTCTGAGCAGCTGATCGGCAATGGAGTCACGCAACGCCACCATCTCATCGACCCCTACTCTAATGCCTCTAACATGGTCTCCACTTGAGGATTCGTTTATCTGTCCTGTTCTTCTTTGAAGGCCCGCCGGGTAAATAAATTGCTCGTCTTCATCGCAAGCACGAAAATGAGTGTCTGAGCGAGATGGATGCCTGCGAATGTAGTTATGCAGTGTCATTGTTGCAATCACAACGTCTCGTTGCTTTGCCAAATTGTATGGCGGCATATCCCTTAGTATCTTCCACTTTTTTTTCAATACGCCGAATGAACGTTCTATAACACTGCGCAACGACGAGTGAGCCTGGTTGAAAATTTCCCGGCGCCCTTGTATGGGTCTATTGCCCCTTCTAAAATCTGGCAAATGGTATCGCGTGCCTGAATATGGTTTTAGAAAACCACGTTGTAGTGGATATCCGGCATCTACTACATAATATTTGCCTGCAAAATTATATATTTCAAGGTAAGTATGACTAAAATGTTGTTCAATACTTTCTATTACAAATAGATTTATGCTACAAATGACTCACCAGGTGGTGGGTACGGGAAATTATAACTGGGGTTCATAAGAGCATGCTGAAAAATACGGCTGTCATGAGTAGAACCCTCCCATCCAGCTAATGCAAAAGTGTAGCACATGTTGAAATCACAAACCGCCATGACATTCTGCGTTGTTGTGCCATGGCGACCAATATAAGAAACTTGTTGATCTGCAGGAACTCGAGCATCCACATGTGTTCCATCAATAGCTCCTATACAGTCTTTAAAAAATGGCATGTACCGAGCGTCATTTGAAATTTGCGGGGGAATATCATTGAAATGTGGATCGACAGGCCTAATAACATCAGAAGATAGTCTTTTAATTGCATTTATACCCCTTGCGAAGAATTTGCTAATAGTTTCCGTAGAATGTTGAAATCTTTCACTCGCTATTTGCATCGATAAATTGTGGCCCAAAATCTGCAAAGTAATTGCAAGCACCTCACGTGGGAGAGTCCTCCTGGATCCTTGCAAGCCATACTGTTGTGTGAGGAGTGTCAGCAAATCAATAAAGATTACCTTCGACATTCTAAAGGCGCTGAAAAATCTGTGAGGATGTCCATCCAAAAGTTCACCAATCCATCTAGCTCCGGTTTGGCTTGATGTCATACAAGGTGTACTAGACGGTCCACCTTCCGAGGGTACCATCATTGGCACTAAAAACTGTCGTGCACCGATCGCTGTACTACGATAAAACAAATCAGCCGCCTGCTGCTGAGTCTCCTCATTCGAACTGTCACTGTGATCCGGGCTCGTCATTGAAAATCTGTGGTAAATACATTATATGTTATTTTTTACACCTGTGAGACAGTATAATAAACAAACATAATATTTAAACAAATATTAGCAAACATAATATTAAACACACATCACATCACATAAATAGTTTGTGTCCAGCAATAAGTGCACCAAAAAAACAAAGCGTACTACAACATATGGAAATAAACACACAGACATATCACATCACAGAAATGCAACTACTGCAAGTTTTTGGCATAACAAGCTTGCAGCCATATGAGACGCCGATCTTTCCGCATGCTCATAAATGTCTCTCGATTCTGTTTCTGTCTCAGAAAGATGATGCAGTAGTGGTAGAAGTCCACATTTGACTCATCCATAACCTCTGTCATAGTTTCCAGCTCTGAAATAGTCTCAGGAATGGTGTACAGTGATGAAGATATCTGTAGCCGAGGCGGCTCCTGCATGCAACGCCCAATAATGCGGGATGTCTCGACTAACTCATCCATTGCTGAACTCCTTGTCTTCTTTGCTGAAATCTTAGTACCTTTCCCCTTAGCTGATCTTTTTTGTTTAGCTGCAGTATCCTCAGTTTCGTTGATGTCCTAAGTGCCATGGTCAGGAGACCCATCATGTTCGTCGATTGACTCATGCTCAAAGATTCTTGAATTTGGAGCCCAAGCAAGATCACCTTTTGCAACAACCTGACTGAACATCATATGCAACTTATCCTCCAACTCAGGTGAAATACCAGCAAACTGAAATTTCCTTGCAGACGGAATAACCTGCAATGAAACACATAATGTGATACCACACAGTTTCATACATTATAAAAAATTATAATTTTTTTTAAAAAAAAATCATACCTTCAGACGTTCTTTCCACCAATCTTCTGAAGCAAGAATTGTTTTGCGAATAGGATCCCACCCTAGCCCGGTCTCACGACCCTTAAGCTCCCGCCATAACTTCCAATCTTTTTTCAGTTGATCCCACTTGTTCTTCATTTGAGTTCGATCATATGCCTTCCCCGTGCGAGCATGGAAATTTGTTGTCAGGTTAATCCAACCATCCCGACTAAAGTGTGTAGTTGGGCGATTACCCAACTCAATTTCTTTCAAACACAGATCACAAAAAATTAATACATCATTTGCCTCCCAATTAGCACTTACACCACCATCTTTATGTTTACCCATTTACCTATAATAAAATCTACACATATTAGCCTGGGCACACAATTACATTCACGCCAACAAAAACACATTACATATTCACTCAAAAATAAACACACACACACACACACATCACAAACATGCACACACACACACACATTCACACTCCAGCACACACACAAGCACACACCCACACACACTCCAGCACACACCCACACACACTCCAGCACACACCCACACATACTCCAGCACACACACACTCAAGCAAACAAACACACACAGTCCAGCACACACACAGAGTCCAGCACACACACACTCACACACACACTCCAGCACACTCACACACACACTCCAGCACACACACACACACTCCAGCACACACACACACTCCAGCACACACATAGTCCAGCAAACACACGCACACAGTCCCACAAACACACACACACACTCCAGCACACACACACAGTCCAGCACACACACATTCCAGCACTCCAGCACACACACACACACTCCAGCAAACACACGCACACAGTCCAGCAAACAAACACACACAGTCCAGCACACACACACACACACTCACACACACACTCCAGCACACTCACACACACACTCCCACACACACTCTCCAGCACACTCACACACACACTCCAGCACACACACATTCCAGCACTCCAGCAAAAAACACACACTCCACACTCCAGCACACTCACACACACACTCCAGCACTCCAGCACACTCACACACACACTCCAGCAAAAAACACACACTCCACACTCCAGCACACTCACACACACAGTCCAGCACACACACTCCACACACACTCACACACACACACTCCAGCACACTCACACACACACTCACACACACACTCCAGCACACTCACACACACTCACACACACACACACTCACACACACACTCCAGCACACTCACACACACACACACTCACACACTCCAGCACACTCACACACACACTCCAGCACACACACATTCCAGCACTCCAGCACACGCTCACACACACAAACATTCACACACACACACACACTCACACACACACTCCAGCACACTCACACACACACTCACACACACACTCCAGCACACTCACACACACACTCCAGCACACACACATTCCAGCACTCCAGCACACGCACACACACACTCCAGCAAAAAACAAAACACACACTCCCTAAACAAACACACAACACTCACACACACATCACTCACACACACACTCCAGCAAACACACACACAGATTACACACACACACGCAGAACACATACACACTCCAGAGTCCAGCACACACACACTCCAGCACACTCACACACACACACACTCACACACTCCAGCACACTCACACACACACTCCAGCACACACACATTCCAGCACTCCAGCACACGCTCACACACACAAACATTCACACACACACACACTCACACACACACTCCAGCACACTCACACACACACTCACACACACACTCCAGCACACTCACACACACACTCCAGCACACACACATTCCAGCACTCCAGCACACGCACACACACACTCCAGCAAAAAACAAACACACAACACTCACACACACATCACTCACACACACACTCCAGCAAACACACACAGATTACACACACACGCAGAACACATACACACTCCAGAGTCCAGCACACACACACTCACACACACACTCCAGCTCACACACACACTCCAGCACACACACATTCCAGCACTCCAGCACACGCACACACACACTCCAGCAAAAAACAACACACACACTCCCTAAACAAACACACAACACACACACACTCCAGCAAACACACACACAGATTACACACACATGAGCACACATACATTTCCTAAACAAACACACACAACACTCCATAAACAAACACACAACAACACACATCAGCACACACAAATGAAGAAATCCAAACATTCACACACATCAGCACACACAAATGAAGAAATCCAATACTCACACCTACGGACAGCAGCACACACACATCATCACAGACAGCAACACAGAAACAGAACTCACACACACACAGACAACAACACACACATCTGCAGCACACACTCATCAACACACAGCAGCAGGAAACACACACTCACAGCAGGTATATACTTGCTAAAATAATGGAGGGGAATGAGAAGGTATACCTGCTGTTACTGGCAATTGCTCCACACCAACAGAAATGGCAGATCTGCACAGTGTTGCCGGAGAAGAGGACCTGTGCTCTTCTTTGCCGGAGAGAAATACTGACGGGAGAAGCTTTCCGAAGGTGGTTACTGCGCAGTTGATCTCCACCGGATCCGACTGCGATCGCCGGTGCCGGATCGACTGCGATCGCCGGTGACGGGAGAAGCGCCGGTGCCGGATCGATCCGCAGGAAGAGAACTGTCGCCGATTCGAAGAGCGCCTGTCGCCGATGCCGGATCGATCGTGCCGGTTGATCGCTGCGGCGCTGTCCACGATTTCGGCGGATCGATCCTGCAACCTAAAAACGCGAGGAAAAAGGAGGAGCAGCCCACGGTTTCGGCACGCAGAATTTTCAAGCCGCGGGATTTGTCGTGCGGATGGAAAAGAAGGCGCAAAAACAAATGCTCCGCACTTGCGCGTTTCGTTTTGGGCAAACGGAATGGAGCCAAAACGCTTAAACAAATGATGCCTAAGCCTTATAGCGATTTATAGTACCATCGGAATGAAAATGATGACAAAAAACCATCGACAACCAACCACATCTGCTCCTAGAGGGGTAGAGACAAGAGTCCAAGTGCCTCTCGTGGTTAAGATCTTCATCTCTTCATCCATAGTAGCTTTACAATGAGGAATAGTAAGAGCCTCTTGATAAGTGGTCAAGGTGACAGTGGCCGAGAGAGCGAGAGCAAAACTCTTGCAAGCAAGGGCAATACGAGCATATGAGACAGCATCATGAATGGAATGTTGAGTGCACCTCCAAACTCTCTTTCGTAAAGCAATGGGAAGATCAATATCCGACATGTCCTTTGTATCAAATCCATCCGTCAGAGAGTGATGGCTAGGGAACTTTTAGCGATGACTCTAGAGGTAAGAAAATAGTGTCGGGAGAAAGGGACGAAGAGACAGAGACTGGTGGGGGAAGCAAAGGAAGAGCAAGATCGGGTAGAGGTGGAGAAACAATAGGTGAATAAGGAGGATCAATAAGAGGTGAGAGAGTAGAGGCTTGAGCAAAGTAATGAGTATTTTCAAAGAAAGTGACATCGGCAGAGACATACAATTTCCGAAGAAGATGAACATAGCACCGCTAACCTTTTGAGTTGGAGAGTAGCTAATAAAGATACACTTAACAGAGAGAGAAGAGAGTTTATCACGACTAGGAGAATGAGAGTGGACAAACATCGTACAGCCAAAGACTCGCGGAGGTAAAAGAAACGGTGTGGCATCTAGGTATAGGATGGAGAAGGGGGTTTTGCCATAGAGAACCGAAGAAGAAATATGGTTGACGAGATGACATAAAATAAGAACGGTATGACCGCAATAAGATCGAGGGACATTCATTTGAATAAGAAGGGTGCGAGCAACATCTAGGAGATGGTGAATCTTGCGTTCAGTAAAGCAATTTTGTTGAGAAGTATACGAAGAGCTGCTTTGATGAACAATTTCATGATGCATACAAAAATCCGAGAATTGATAACTAAGATACTCTTCAGCATTATCAGTGCGAAGGACTTTTATAGGCACACCAAACTGTGTGTGTATTTCATTATAAAAAGCAGTGAACACAGAAAAGTTCAGAACGTTCTTTTAAAAGATACAACCAAGTGCATCTAAAAAAGTCATCAATAAAGGTAAAAAAATACAGATTGTTCCAACCAACAGATATAATAGGAGAGGGACCTCAAATATCAGAATGGACAAGATCAAAATAAAGAGAAGAACTACGTCATTGTCTTGCAGGAAATGATGAGCGGTGATGTTTGCCGAGTTTGCAGGCTTCACAGTTGAGAGAGGAGTCTCCCTGAGGCAGGTCTGGTAAAAGTTGGTAGATGAGCGAGGGGGATAACCAAAGCGACGATGTCACTGTAGATAAGAAGAAGATGTGGAGAAAGTAGAGATATTCTCAAGAGAGAAGTCTTCGCTTTCAGTCTCAGTAGCGATCGTCTTCTTGGATTGTGGATCCTGAAAAGAGCAAGTATTAGATGTAAAGATAACCGTGCAATTTAATTATTTGCCGAGTGAGAGAACAGAGACCAAATTGCACGGAAAAGTTGGGACATAGAATGTCCTCAAGTCGTAGAGACGGAGTGACTTGGACTGTACCAGTCCCGCATACAGGGGATGGAGAACCATCCACAATAAAAACCGGAGGTAACCGATTATGTTTGTCCAAATGGGAGAAAAAAATAGGATTGTCTGTCATATGATTAGTAGCACCAGAGTCAATAATCCACTTACCCTTAGTGACCATATGAGCACTATCTGAAGAGGAGACAAGGGATGCCGACTTCTTTGTGGAAGAAAAAGTGGTGTCACTTGTTAAAGTATGGAGATGAGGATACTTAACCCAACAACGATCAATGAGGAGTCGTGTCTTGCCGCAATGAGAGCGGAGGTGTCGAGATAGACCATGCGCACCGGAGTGGCCTCCATGTCCACTAGGGTTACACGATGGTGTCGGGATGGGGCGGAGAGGCAAGCAAGGGATGCTAAAGAAGAGTAGTGACAGCAGAGATGCGAGCAGCAGTAGCATCAAGGGTAGGAGAGTCAGCCTCTCCTAAAATTTGTTGTTAGATCATATCATAAAATTCTGGAAGGCAGAGAATAAAACACACAACCAAAAGTTTCTGAAAGTGTTTGTGTTGTTCAGCAAGATCAGCAGAGAAAGGGCGATGTTGAAGAAGTTTGACGCAAAGAGCATGCACCTCCTGGTATGCAGCAGCAGGAGTCATAGTGGGGTGGGCAAAAAGGTTAGCATAAAACGTGTATATGTGCGAAGTTTGAGCTCCTTTGAAATATAAAGCAGCAAGATGAATCCATGCAGCCTTAACTGTCTCATCATGGCAAATGACGGGTATATACTCATCAGAGAAACTGTTAGCAAGTCATGTTCTCACGAGAGCATCACTAGCGTCTCAGTCATCAAAGGCAGCAAATCCTTGTGCAGGAGGGTCATCAGTAAGATGATAACATTTATGTTGAGACCGTAACGAGAATATAAAAGAAACACTCGAATCCAGATAATTTGTGTCAGTCAGCTTGGAGGCAGTGCCAAGATAACCAGGAGTGGAAACGAAGGGAGTGGTTAGAACTGGAGGCACGGATAGGGTAGAAGAAGAGAGGGTCGGAGTCTTCATAGAGGAGAAAACAGACAGAAAAAAGACTACCCGTGCGGACAGAGAAATAGACCGCTCGTAGATAGCGTAATTCGCAGAAAACGAGAAGGGCAACAAGAAAGCAGGCAGAAAGCTCAAATTGTGCAGATAGACAGAGACTGCACAAAAAAGGGTTGAGATCGCAGAGAGCGCGAACAACGGACTGAAAAGGGTCACACGCGAGCTGCGAAGGGCAAAAATTGCAGAGCGCGCAAAGCAAGGGATGCGGTTGGAGAGAGACCGCTGAAGAGATCAGAGCAAGCGGTTAGAAAACCAGAGTCCGCACAGGCAAAAAAGGAGCGGGCGGTAAGAAAATTGGAGTTCACCAAAGAAGGATCGAGTTATCCTCTGATATCATGCGAAAAATTTAGAATAACTGAATTTGTATTGCTCCAAAAACAATATTACACAGGAATGACCCCCCTTTATAGAGGAAAGGAGGGAGAGAATACAACAGACGGTGTGGGACTAAAAAAAATACAATGCCTACAACAGGCAACAAGGTGGATAGATATTTACAGACCGCGTGGGTTGTGCGCTTAGACAAGCTAACTGCCCAACAACAGCAATTCAACAAAGTATCTGTCGACCTCTAATCAATAGATCGCAGTAAACCACCATGTACAACAGGAGCGGTTAGACAGATTCTAACTGTCAAACTGCAACAGCTTTATCCTTCTTTGATTGTCGGACCACAACAGTGGTTAATCTTCACCAAGCTTCTCTTACTCTACCAAAGTTGCAGTTCTGCTGGTCATCCTCAAGACAGCCAGACCGCCAAACCATACCTCCAGAGCAGTCTGCCAAACTGTCAGGGTTAGACAGCCAGAACAGACTGCCAAGCTGCCAGGTCCAGACCGCCGGAGCAGGCCGCCAGACCGCCAGATCCAGTCCGCCAGAGCAGACCGCCAGACCACCAGGGCTTTATGTTCTAACAACCGTTGTTACTGCCCATTTTCTCGATCGAAGCCGCCGGTCATTGGTAGCAACGCCGCCGCACCCTACGCCTGAGTCGTCGATGGGAGATTAATTTGTCGAGCCATTTGTCAACGCATCCAAGAGACAAGGTCGTCGTCGACCACATTCCCTAATTCCCTTCTTCCGCTGCTCGTCTTTCCTATTAGGTCGTCGTCGACTATGCCTTTGACTTTGACGACCATCCCGACTGCCGTCGACTCCGACTCCTTTCTTCTGTCAGTTGGCTGTGAACTCCTATTCCATTTTCCAGAGCGACGTCAACTGGGAATCATTTCGTCAAACACCAACCGATTGGCTCTCCCAAAGGTCGACTGGGCTTGAACCGGGTTCAAGTCCCCGGGGTAATCGCACCACCTCAGTGCTACTTTTCTTGGCTATATTTTATGCGTCGTAATTAATTAATTTAAACTTGTCGACAACGTTCTTGCTACCCTAATTGTCGTTTAATTCATAAATTATTACTTGTGGCTTGTGCTTGTGGATGTACAAATCTCGTTATGGCTCAATTCGTTAGACGTCGCGGAATGTTTTTTGAATAACAATTAACGATCTTGCTTAAGTTTAATAGTAAAAGAAGTTTTATGCGCAAAAGCTTTGATTTGGCCGCTCGGCCCCTTTTTAAAATTAAAAATTAACCTAATCTCAAAAAACTAATTTTATTCTACATCAGAACTCCTGAGCGGTGAATCGGTGATTGTGCATGCAATCTGTCCACCTGAGCTTCTTGGCAAGGAGTTTGCAAACTCCTGATCCAGCCGCACGAACTGTTGTCTGCTGGAAACTTCGATGCCAGAGCTCGCACAAGGCACAAGTCGTTGTCCGACGGGAGCTCGTCAGAGCTAGCCGCACAAGCTGTTGTCCGACGGGATTCGGTCGACTGAAGCTCTGATACCAAGAAGAAATGCAATAATGGCATTCTTTATTACGCGTTATTGTTATTACATTGCTCTCTTATATAGACAAGGAGAGAGGAACCACAAACCGAATAGAGGATGTGGGACTAAACACAAGGATATATAATGGGAATTATAAGTGGGCCTTTATATACAAGCTTACACAAACCAACAGTTGCTTCCATCGTGATTGAGCAAAGTCCACGTGGGTGAGTGTGCTCTTCATACATGATACTTTGACAATATTGAGAAGTTTCCATATGAGAGAGTGATGGCCGATGTAGAGAGCTCTCTCGTGAGGAGACGATTATTGATGCAAGCAAAGCATGGTTTAGTCTCACATCAGATAGAAGGAATATATGTTGATGTATAAATATAATGTGGTTGGATCGCACTCATGGACTAAGTTTTTTGATTGATATAAGTTTATCCACAAATATGTAAGTATATATCATCCAACTTCAATTTCTTCTTAGTTGTTGCGTCCTGGTAAGAAAGGGAGCTCAAATTCTCCATGTCTGGGGTGCATGTGCACCCGTATTTTTTAAGGTATTTGTACACCGAAACAACATCTATATTACAAAAGAGGTAATAAAAACTCTAATGTGGCAAATAAAGGTAGTAAATTCTGAATTACATAACATATTTGTGGTTTTATTTTCTGAAATTTGTTCTCTAATTTTGCTTGGCAGTAGTCAAATCCCAGTAATTACAGTTAAGTACTTCACAATTACATTTGCAGATGGCGCACATCCATGAGAACACCCAAAACCAACTATAGCAAGTGTATTCACTTCCAACCAGAGAGACATAAATTCACTAAATTATAGTGGTGGTCCTATCTTCACCATCACGCCATGAATGACTGTTCTCACTATGCCGCCGCACATGGCGCCCCACCTTTGACCAATTAAGCAACTCGGAATGGTTGGTCTACATCAGCGGGAAAACATTATAACGTATCCGCATCACTAAAACCGCTAGAATAAGCTGAGACGATTGGCACTGCTCACCGTCCATCATTAATCAAACGACGCTAGGTTTTCGAGTAAAACGAAGAAGAATCATGAAAATATAAATCAGATCTGAGAAAATCAGGCGATAATAACTAATAAGACGGGAAAGTGAGGGAGAAACCTGTATGCTGCGGCGACGCGCCTCACCCTCGGATCTTTTATCGAGATCAGCCACCATCCGAAACCTCCGCTTGCGATTCAGAACGATCTTTCCGACGGCCCTGCGCCATCTCAGATGCACCTCCTCCGACGAATTCTTCGCCGGATAATCGAAATTCTCCTTCAAAAACCTCTCCATCGCTCAGCACCTCCGCCGAATCTCCCTGATTAATCAGGAGAAGAGCATCTCGAACGATTCTCTAATCTCTCATCGCCGGAGACGAAAGAGGACAAAGGCCGAGAGCGGCGAACTGGCGAAATGGCGCAGCGAGGACATTTATAAATACAAAAAAAAAATAGTTGTAGGTCTCCGCACCGCAGTCAGCTCACCCCCAATGCTCTCTTTCTATTGGCTATGGCCTCCGGATTGTACTATTAGTGGGCCGGATGTACGACTTCGATTGGACTTTTTTTATTTTACGGTCGGACGGCTGTATATAATACTTTATCCTTTGGACAACTCTTTTATGTTTTTTTCCTTTGGCGATGGCCTTGGCCCACATGAGATCGTGGCTGATAAAATTCTCCACATGGGCCCCCTCCTTCAATTTCAGGAAAGTCCCGTTTAGGTAATATGTCTCCATTTAAGGGAGCATTTGGATGCGCGATTCCGTCCGTGCGTTTATGCAACACGCAACCATACCTTTCGGAACCTGTTTGTTTTTCCGCCTACTTATCGAACAGCCGGCATTTTCATTATCCCTAAAATTGAGCGGGTCGAAACATAGGGCAAGCTCTCCAGTTCGTCGCGTTGGAGGAATTATCGCGTCTCTCCCCTCCCCGTGACGATCCATCCCGCCGTCTCTACTGTCGTCATGACGATCAATCCATGGCGGTTTGCAAAACTCGATCGATCCAGTCGCCGTGAGGATCCATCCAGCCACATCCTTTGCAAGTTCTCATCCAATGCGTCATCTCTCCAGGTATTTTCAGGTTTTGCCGCTCACTGCAACCACCTTCTTCTTCACTTCCGGTGGTTTGCCGCTCACTACACGGCTTTTTTCTTTACCCTTGGTTCAGGTCCAGCGGCCCGTACTCCAGCAATTTCTTCCAAGATCTCTTTCCAAGATTTCTTCCAAGATTTCTTCCTGCCTGACTCTAATCTCTGCCCCTAACTGCATCAATCTCGTAGCAGGTATATGTCTATTTTTTGTATGGAATGTTTGTGTGTGTGTATTGCAGAGTTTTTTTATTATTGCCTATTTTTATGGAATCTGTGTATGTGTGTATTCCAGTGAACTGCCATGTGTTGTATCTATGCAAGTGAACTGTCAAGTGTGAGTGTGAGTGTGTGTGTGTATGAATGTTGGTGTATGTTATGAGGGTGTTGTGTGTATTGCAGTGAACTGCCATGTGTGTGGCCTTGCATATGGTTGTGTGTGTGTGGTCAATTTTTTTTTGTGTGATGTGCAATGAGTGTGTTTGTGATGCGTGTTTGTGTATATGCATGTGTGTGTGTGCGCGCGCGCGCATATGTGTGGTTGTATGTGTAGGTGCCATGTATGTATGTGTGCATATGTTTGTGTGTGTGTGTGTGGTCAGTTTTTGTATATATGTGTGATGTGCAATGAGTGTGTTTGTGATGTGTGTTAGTGTATGTGCATGTGTGTGTCTGTTTGCGTGTGTGTGTGTGTGTATAAGTGGGTGTATGTGTATGTGTATGTGTCATGTGTGTATCTGTGCATATGTTTTGTGTGTGTGTGGTCAGTTTTTTATGTGTGATGTGCAATGAGTGTGTGTGCGCGCGCGCGTGTATGTGTGGGTGTATGTGTATGTGCATGTGTGTGTATGTGTTGTGTTATGAGTGTGTATGTGATGTGTGAGTGTGTATGTGTTATGAATGTGTACATTTTTGTGTAGATTTGTGTGTCGATATGTGTGTAGTTTTTTGTGTAAATTTTTGTGTAATGTGAATATGGTGATTGTGAGTTTGTGGAGAATTTTGTAGGATTATGGGCAAACATAAAGAAGCTGGTGTTAGTGCAAACTGGGAGTCAAACGATGTTATGATTTTTGTAATTTGTTCTTGAAAGAAATAGAGTTAGATAACCGTCCAACCACAGACTTTAGTAGGGATGGGTGGACCAACCTAACTACAAATTTCTTTTCTCGCATGAGTAAGTCGTAAGATCGAAATCAGATGAAGAATAAATGAGATCAGTTGAAAAAGGATTGAAAGTTATGGATTGATCTTAAGGGTCGTGAGACAGGTTTGGGCTGGGATCCCATTCGCAAAATTATTGCAGCTTTAGAGGCTTGGTGGAAAGACCGACTAAAAGCATGTATTTTTTATCGATTACCTTTTTTAATATATTATTCTTGATATTAATGTCTTCCTAATATATATTTATTATCCATGTCAGGTTGTTCTGAATGTTAGAAAGTTTCAGTTTTTTGCAATTTCTCCTGAGTTAGAAGAGAAACCACATATGATGTTTGACCAGGTCATAGCAGCTGGAAATCTAGCTTGAGCTCCAAATTCTAGGACTTTCGAGCATGAATCTGTTAATGAACATGACTTATTTACTGAAGATGTTACCAAAACATTAACGATTCTCCAAATTCTGTTGATGCGAGGGGAAAACAGACATACAATGGGAAAAACAAGATGACCAACAAGAAGGCAAGGAGTTCGATGATGGAAGAGATTGTTGAAACTTCACGCATTATTGGTCGTTGCATGATGGAGCATCCGCGCTTCCAGATATCTTCATCATTGTACACAATTACCGAGGCTATTTCAGAGCTCGAAACAATATCAGAGGTTATGGATGAATCAAACTACGACTTTTACCACTAATGCATGATGTTTCTAAGAGAGAAACAAAATTGCGAAACTTTTATGAGCATTAGACAGGATCGACGACTGAAATAGCTGCAGGCTTGCTAAGAAAAAAATCAGATTAGTTGGTAGATTTATGATCGGAGTACTAGTTGGACATTTACTATTATGATGTTTGTTATTGGACATTTACTTGTTGACTGCAGCCTATTATGATGATTGTTATTGTTTCAGTTTACTATTATGATATTTGTTATTGAACTTTCACTGTTATGTTGTTGCCCTTACGCCTATTATGATGTTTGTTATTGTACATTTACTATAAACGAACAAATGATGTTTTATGTGATTGACGCAGATTTACAATGGCCTCCTCAGATCACATTGATAGTTTGGATGAGGAGACCCAACAGCATGTAGTTGGCTCGCTTTATCGTAACAGAGGACTGGGTGTACATTCTAGGATATAGGAATGAGTTATCAGTTAACAGGGTCTACTGGATATTCTAATACAGCTTGCATGATATCAAGCCAAACATGGGCTAGATGGATTGGTGAACTTCTCAATGGACACCCTCTCAGATTTTTCAGTGCATTTAGAATGTCAAAGGTAATATTTAACGATTTACTAACAATCCTTACACAACAATATGGATTGCAAGGATCCAGAAGAACTCTAGCACGAGAAGTGCTTGTGATAAATTTGCACATTTAGGACATAATGTATCAATGCAGTTTGCAAGTGAGCGATTTCAGCACTCTACAGAAACTATAAGTAGATTTTTTGCAAAGGCCATCACTTTAATTAAGAGACTATCTTCCGATATCATTGACCTTTAAATCATCTTTTCATTGATATTTCTCCACAAATCTTAAATGATGCTCGATACATATCATTCTTTAAAGACTGTATAAGAGCTATTGATGGAACACGCATGGATGCTCGAGTTCCTGCTGATCAACAAGTTGCGTACATTGGTCGTCATGGCACAACCACACAGAATGTCATGGCAGTTTGTGATTTCAACATGTGTTTCACATTCGTGTTAGCAGGTTGGGAGGGTTCTAGTCATGACAGTCGTATATTTCAGCGTGCTCTTATGAACACAGTTATAATTTTCTGTATCCGCCACCTGGTAATCCTTTTTATATCCTGAGATTCTTTTTGAATCAGAATTTTCTATGTTTTTTTGTTATGGCCGTTATTATTCACAAAATGTGTGTAATATATAATTTTGTAGGGAAATATTATGTAGTGGATGTCGGATATCCACTACAACGTGGTTTTTTAAAATCATATTTAGGCATACGGTATCATTTATCATATTTTAAAAGGGCAGTAGGCCTATACAAGGGCATCGGGAAATATTCAACCAGGTTCACTCGTCATTGCGCAGTATCATAGAACGTTCATTCGGGGTATGGAAGAAGAAGTGGAAGATACTTAGGGATATGTCGTCATACAGTTTGACAAAGCAACGAGACATTGTGATTGCAACAATGATTTTGCATAATTACATTCGCAGGCACCCATCGCGCTCAGACACATATTTTCGTGCTTGTGATGAGGACGAACATTTCATTTATCCAATGGGCATTCAAAGAAGAACATGATAGATTAATGAAAGCTCGGGTGGAGACCATGTTAGAGGGGTTCGGGTGGGGGTGGATGAGATGTTGATATTGCGTGACTCTGTAGCCAAACAACTACACAAATCTTGAACGTGTTTGCAGTACATGCGTAGTAACATGTTGTATTTCAAATTTTCGATATTATGTTGTCTATGGAGTATTTGCAGTACT
Source organism: Platanthera guangdongensis (assembly GCA_039583875.1). NCBI lineage: Eukaryota > Viridiplantae > Streptophyta > Magnoliopsida > Asparagales > Orchidaceae > Platanthera > Platanthera guangdongensis. The sequence continues at coordinate 142,496,865 of CM077160.1, read as the reverse complement.
TTAGAGTATTTGGAGTTCATATGTATGTTTGAACTCGGCCTTACGGGCACAAACACTATCAAAACATAAGTATATTTGCAGTATTATGCAGTATTTTGAGTTCTTATGTCTCATTTAGCAATTTATATACATATATTATAAAAAATAATTTATAAAAAAAGATGATTTTTTTAACAAATTTTTTTTGCAAAACGTCACTACTGTTTTGTCAAACAAATCTCTGTTTTGAACAACTCTGCAAACGCAGACTAGCCAAACAGAACTTCATTTCCAGTATCCAGTTTACAACAGCTTCATTTACAAACCTGCATTTGCAACATCTTTTTTTACAACTGCAACCGCTCTACCAAATGAAGCTTAAGTTGGCATTTAATAGAGCTGAGGGGTTTTGACGCGACAGCTGCAAAGCACAATTTTCAACAAACTTGCAGTTTGGTTACCGCGCTAGAGTAAAACTTTGTTTCTTAAATAAAGCTTCATTTGGTACGACGGTGACATTTACTCCCGGCGGGTCGAAATGGAGAGTTGGAATCGGATGGGGGAGGTGGGGTTGGAAAAGTAGCGTTTGAGGGGCTTTTTCTTCTTGCGGCGGGTGCAAACGGAGCAAACACCGCTGGCGCCCCGTTTGTTTACCCGCCGTCCGACAGCATTTGCTCCAAACGCCCAGCGAAAATGCTGAAACAAACGAAGCCTAAGTGTTTATTAGGGCATTTTTCAACCGTAATTGATGAGGTCAGCCCCAATTTATAGTAAATTCAGGCTCCAAGTAGTCGTTCTTCCCTCTTCCCCCACTCACATTATGGGAAGTTACATGCATATCCACCGCACGTGAGATTCGTGCCCGATCTACGCGACAACCGTCGTGCACCAGATCCCATACATTGTGCATCCATTGCCAATTGGCAGAGCCGACCGGCCCTGCCCGGGCCGGCCGCCACCCTCTCTCCTTATCCTCAACCGCCGTGGTCGGCCCCCGCGAGGGTCCACCAAGGCCGCCCGGACCCGGGCGGCGTCAGTGCGGCCGCCCGGCCAAGGCCCCCCGGGTCGGGGAGGCTTCACTGCGGCCGACCGCCACAAGGGGTGGCCAAGGCCGCCAGGATCTGAGCAGTCACGCCACAGCCGGCCTTCGGGAGGGCCAATCGAGGCTGCCCGTCTTCGGGAGGCCTCGTCGTGGTCGCCGCCCTCGTCGTCCTCCCCGGGCAGCTGGTTTTCACGGGCGAGCTTTCCTCCGACACAGGGGTAGTATCATCATTTTATAAAATTGACGGTCCGCGTTGTAACGGCCCATCCTAGGCTCAGAGGCTGCGCACAGTTTGGCCACCCGTAACCGCTACAGGGCTGCAGCCCAATACACCCCAACGCCTCTCCCGCCTGTTTCTCAGCAAGGCACGTTGTTGGCGCTAGGTATCGAACCCGCAACCCTTGATAGCAACTCTTCCAACAGTGCTCATCACCAACTGAGCTGCAGCTCAGTTGGTGATGAGCACTGTTGGAAGAGTTGCTATCAAGGGTTGCGGGTTCGATACCTAGCGCCAACAACGCGCCTTGCTAAGTGTTGAGATTATATTAGCCAGCATGACACGTGTGTGGGGGACCGTATGTTTGGGCTTTCCCCATCGCATTCCAGGTCTGGGTGTTGACCCCGGTGGGCCCCCCTTGTGTGGCGGAATATCCCCGCGGTCATGTGGTTGGGGTTAATCCCACACCGCCTACAGACTTCTCCCCTTTGTGTTCATGTACCCCGCCACCCTTCATCTCAATACCTGGGTTTTGAGATGAACTAATGGGTTGGCGGGTTCTAACTTGGTATCAGAGGACACGGTCATTTCCTCCTGATTTTGTGCGCTCTCTGTTGTTCGTGGCTTGTTTTCCGCTTTCTGCGACCTGTCTCGCGACTTGCCTTCTCTTCTGTCTGCTACCCTGTTTGCGCGGCTTGTTTCTGTCCGCTGCCCTGTTCGCGCGGCTTGCTTCTTCTTGGTTCTCTTCTCCTACTGCTATTTGTCGCAGCGACATGTTTCCTTGTCACCGCGCTCCTTGTTCTTTCTTGCCTCTCCGACTTCCTAGTCGTTGCGGCCTGTCTCTGTCCGCGTGACTTGTCTCTACCCGTTGCAGACTTCTTCTCCCTATCCGCTTCTGCTTTCCCCATTTCCGCTTGTCTCTATACTCGCGGTTTGCTGCTGTGATCTGCCTGACCGTGCGGGTTGTTCCTTTCTCACCCGCATCTTGGTCGCGGTCACCTGCTCTTCTCCTCTCTTCTGTTCGCTCGGCCTTTTCAGTCCGCGCGACCTCTTCCCTGTTGTGCCTTTGACCTCTTTCTAGCCGCTACTGTTCGCGCGGCTTCTTCTGTTTTCTAACCGCTACTGTTCGCGCGGCTTCTTCTGCTTGCCGGGTTCTATGACTACCTCCGGTCTCACCACTACTCCTGCAGCTCCTTCTCCTCCTCCTCCTTCGGGCAACCTTGGCACCCTTTCCAAGCTTGTTGGCTCCAACTATCCCGATTGGAGCGTTTCTTTCACCTTTCTCCTTCGTTCTCAACGAAAGCGTCATCACCTCACCGATGACCCTCCTCCTCACACCTCTCCTGAGTTTGATGACTGGGATGCGAGTGATGCTCTTGTCCGCACCTGGCTGGCCAACAGCCTTTCTGATGAGTGTCTTCCCGTCATTCGCCATGATGAGACGGTCAAGGCCGCCTGGCTTCACCTCGCTGCTCTCTATTCTAAGGGGGGCCAGACGTCCGCAATTTATACTCTCTATGCGGACCTCTTCGCCCGCCCTTCCATGTCACCGGCTGCGTCTTATCAGCAGGTTCAGGCTCTTGGTGCTGAAATCCTCCAGAATCGCCCCTTCTCCGCGGACTTGGCCGACCAGCACAAACACTTCCAGGAACTCCTGGTTGTTTGTTATCTTCTTCGTCTTCCCGACTCTTATGATATGATCCGCCAGCAGATCTTGGGTGAGGCGGAATCTCCTACTTTGGATGCCACTGCAGCTCGCATTGCCGCTGTTACTTCGCTACTCCAGCGGCCTCTGTTGGCCTCCCCCCCCCTTCCCAGGACTCCTTTGCTCACCAAGCTCAGAGGGGGGCCCTAGTAGCCGCGGCTCCTCTGGCGGACGGGGTTCATCCCGGTTCCTCTGCTCTCACTGTGGTCGTACTGGCCATACTGTTGACCGCTGCTGGCAGAAACATCCTCATCTTCGCCCTTCCGGTGATGCTCCTTCTTCAGCCTCCGCCTCTTCTCGGCCGTCTGCCTCTGTGGCCACGACGTCAGGTAGTGCCCACGTCGTTACCCAAGATAAATGGCTGATTGACTCCGGTGCCACAAATCATATGACGGGCAACCCTCATTGCTTCTCCCGTCTTGAGACCCATGACCGCTTACCCCCGGTTCGTGTGGCGGATGGTTCCCCGTCCCCGGTTCATGGGATGGGCATGGTTCAACTCACTCCATCGCTTTGCTTGGAGGATAACCTCTATGTCCCGAAGTTCCCGTGCAATTTGTTATCAGTTACTACTTTATGTCGGCAACTTCAGCGCTCCGTCTTATTCACTCCCACTACTTGTTCTTTTCAGGACCCGAGGACCCAGCGGACGATTGCTACTGGGACTGAGAGCGGCGGCCTCTACTTCCTCGACGATGTTTCCGCTCTATCTGTCTACTCCTCCTCCACCGATCTCCTTCAGTGGCATCTTCGTCTTGGATATCCTCCTCCTCGGCTTATTCGCCAGCTTCTGCCCCACTTACCTCCTACCAGTTCTCCGCTCAACTGTGATGCGTGTCAGCTTGGCAAACATCATCGCTCCTCCTTCCCACCGAAGCAAGGCTGTGGCTCCTCTCGCATATTTGATCTTATTCATTCTGATGTATGGGGTCCTGCTCCTACCCTCACAAATGGTCGGGGTAGTTCCTATTTTGTCACTTTTATCGATGATTTTACTCGATGTACCTGGGTGTATCTGTTAAATGATCGCTCTGAACTATTTTCTGTTTGGCAATCATTTTACTTTATGATTAAGACTCAATTTGCTATTTCTATTAAAGTCTTACGTTCTGATAATGCCAAGGAGTATCTGACTCATGAGTTCTCCGCGTTCTTTCACCAACATGGCCTCCTTCATCAAACGACTTGTGTTTACACCTCCAAGCAGAATGGGGTGGCGGAGCGTAAAAACTGTCACCTGCTTGATGTTGCGCGTACTCTCATGACGCAGATGCACGTCCCTCGCTCCTACTGGGGCTACGCTGTGCTCCTCGCCTGCTATCTCATCAATCGCCTTCCCTCCGCGGTTCTCCACGGCCAGACTCCCTTCTCCCTTCTCTACCCCCACCAGGAACCTTTTCCTCTTCCTCTCCGTTTCTTTGGCTGTACGGCCTTTGTTCACGCTCACTCCTCTACCCGCGACAAGCTTTCCCCCCGTTCCACTAAGTGTGTCTTTTTGGGGTACTCTACCACTCAAAAAGGCTATTGCTGCTTTGACCCCCTTCTCCGCAAGCAGTTTGTCTCCGCAGATGTGACTTTTTTCGAAAATGCTTCCTATTTCTCTCCTCCCTCTTCTCTTCCTTCTGATATCTCCGTTCCTTCCACACCTCTCCACGTTTTCCCACCTTCGTCTCCTCCTCCACCCACTCCTTCCCAGTTCGTCTCCCCACCCACCCCTCCACCCTCCTCTCCGCTGTCGTCTCTCTCTAGTCCCGGGCCAGCCTTCTCCGCCACGGACGCTCCGGTCGCTGACGCTCCCGTCGCCGACGCTCCCGTTGACCTGGATGTTCCCATTGCCCTTCGCAAAGGGGTGCGGGCGTGTACTCAACACCCGCTCACGGCTATTATTTCCTATGATCAGCTTTCTCCTTCTCGCAGGTGTTTTGCCTTGGCTATCTCTGGTACTTCTACTCCCCGTACCTACCAGGAGGCTCTTGCTCTCCCTCATTGGAAGTCTGCCATGGATGAGGAGATGGCTACTCTTACTGAACGGGGTACCTGGACCCTGGTTCCTCCTCCCGTGGGCACTGATGTGGTTGGCTGTCGCTGGGTCTTCGTTGTGAAGTTTCGCCCCGACGGCACTGTGGATCGCTACAAAGCCCGGCTGGTGGCCAAGGGCTTCACTCAGACTTACGGCGTTGATTACTTTGATACCTTCTCTCCGGTTGCTTGCCTCAGCACCATCCGGGTTCTCTTTTCTGTGGCTGTTAACCGGGCTTGGGCTATTTCCCAGCTTGATGTGAAGAATGCCTTTCTCTATGGCGATCTTCAGGAGGACGTCTATATGGAGCAACCTCCTGGGTATGTTGCTCAGGGGGAGACACGTGTATGTCATTTGAAGAAGGCCATTTATGGCCTAAAGCAGAGCCCTCGGGCATGGTTCGACAAATTCAGTGGTATTGTGACTACCATCGGCTTTCAAAGGAGTTCGGCCGATCACTCCTTATTCATTCACAAAACGGCCTCAGGACTGGTGGTTTTGGCCGTATATGTGGATGATATTCTCCTTACTGGCGATGACCGAGATGGGGTGGACTTGACGAAGAAGCACCTCCGTCAGCACTTGGTCACGAAGGATATGGGCTCCCCAAAATACTTTTTGGGGATAGAAATATCTCGGAAACTTGACTCCTTGGTTCTCTCTCAACGGAAGTATGCCCTTGATCTTCTACGAGAAGCAGGATTGACAGGTGCCAAACCAGCTCGTTTTCCCATGGTTGTTGGAGAAGACAAAACGTGGACGGATGACTCGCCTCTTCTATCTGATGTCACAAGGTACAGACGTTTGGTTGGCAAACTCATCTATCTCACGGTGACTAGACCCGACATCGCCTATGCTGTAGGCAAGGTCAGTCAGTTTATGCAAGCTCCCAGGGAGTGCCATCTTCAGTCCGCCCTGAAGATTTTAGAGTATATCAAAGCAGCACCGGGCAGAGTGTTACTCTTTCAGAAGAATGGTCATCTGAGGGTTGAGGCCTACTCAAATTCAAGTTACGGGGATGACAAAGGCGATCGTAAATCCACATCAGGTTTTTGTACCTTTGTTGGACGTAATCTCGTGAGTTGGAAGAGCAAGAAACAGTCTGTTGTTTCCAGATCCAGTGCCGAAGCAGAATACCGGAGTATGGAGTCAACCACGTGTGAGTTAAAGTGGTTGCGGGCTCTCATGCTTGACCTGGGCGAGGTATATGACTGTCCTCTCCATATGTTCTGTGACAACAAGGCCGCTATACACATATCCAGAAATCCGATCTTCCATGAGAGAACAAAGCATATAGATGTTGACTGTCACTTCATTCGGGAAGAGATTTTGAAGAAACAGATTTGTACTCCTTTTGTCACCTCTGACAAGGAATTGGCAGATATCTTCACCAAGCCGGTTTCTACTTCCTTCTTCCGCATTTGTGACAAGCTGGACATGATTGATATCTATGCTCCAGCTTGAGGGGGAGTGTTGAAGTATTAGACCGGACGGCTTAGCGGTCTGATCCAGCGGTTTGTTGACCGAGCGGTCTGGCGGTCTCTCTCTGAAGCCTGGAGACCGGGCGGTCTATCGGTCTACAATTGCGGCCTGTTCTATCCTGCTGGAGTTGCCGAGCAGTTAACTCATCTGTCTAACCACGCGGCCTATGCCGTCACCTTTATTCTAGCCGCTCAATACTGTAAATGTTTAGTCCCACATTGTTTGTATACTCTCTTTCTTATCTCCTCCATTCTATATAAGGGAGGTCATACCTTTGTAAATGATATCTTTTTTGGATAATAAAATTTCAATTATTCAAAAGTTTATCCGCTTGTTCTCTCTTTTTCGCTACTTTCTAACATGGTATCAGAGGACACGGTCATTTCCTCCTGATTCTGTGCGCTCTCTGTTGTTCGCGGCTTGTTTTCCGCTTTCTGCGACCTGTCTCGCGACTTGCCTTCTCTTCTGTCCGCTACCCTGTTCGCGCGGCTTGTTTTTGTCCGCTGCCCTGTTCGCGCGGCTTGCTTCTTCTTGGTTCTCTTCTCCTACTGTTATTTGTCGCAGCGACCTGTTTCCTTGTCACCGCGCTCCTTGTTCTTTCTTGCCTCTCCGACTTCCTAGTCGTTGCGGCCTGTCTCTGTCCGCGTGACTTGTCTCTACCCACTGCGGACTTCTTCTCCCTGTCCGCTTCTGCTTTCCCCATTTTCGCTTGTCTCTATACTCGCAGTTTGCTGCTGTGATCTGCCTGACCGTGCGGGTTGTTCCTTTCTCACCCGCATCTTGGTCGTGGTCACCTGCTCTTCTCCTCTCTTCTGTTCGCTCGGCCTTTTCAGTCCGCGCGACCTCTTCCCCGCTGTGCCTTTGACCTCTTTCTAGCCGCTACTATTCGCGCGGCTTCTTCTGTTTTCTAACCGCTACTGTTCGCGCGGCTTCTTCTGCTTGCCGGGTTCTATGACTACCTCCGGTCTCACCACTACTCCTGCAGCTCCTTCTCCTCCTCCTCCTTCGGGCAACCTTGGCACCCTTTCCAAGCTTGTTGGCTCCAACTATCCCGATTGGAGTGTTTCTTTCACCTTTCTCCTTCGTTCTCAACGCAAGCGTCATCACCTCACCGATGACCCTCCTCCTCGCACCTCTCCTGAGTTTGATGACTGGGATGCGAGTGATGCTCTTGTCCGCACCTGGCTGGCCAATAGCCTTTCTGATGAGTGCCTTCCCGTCATTCGTCATGATGAGACGGTCAAGGCCGTCTGGCTTCACCTCGCTGCTCTCTATTCTAAGGAGGGCCAGACGTCCCGCATTTATACTCTCTATGCGGACCTCTTCGCCCGCCCTTCCATGTCACCGGCTGCGGCTTATCAGCAGGTTCAGGCTCTTGGTGCTGAAATCCTCCAGAATCGCCCCTTCTCCGCGGACTTGGTCGACCAGCACAAACACTTCCAGGAACTCCTGGTTGTTTGTTATCTTCTTCGTCTTCCCGACTCTTATGATATGATCCGCCAGCAGATCTTGGGTGAGGCGGAATCTCCTACTTTGGATGCCACTGCGGCTCGCATTGCCGCTGTTACTTCGCTACTCCAACGGCCTCTGTTGGCCTCCCCCCCTTCCCAGGACTCCTTTGCTCACCAAGCTCAGAGGGGGGGCCCTAGTAGCCGCGGCTCCTCTAGAGGACGGGGTTCATCCCGGTTCCTCTGCTCTCACTGTGGTCGTACTGGCCATACTGTTGACCGCTGCTGGCAGAAACATCCTCATCTTCGCCCTTCCGATGATGCTCCTTCTTCGGCCTCCGCCTCTTCTCGGCCGTCTGCCTATGTGGCCACGACGTCAGGTAGTGCCCACGTCGTTACCCAAGGTAAATGGCTGATTGACTCCGGTGCCACAAATCATATGACGGGAAACCCTCATTGCTTCTCCCGTCTTGAGACCCATGACCGCTTACCCCCGTTTCGTGTGGCGGATGGTTCCCCGTCCCCGGTTCATGGGACGGGCATGGTTCAACTCACTCCATCGCTTTGCTTGGAGGATACCCTCTATGTCCCAAAGTTCCCGTGCAATTTGTTATCAGTTACTACTTTATGCCGGCAACTTCAGTGCTCCGTCTTATTCACTCCCACTACTTGTTCTTTTTAGGACCCGAGGACCCAGCGGACGATTGCTACTGGGACTGAGAGCGGCGGCCTCTACTTCCTCGACGATGTTTCCGCTCTATTTGCCTGCCCTGTAACGTTGTCACGGGTGGTCCAAGCTGTGCGGCCCATGATGGGTGCGGCAGCCTCTGAGTCCTAGGCCGGGCCGTTACACGCGTACTCAATTTCGAACGCTCCTATTGACCGGTCCGGTAGTTATTAAGCAAAATTACTGAACTACCCCGTGAAAATCTATAAATAGACCGTCTTCTATTTCATTTAGACATCTTTTCGGGTTCAGAAAATTCTCTAACTCCCACTCCACTTTCCTCTCTTTTCTCTCCTTCTTTCTTCCTACAGGATCACCACCCAGGGACGCTCCTGCAAGACTCCTACAAGGCCGAGAAAGCAGGACGTGTAAGAGACTATACTGGATTTAGGGCAAGCCAAGGGCGCAGCAAAGAGCAGAGATCAGGTATAGGAGTTTATCCCTCAAGCCATTAGGGCTTTCTTTTGGACAAATGACTTCAGTCCTCCGGCGAGCAGCGACAATCCTCCAACAAGTAGCGGTAGTGGACAACGACGAAAGGCAGAAATTGCGATTCTCGGGAAACCTAACTTGCGGCTTCTGGATTTTTTTGGGGAGTGAGTGAACCGGATTCTAAATAAGATGGGTTAAAAATCCTTATATACCTCAAATCTAGGGCCTCATGCAAACCCTGAACGATTGGGGTCGTCCATCCTCCCATCTAGAGGATCGTGACTAGAAACCCTGATCCAACTTAAACCACTTCTCACACTTGGGACTAGAGAGTCACCTCTATATACTAATTACCCTACCAGACTCTTACGAGTTGAATCATATAGGTAATCTAACATTCTCTTACTAGATTCAACAGGTGAGAGTTCTTCTTATCATTTCAAATAATAATTAATAGGTTTTATAAGAGTAAAATAACTAGACTCATAGGGTGATAGTGAACAATAAGGAATAATCATATGGTCATACAAACTAACATAAAATAACAGTGACTCTTGGCCCAAACCTTATGTGACGTCTTTATACCTATATATGACATTACAACTACATGAACTGTGGCGGTTGTATCTAAATGGTGAATATTTTCCTTCCACAATTATAGTATAATCATAAAACTCTACCAAGTGTTTTATGTGGTGTCAATCCTTATGAGTGGATGCTCTCACTCTTTAATGTAATATAATATCTCTATCATTACTTTAGTGTGCACAAGTGATAAAAGAAAACTAAAATTACTGTATTAATCAAAAAGGAGAGCTACAATGAAAAGTCATGACCATTTAACCATCAAATGAATCCACTAGTCTCATTCTGTCAACATGACTTTTGAACAACTTAGGTGGAAGCCCCTTAGTCATGGGATCTGCTACCATGAGCAGTGTGCCTATATGCTCAATGATGATTTTACTCTCCATCGCGTTCTCTCTAATCACCAAAAACTTTATATCAATATATTTGTTGCGACTCCCACTTTTATTGTTCTTAGTAAAGAACAATACCGCAGCATTGTCACATAGAAGCTTTATTGGCTTAGGAACTGTATCTGTCACCCTAAGCCATGAAGAAAAATTCTTCAGCCATAACGCTTGCTTAGTTGTTTCATAGCATGCAATAAATTCTGCATCCATAGTCGAGGATGCAATAAGTGTTTGTTTGGTACTCTTCCAAGCCACTGCACCATTAGCCAACATAAAAATATAGCCAAAAGTGGATTTCTTCGAATCTTGGTAGCCTGTAAAGTCTGCATTTGTGTATCCGACCAGGTCCAGATGGTCAGACTCTCTATATGTAAGCATGTAATCTTTTGTCCCCTTGAGATATCACATAACTTTCTTGGCAGTTGTCCAGTGCTCTATCCCAAGATTACTTTGGTATCTTCCCAACATCCCCACGACGAAGGCAATGTCTGGTCTAGTGCAAACCTCTAAATAGACCAAACTGCCGACCGCAGACGCGTATGGAATGTTTTTCATGGATTCCAATTCCAGAGAGTTTTTGGGACATTGTGACAAACTGAATTTGTCACCCTTCACAATAGGAGTTATTGAGCTAGAACAATTTCTCATATTGAACTTTTCCAAAATTTTGTTGATATAGGCCTTCTGAGATAACCCCAAGATCTTTCTAAATATATCTCTATGTATCTCAATTCCTATAATATAGGAATTCTCCCCTAAATCTTTCATATCAAAATTCCAAGAGAGAAATTATTTAGTTTCTCATATCATTCCCCAATTGTTATTTGCTAGCAAAATGTCATCAACATATAGGACTAAAAACATGAATCTGCTCTCACTGACCTTAATGTATATGCATTGATCCACAATATTTTCCTCGAATCCAAATGAGTTAATAACGTTGTGGAACCTTATATACTAATGTCGTGAGGCTTGTTTAAGCCCATATATTGATTTCTTTAGTTTGCATATAAGGTTAAGGCCGTTCTCTAAAACGAAACCTTCAGGCTTACTTATGTATACTTCCCCTTCAAGTTCCTCATTTAATAATGTCGTTTTGACATCCATCTGATGTAACTCCAGGTGAAAATGGGCTACGAGGGCCATGATAATCCTTAGTGAGTCCTTCTTAGATACCGAAGAGAAGGTGTCGTGGTAATCTATGCCCTCTTTTGAAGGAAACCTTTAACAATAAGTCTTGTCTTATATCGTTCGATGTTACCAGAGGTATCAACTTTTGTCTTGTAGACACATTTGGAACCTACAACCTGAAAACCTTATGGTAATTCTACTAGATCTCATACTTGATTGTTTGTCATTGAGTTTAATTCATCCTTTATAGCTTCATACCATTTTCAGAATCTATACGACTTACGGTCTCTAAAAAGGTGATGGGGGTCTTGATTGAGTCCAGACGTGTAGTCAGTCTCTTACAAATATACAACATAATTAGTTAGAATAACCGACCTTTTGACTCTTGAAGATCTCTATAGATCTGATTAATCTAGTGGTTGTGGTACAGTCTCCACTGGTTGTGGTTCCTGAATGACTGATTCACGAGCCACATCTTCATGAGAGCTCTGGATAGAAGGATCATTGATCACTTCTTCATAAGTTGGGATCCGAATAGGTAGGTGTTGAGCCACAATAGGTATGAGCCAACTAGGTTCAACACCATTACCTGAAGGTGCAGTCTCCTGCACCTCTTCTATCACAACTTTATGAGTACGTCTCTCATCAGTGTTAAATTTCTCAAGAAATCTGGCATTCTTTGCTTCTACAACTTTAAGCGTGTGAGAGGGACAATAAAATCTATAACCCTTGGATTTTTCTACATAGCCAATGAAAAAACCACTGACTGACCTTAGGTCTAATTTCTTTTCATGTGGGTTGTACACCCTAACCTCTACTTGACAGCCTCATATGTGCACATGATTCAAACTGGTCTTCCATCCATTCCATGACTCAAAAGGTGTTTTAGGAACCGACTTGGATGGAACTCTGTTTAAGATGTACACGGCCGTTTTCAAGACTTCACTCCACATGTGAGGAAGGAGAAATGAGACACTTATCATGCTCCTTACCATATCCATCAAAGTACGATTCATTCTTTCGGCTACACCATTTTGTTGTAGCATGTCAGGCGTCTTATATTGAGCTATGATTCCGTATTTCTGAAGGAATCTAGCAAATGGGCCAGGTCTTTGGCTTCCTTCTATGAACTTACCATAATATTCACCACCCCTGTCTGATCTCATGATTTTGATACTCAAGCCAGACTGTTTCTCTACCTCTGCCTTATAAACCTTGAAAGTATCAAATGCTTCAGATTTGTCAGTCAGAAGGTATAGGTACATGTATGTTGTGAAATCGTCAATAAAAGTAATGAAATACTCTTGATCATTCATACAAGGGGTGGTAAATGGTTCATAGATATCAGTGTGAATTAACATTAGTTTTGAATCGCTTCTTCTAGCTCTTTTATTGGACTTGTTGCTATGCTTTTCCCTTTATGCATACTATGCAAGTTCCAAAATTAGTGAACTCAAATGTCTGAATGACACCTTCCCTCACTAATCTCTTAAAGTGCTCTATGGAGACGTGTCATAATCTCATATATCATAAGCTAGATGAATTGTTGTTTTTCATATTGATATAACTACTGTTATCATGCATTGTGGTGAATGATTGTAAATAGTTTAAATCTAGATCTAGACTATATAATCCATCTGTCAATATACTAGAGCCAACAGTTGCTGAATCTTTAATAATTAGAAAGTAAATATCTTTAAATTAAAAAATCAAAGCCCGTAGGCGCTAGTCTGGATACAGATAATAAGTTTCAAAAAAACTCGGAATGTAAAATGTCTTCTTTAGATCCAAAATATATCTGGTATTTAGGACGAGCATGTATGTCTCAACACCTTCAATAGAAGATGACATCTTGTTCCCCGAATAAATGCAGAGTTCTCCTTCACTGGGTTTCCTTAGGCTTTGAAACCCCTGCATGACAGTAGAGACATGGATCGTAGAACCCGAATCAATCCACCACGTGTTATGAAAATTATGGGAATTCATAAAATTTGATTCATAACACACTAAAGATGTCATACCTCTAGTTTTAGTGAGTCATGCTTTGTACTTATGACAGTCCTTTTTCATGTGACCCTTTTTCTTGCAGAAAAAACAAGTTGATAGCTTTGGGTTGTCTGGTTTCTTTATGGAACTTGCTATCCATTTGTCTTTATCATTTGAGTCACTCTTAGGTTTTGAGGACTGCCCTTTCTTGTGTGACACAAGATTCACTAATTCTAATTTCTCCTGCTTCAGCCTGCCTTGCTCTTGAACACACATGTTCATAATCTCATTCACAGACCATTTTTCCTTATGTGTCATATAAGACACCTTAAATGCAGTGTAATCAGCTGGCAATGAAGTCAGAATAAAGTGGACCAAAAAAGACTCTAAAAAGTCGACATCTAAAGCCTTTAGCTGAGTAGCTATGTCTCTCATCTCCATAATGTGTCCCCTTACGCTTTTTGTTCCTTTAAGCTTCATGGAATAGAGCTTTGCCATTAGGGTGCTGGCCTGAGCTTTATCTGAGCTGACTAACTGTTCATCAATGACCCCCATCAGTTCTTTAGCAGTTCTGCATTCGGGGATAGATCGCCTTATGCTCTGACTGACGTGGGTCTTGATTACCAGTATACTGAGATGATTGGATCTTTCCCATCGCTCATACACGGTACGGTCAACTAGTGTGCTCTCTATCGTAGGGAGAGCTGGCTCCTCCGTACGAAGAGCCAGATCTAAATCCATGTACCTTAAGGCTAGAGGCACCTTATCTTTCCATATGTTTTATAGTTATCCCCGAAGAGAGTGGGGATAAATTGAGTTGGGTCTACTACAGTGTTAAAAACTGCAAAAAAACATAAAAAACACATGCTTGTGATTAATTTTAAAAGCAACAAAAAAATTAAAGTGCAATAAGCATTATGAAAGACTTTATTTAACAATTAACTCATGTTAATTGTTAATGATAAGAATCCAGTCTTTCTTTGGGCAAAGACTTCTATCGCATTGGATTTTATCACACTTTATTTATATAGCTAAGAAGGAATATATCATGGTTAATGAAATCTCATACCTGTGGGCATAGAGACCGGTTAATCTTGGTATATGCCTGCTATTATAACCCAATTAAAATTATACAATGTTATTTATTACTTCCATGCGGGGGCGGATAATAAGAAACACAAGAATATAATCGCAATGCACAAAAATTAGATTAAGTGATTTAAACACACCCCACGATGTGTTCCCTGTAAATCACTTTATCGGGCTTATCAGAAGGCTTTGGCTACTCCTAAGAAACTCAAAAAACATTTAATCTAACTAGTGCACTGGAAACTTTTGGAACTCAGCACCAAAGAACCCTAAAACGATCACCAAACAATGCCTCCATGAACTCCATGAACTATGACTCCACATCGCCAAAAGCTTGATGTTGAAGTGTTCCCTACTTTCTTTATCCTTGCACCTCCATCGCCATAGGAAAGCAAAATTTTCAACACAAGAGGACCGCCAAAAAGCACATGACGCTGACAGGTATGGAGATCGGATTCGGGTCAAGAATGCGAGATTGTTTGTTGCCACAAAATACATTCCAAACGGATAATTATTATTACATAACCACGAAAAAATATTACATCCATCATAGAAATTGATAATGAACAACCATCACAAACTCTATCCACAACATTGAGCATCCAAACAAGAAGATTTCGCTGTTTTGGAAGAAATCGCCGCATATTTTTCAAAGGAAAACAACACAAATTCTTTTTGGAAGAAATCGCCTCAGATTTTTGGAAACACATCATAGATTTTCGAAGAAATCTTCACAGATTTTAGTTGGAAAAATCAGATGAGAAAACCCTATAGATCCCTCTGATACCAAAATGTAAGTGACTATACTGGATCTAGGGCAAGCCTAGGGCGCAGCCAAGAGCAGAGATCGGGTATAGGAGTTTATACCTCCAGCCATTAGGGCTTTCTTTTGGACGAACGACTTCAGTCCTCGAGGAAGAAGAACAGTGTCGAAAGGCGTCGGGGCGGAAGCACGACACTGAACAGCGACAGTCCTCCGGCGAATGGCTTTAGTAATCCGGCGAGCAGCAGCAGTGGACAACGACAGTCCTCCGACGAGCAGCGGTAGTGGACAGCGACGAAAGGCGGAAATCATGATTCTCGGGAAACCTAACTTGCGGCTTCTGGATTTTTTTGGAGAGAGAGTGAACCAGATTCTAAATAAGATGGTTTAAAAAGGCTTATATACCCCAAATCCACGGCCTCAAGCAAACCTTGAACGATTGGGGTCATCCATCCTCCCATCTAGAGGATCGTGACTAGAAACCCTGATCTAACTTTAACCACTTGTCACACTTGGGCATAGAGAGTCACCTTTATATACTAATCACCCTACCAGACTCTTACGAGTTGAATCATATCGGTAAACTAACAGGACGAAGTTAGCCAAGAGGGAAGTCGAACGCGGAACACACGCACGCTCCCAGACAACCCCTCAAGTCGTTGGTCTCTTGCAAGAAAGGGAAGACGGAAGGAGTCGTACCGTCCCCGCCGGCAAGTCAAGCTCACTCAGAATACAAGGCTTCGTCCACCCCCGCGAGAAGCAAGCAGGGGAAGGTTACCAGAGCAACACGTAGGCCTGCAGCTCCTGGCGTTCATCCTTCTCCCATTTCTCAAGTGTAATGAGGAGCGGCTTGTCGCCCTCACTCCCCCCCCCCACACAAGAAACCCTGTAATAAACTCTCATATAGTGGATGTTGGACCAACACCGTACCAATCGCGTGATTTTTCACCCGATTGTGGGTTTTCCACGTCATCAAGTCTTCATCTCATCACCCTGTGAATCTTTGACTGTTAGCACACTCGACCGCTCAACGAGTAAGAACGGTTCTTTAGGCTCAGTCTATCAGGAGCGTCGAGCGGACCATATCAGTAACCAAATGCTCCAGTTCGACTCAACAGCTCGCGGCAGAAAAGCCATTCTCTCCTGATAACCAAAGGTTGACCCGTAGAAATTTTATATATGTATAACATATATAAGGACCATGCGGCAAATTGAAATATCTCGTATGTTTTTTTTTCACTAAATAAGTCATGGAATATTGATCAATGCATTTTTACGGTCATTTTAAGTATTAATATGTATATATGTTTGAGGTGAAGATACAACTGTAAAAAAGTGATTTTTTTAACTATTTTACAACTGCAATTTACAACAGAAAATACAGTTCATTTACAAATATTATAGTTGTAATTTTGAAGTAAAAATAGATCCTGCACGATTCTCTATATGCACTACATTTACATAAAATTTCCTCTTTTCCGCCACAAGCGATCTACTCGTCGATCCATTACCAGAAATCCGTCTCTCAGATCGACCACTCGCCCATCTTCAATTTTTAGCAGGTCAAGATTTTCCGGAACCCTTCTTTTTGATCTTCAATTTTCTTGCCAATAGTTCAATACACATCTGTTTTCTATATGATTGATTTCCAGTTTTTTGCTATGCATAGGCTCTCTTTAGCATGGTGATGACGGTCGTAAACACATGGGTTAAATTGTCATTTGTTAAGGATCACCTAACAAACATCTTCTGTTAGAACATAAAAGTAGATGAAGTTCCTTAGGTGTGCATTAATGAATGACAATTTAACCCTCATGTTCATGACCGTCACCATCGTGCCAAACTGAGCCTTAATCTTCGTAAAAAAATCAGTTAGATATCACAGCAGGCCTCTCTATGTTATGCTTGATCTGCGTAAAAATCAGTTGATCTATGTTTCGCTTGATTTGCAGTTGTTTTTTCCTCTATGCTTAGGGTTTGTTTGGCACGACGACGGCGGTTATAAATATATGAGTTAAACCGTCATTCGTTAACGATCACCTAACAAACTTCATTCGTTTAAACATAAAAGTGGATTAAATTTCTTAGGTATGCCTTAAAGAATTACAGTTTAACCCTCATGTTCACGACTATCATCACCGTGCCAAACAGAGCCTTAGGCTCCGTTTGGGGGGACTTATTTTCACCGGTCAAGCGGTCACGACCGCATGTACTGGACCTTAATTAAGTCCCGGTTCATGCGGTCGTGACCGCTTGACCGGTGAAAATAAGTCCTCCCAAACGGAGCCTTAATTTTAGTAAAAAAATGCTTTATCTTCGGTTATAATTTGTTGGAATGTTATAATTTGTAAACATTGCTATTTTTTATTCTTCAGTTATATTGTTTTATGCCAATTACTTATATTATTCTTCAGTTAAAATGTTTCCTGCCAATTTCTATGCTTGATTCAATTAAAATGTTTTCTGTCAATCTATAATCTTCAATTAAAAAAATTATAGACGAGAAAATCGAAGGATTGAGGGTATAAACAATACAACAACAGCAACATTCAAGCATTTATCTTGAATGTTGTGGGGTCGGCTATATGGTTGAGGAGTATCAAGAATATAGGAATAAAATAAAATCGCATGCAAGTGATGTAGATGAGATGATTGTGGAGTTGTCATCTATAGCATAATAACTGTATAAAGTAAGCAGATAATATTCATTGATAATAATTTTTAATTTAATGATATTTCTTGAATCTAATATTACATGTTCATTATTGCAGGTGATACCTATTGCGGACTAACTCAGCGTTCGGATCGGACCGTAATAAACTGTACCGCCTTAACTCTCGGGATCGTCGAGCGCGCACACAGTCAATGAAAATAGATAGTTGACACAAGAGGTTTTAACGTGAAAAAATCTCTCAACTGGGTAAAAAATCACGTGACCGGATCTGTGTCAGTCAAAGTCCACTATCAGCTTGCGGTTATAATATGTTTGGAGAATCGAGGGCGACAGAGCGCTCCTCGCAACAACTTAGGGGTGAGAGAGAATTTCTGAATCGCAACGGGCAACAGACTGCGTCGAGGGAGTGCTGGATGCTGCTTGGTGGTTGGTGTGCTTGAGTGCTGGTGATGACTGTCTTCTTCCCTTCTCTGCGCACTTGGGGACTTGGGCGTTTCTCTGGCTTGTAGGCGGCTCAAAGATGACCCGGGGGAGGAGTTCAGCAGAGCTCTGGCCTGAGGAAGAAGAAGAATTTAGAGATAAATAATGAGAAATGAGGAGCCCTGAGGCTCCGTTTGTAGCATCCATGAGACGGTTATGGTGCCCCCCCACTAACCTAGTAGTTAGTGAGTGGTTACCTGTAGATCAGACGACGATGGAACTCGGTAGTGATCGGACGGTGGCCAACCTGCAAGCGGCGGCAGCCTGACTGCCAAGCGGCGGCGGCGGCCAAGATCGGCGACGGCGATGGCGGCGGTCGGCGGCGGCGATGGCGGAGGTGGCCGGCGGCGGCGATGGCGGCGGTGGCCGGCGGCGGCGATAATTATTGAATGGGAGGCCCCCATGATTTCTCCTATTGTGGTGGAGATCATGGGAGTGGGTTGACCGGTCAAACCCATGATCTCCATAATAGGAGAAGTTATGGGAGGAGTGGCTAAATGCGCACCCGAGCCCATAAATGGGGCTTCATCTCCATCAATTGCCCCTCAAATCTTTAGTTGTCGGAGGTTGGTACAAACGAGAGAACAAGGATTTTCTTCATTCTCCTCGACCATGACGATGATCAGCGAAAGGCCGGAAACGTCAGAGAGTGGCATCCAACGAGCCCAAGTAACGATGTGTTTAAAGATTTCTAGGGGAGAGAGGGGACGGCAAGAGGAAACGCCAACGCGCCCAAAAAGGGGGGCTTCCGGCTGTAACACCCCAAAGCCCAATTTGGGTTTCGGTTTGGGTGATACGGCCTGGGACACGGGCGTGTCCCAGGGCGTGTCGTGCTCGGGTTGAGTAGTTGGGTGTGTGATCGACGAAATTCGGTCGACGATCGTCGAGTGCAGAGTACACGGCCTGTGACACGGGCATGTAACAGGGCGTGTCCCTTGCGGGTTTCAGGCGGGACTGCGTGTACTGGTGGACCCGGGTGTGTCCTGGGGTACGACTTGGGAAACGGGCATGTCCCATGGTCGTGTCCCGCTCGGGTGAGATGGAATTGTGCTGTGTGAAGTACACGGTTACATGACACGGGCGTGTCCTGTACAACCCCGTATTCGCCCCTGCATAGTTTTAAGCTTTTGGGATATTTTGCACTCTCGGGGGCCAATTTTGGCTCTGGCTTGGAAACATACTAGTACGGGGAGGAAAAATCTACCTCCCCCCAGTGGGCCTCTTTTGGGGGGCGGGTGCGACAAGTTGGCTAACACCCGCCCCGATAGGTGCCTGGCGGCCTGGTGGGGCGAGACCGGCCGGGCCAGGGTATCGCCCCCGCCTCCTTCTGCTTGGCGGCCTGGTGGGGCGAGACCGGCCGGGGGCCAGGGTCTCGCCCCCGCCTCCTTCTGCTTGGCGGCCTGGTGGGGCGAGACCGGCCGGGGGCCAGGGTCTCGCCCCCGCCTCCTTCTGCTTGGCGGCCTGGTGGGGAGAGACAGGTCGGGGGACAGGGTCTCGCCCCCGCCTCCTTCTGCTTGGTGGCGTGGTGGGGCGAGACCGGCCGGGGGCTAGGGTCTCGCCCCCGCCTCCTTCCGCTTGGCGACCTGGTGGGGCGAGACCGGCCGGGGGCCAGGGTCTCGCCCCCGCCTCCTTCTGCTTGGCGGCCTGGTGGGGGAGACCGGTCGGGGGCCAGGGTCTCGCCCCCGCCTCCTGCTTTGCGGCCTGGTGGGGCGAGACCGGCCGGGGGCCAGGGTCTCGCCCCCGCCTCCTTCTGCTTGGCGGCCTGGTGGGGCGAGACCGGCCGGGGGCCAGGGTCTCTCCCCCGCCTCCTTCTGCTTGGCGGCCTGGTGGGGCGAGACCGGCCGGGGGCCAGGGTCTCGCCCCCGCCTCCTTCTACTTGGCGGCCTGGTGGGGCGAGACCGGCCGGGGGCCAGGGTCTCGCCCCCGCCTCCTTCTGCTTGGCGGCCTGGTGGGGCGAGACCAGCCGGGGGCCAGGGTCTCGCCCCCGCCTCCTTCTGGTTGGCGGCCTGGTGGGGCGAGACCGGCCGGGGGCCAGGGTCTCTCCTCCGCCTCCTTCTGCTTGGCGGCCTGGTGGGGCGAGACTGGCCGGGGGCCAGGGTCTCGCCCCCGCCTCCTACTTGGCGGCCTGGTGGGGCGAGATCGGCCGGGGGCCAGGGTCTCGCCCCCGCCTCCTTCTGCTTGGCGGTCTGGTGGGGCGAGACCGGCCGGGGGCCAGGGTCTCGCCCCCGCCTCCTTCTGCTTGGCGGCCTGGTGGGGCGAGACCGGCCGGGGGCCAGGTTCTCGCCCCCGCCTCCTTCTGCTTGGCGGCCTGGTGGGGCGAGACCGGCCGGGGGCCAGGGTCTCGCCCCCGCCTCCTTCTGCTTGGCGGCCTGTTGGGGCGAGACCGGCCGGGGGCCAGGGTCTCGCCCCCGCCTCCTTCTGCTTGGCGGCCTGGTGGGGCGAGACCGGCCGGGGGCCAGGGTCTCGCCCCCGCCTCCTTCTGCTTGGCGGCCTGGTGGGGCGAGACCGGCCGGGGGCCAGGGTCTCGCCCCCGCCTCCTTCTGCTTGGCGGCCTGGTGGGGCGAGACCGGCCGGGGGCCAGGGTCTCGCCCCCGCCTCCTTCTGCTTGGCGGCCTGGTGGGGCGAGACTGGCCGGGGGCCAGGGTCTCCCCCCCCCCGCCTCCTTCTGCTTGGTGGCCTGGTGGGGCGAGACCGGCCGGGGGCCAGGGTCTCGCCCCCGCCTCCTTCTGGTTGGCGGCCTGGTGGGGCGAGACCGGCCGGGGGCCAGGGTCTCGCCCCCGCCTCCTGCTTGGCGGCCTGGTGGGGCGAGACCGCCGGGGGCCAGGGTCTCGCCCCCGCCTCCTTATACTTCGCGGCCTGGTGGGGCGAGACCGACCGGGGGCCAGTGTCTCGCCCTTGCCCCCCCTGTTTTTACCGTTCTGCCCCCTGGCGTGGTTGTTTTCTATTGGCCCAAGGTTTTTTGGGCGTAAGGGTATTTCGGTCTTTTTACCCCCAGGACTTGGAAAAACTATAAATAGACCCCCTTTGGTGCCTTGGAGAGGGACTTCTTTTTAGCTTCCTCCTCCCTTAGCTTCTTCTTGGTAGAGTGGAGAGAGCTCTTCAAGGCACCCTAGCTCAAGCATTGGCTAGGGAGGGGAAGTGCTCAGGTAGCCTTACGGGTGTGAGGTGGGACCTCCGCGCTAGAGCTGAGGGTCTGTTCATAGTCTCCTAAGTCTCCGGTCCGTGACGTTCTCTCGAGTGTACTAGGTGTGAGGTCACCCCTTTCCAGGGACCCCGAACTCCACAGAGATCAATTTTGGCTTCAACACTTTTGGTGCGGTGAGCGTGGATCCCGCTGTCAGGATCTCACCTAGCTGGCAGGGCAGGTTGATCTCTCGTGGAAGCCCAAGTCCTTTGCTCCGAGATGGATTCCGCTGTCAGGCTCTCACCTAGCTGGCAGGGCAGGTTGATCTCTCGTGGAAGCCAAGTCCTTTGCTCTGAGATGGATTCCGCTGTCAGGCTCTCACCTAGCTGGCAGGGCAGGTTGATCTCTCGTGGAAGCCAAGTCCTTAGCTCTGAGATGGATCCCGCTGTCAGGCTATCACCTAGCTGGCAGAGCAGGTTGATCTCTCATGGAAGCCAAGTCCTTTGCTCCGAGATGGATTCCGCTGTCAGGCTCTCACCTAGCTGGCAGGACAGGTTGATCTCTCGTGGAAGCCAAGTCCCTTAGCTTCGAGATGGATTCCGCTGCCAGCTCTCACCTAGTTGGCAGGGTAGGTTGATCTCTCGTGGAAGCCAAGTCCATTGCTCCGAGATGGATTCCGCTGTCAGGCTCTCACCTAGCTGGCAGGGCAAGTTGATCTCTCGTGGAAGCCAAGTCCTTTGCTCCGAGATGGATTCCGCTGTCAGGCTCTCACTTAGCTGGCAGGGCAGGTTGATCTCTCGTGGAAGCCAAGTCCCTTAGCTCCGAGATGGATTCCGCTGTCATGCTCTCACCTAGCTGGCAGGGCAGGTTGATCTCTCGTGGAAGCCAAGTCCTTTGCTCCGAGATGGATTCCGCTGGCAGGCTCTCACCTAGCTGGCAGGGCAGGTTGATCTCTCGTGGAAGCCAAGCCCTTAGCTCCGAGATAGATTCCGCTGTCAGGCTCTCACCTAGATGGCAGGGCAGGTTGATCTCTCGTGGAAGCCAAGTCCTTTGCTCCGAGATGGATTCCGCTGTCAGGCTCTCACCTAGCTGGCAGGGCAGGTTGATCTCTCGTGGAAGCCAAGTCCTTAGCTCCGAGATGGATCCCGCTGTCAGGCTCTCACCTAGCTGGCAGGGCAGGTTGATCTCTCGTGGAAGCCAAGTCCTTTGCTCCGAGATGGATTCCGCTGTCAGGCTCTCACCTAGCTGGCAGGGAAGGTTGATCTCTCGTGGAAGCCAAGTCCTTTGCTCCGAGATGGATTCCACTGTCAGGCTCTCACCTAGCTGGCAGGGTAGGTTGATCTCTCGTGGAAGCCAAGTCCTTAGCTCCGAGATGGATCCCGCTGTCAGGCTCTCACCTAGCTGGCAGAGCAGGTTGATCTCTCGTGGAAGCCAAGTCCTTTGCTCCGAGATGGATTCCGCTGTCAGACTCTCACCTAGCTGGCAGGACAGGTTGATCTCTCGTGGAAGCCAAGTCTCTTAGCTCCGAGATGGATTCCGCTGTCAGGCTCTCACCTAGCTGGCAGGGCAGGTTGATCTCTCGTGGAAGCCAAGTCCTTTGCTCCGAGATGGATTCCTCTATCAGGCTCTCACCTAGCTGGCATGGCAGGTTGATATCTCGTGGATGCCAAGTCCTTAGCTCCGAGATGGATCCCGCTGTCAGGCTCTCACCTAGCTGGCAGGGCAGGTTGATCTCTCGTGGAAGCCAAGTCCTTTGCTCCGAGATGGATTCCGCTGTCAGGCTCTCACCTAGCTGGCAGTGCAGGTTGATATCTCGTGGAAGCCAAGTCCTTTGCTCCGAGATGGATTCCGCTGTCAGGCTCTCACCTAGCTGGCAGGGCAGGTTGATCTCTCGTGGAAGCCAATCCCTTAGCTCCGAGATGGATTCCGCTGTCAGGCTCTCACCTAGCTGGTAGGGCAGGTTGATCTCTCATGGAAGCCAAGTCCTTTGCTCCGAGATGGATTCCGCTGCCAGGCTCTCACCTAGCTGGCAGGGCAGGCTGATCTCTCGTGGAAGCCAAGTCCTTAGCTCTGAGATGGATCCCGCTGTCAGGCTCTCACCTAGCTAGCAGGGCAGGTTAATCTCTCGTGGAAGCCAAGCCCTTAGCTCCGAGATGGATTCCGCTGTCAGGCTCTCACCTAGCTGTAGGGCAGGTTGATCTCTCGTGCAAGCCAAGTCCTTTGCTCCGAGATGGATTCCGCTGTCAGGCTCTCACCTAGCTGGCAGGGCAGGTTGATCTCTCGTGGAAGCCAAGTCCTTAGCTCCGAGATGGATCCCGCTGTCAGGCTCTCACCTAGCTGGCAGGGCAGGTTGATCTCTCGTGGAAGCCAAGCCCTTAGCTCCGAGATGGATTCCGCTGTCAGGCTCTCACCTAGCTGGCAGGGCAGGTTGATCTCTCGTGGAAGCCAAGTCCTTTGCTCCGATGACGATTCCGCCGCCAGGCTCCCACTAGCTGGCTGGGTAGGTTGATCTCTCATGGTAGCCCGAGTTCTTTGCTCCGATGACGATTCCGTCGCCAGGCTCCCACTAGCTGGTTGGGTCGAATGTGCCTCAGGGAGATCAAGTCCCACCCCCGAGAGGATCTCCTCAGCCAGGCTCCCACTAGCTGGTTGGGTCGAATGTGCCTCGGGGAGATCAAGTCCCACCCCCGAGAGGATCTCCTCAGCCAGGCTCCCACTAGCTGGTTGGGTCGAATGTGCCTCGGGGAGATCAAGTCCCACCCCGAGAGGATCTCCTCAGCCAGGCTCCCACTAGCTGGTTGGGTCGAATGTGCCTCGGGGAGATCAAGTCCCACCCCCGAGAGGATCTCCTCAGCCAGGCTCCCACTAGCTGGTTGGGTCGAATGTGCCTCGGGGAGATCAAGTCACACCCCCGTGAGGATCTCCTCAGTCAGGCTCCCACTAGCTGGTTGGGTCGAATGTGCCTCGGAGAGATCAAGTCCCACCCCCGAGAGGATCTCCTCAGCCAGGCTCTCACTAGCTGGTTGGGTCGAATGTGCCTCGGGGAGATCAAGTCCCACCCCCGAGAGGATCTCCTCAGCCAGGCACCCACTAGCTGGTTGGGTCGAATGTGCCTCGGGGATATCAAGTCCCACCCCCGGGAGGATCTCCTCAGCCAGGCTCCCACTAGCTGGTTGGGTCGAATGTGCCTCGGGGAGATCAAGTCCCACCCCAGAGAGGATCTCCTCAGCCAGGCTCCCACTAGCTGGTTGGGTCGAATGTGCCTCGGGGAGATCAAGTCTCACCCCAGAGAGGATCTCCTCAGCCAGGCTCCCACTAGCTGGTTGGGTCGAATGTGCCTCGGGGAGATCAAGTCCCACCCCCGAGAGGATCTCCTCAGCCAGGCTCCCACTAGCTGGTTAGGTCGAATGTGCCTCGGGGAGATCAAGTCCCACCCCCGAGAGGATCTCCTCAGCCAGGCTCATTCGACCACTTTTTCCCATCACTGCTTTTCTGAAAGCTCTAATTCCACCACCACTTTTCCTACTGCCACGGTCCTTCCAAACAATTCCTAAAACACTCACATGCCCAACCGATCGGGTTTGGATTTGAGAACGTCGAACCCATTTCGCCGGACCAACAGAGGGGA
The DNA here is from genome assembly GCA_039583875.1 of Platanthera guangdongensis. Taxonomy (NCBI): domain Eukaryota; kingdom Viridiplantae; phylum Streptophyta; class Magnoliopsida; order Asparagales; family Orchidaceae; genus Platanthera; species Platanthera guangdongensis. The sequence continues at coordinate 142,471,961 of CM077160.1, read as the reverse complement.
AAACTAAACAACATATCAACATGGTAAGGAATTAGTATGGTTTTTAAGTAACAAAATCAACAGGAAATAAGGAGTTTAATTAGGTGCACATGAGATAGTGCTCGAGATAAAACGTCTGGGAATAATTGCAGCACAAATTCAGAAAAGAGAAAATAAAGAAAACTAGGGGGTATGAAACAGCTTAGTTTCTTTCTGAGAGAAAACATAATCACCGCCTCATGGCCTTAACCCCAGGATGCTGAAAACAGTTCTTCATAATCTTCTTTTTAAATATTTGTATATAAACATTCAAATTACAATCGCCGTAATATCACAACAACGAGCTCGAAAACTCCAAGAAAGATAAAAAAAACTATAAATGAAACGACATATCTCTTCAATGTCCAAACTCAAATGTCCTCCAAGTCATGTTTTGATGCATTGGCAAAGGAATTGCCTTCATACTCCAGCTGAGACAATTCTAAACCTGAGCCTTATAGCATCCATCCTCTCTTGAACACACTCATTCTCAGGCAGAGACAGTGGATAATTCTTCGTGAGCTCGGCCAACTGGTCGATGCTGTTCTGAACACGAGAGGAGAACGAATTCGGGTCTATCCTGATTGCGGATTTCCAAATTTCGACGCAGCCGCGATAAAGTCTCAACTCCTCACCAACTTGGACTCGAGGTCATGATTCTAGTTGTTGGTTTCATGGTTCCCAACTGTAATATAATGATGCTGGAGAAGCACAACAAATTCAAGGCAAAGTATTAATAGAGGAATTTTCATAGGCTATCATGAGCAAAAATTATTTTGACTCTGACAAAATGACAACTGAAAGAATGATAACCTGCAGAAGTGAACATAAAAAAATAGGTGATTGTTAACCGCAACTCGTTATTGGCTAGTCGCACACCAAAATCTCCCAATTTTTCGCGTCTTTTCGAAATACGCCTTGTACATGCAATTTCAGGAAAAGTGTTAAACACGAAAGTTGTAGATATCGACGAGTTCTACAACTTTTGTGTTGATCCCTTTCCTAAAAATGCATGTACAAGGCTTACTTTGGAAATATACCCAGATTTTATGCCTTTTCGAAATACGCCTTGCACATGCAATTTCAGGAAATGTGTTCAACACAAAAGTTGTAGATCTCGTCGATATCTACAACTTTTGTGTTGAACACTTTTCCTAAAATTGCATGTACAAGGCGTATTTCGAAAAGGCGCAAAAATTTGGGAGATTTTGGGGTGCGACTAGCCATTACGAGTTGCGGTTAACAATCGCCAAAAAATATAATTTAAGCAGAAGGATTATCCTTACTCCAGATTGCAAATAAATCACATCCGTCGGTAAAACAAGAGGCCACACTCATGATTTACTATAGATCAACAAGATAAATCCATATTCATTAAGCTCACATAAAAGGTGTTCCAAACTACATGTAACCATTTACATTTGACAAGAGCGTGATTCGACGGTCCAATCCGGTCCGATTTTCATATTCCTGGTTTTTTTTAACAAAATTCACAAATGCAGAAAGTTATCCTTTTTGGGCAAATAAATAAATTTCATCCTTTTGGGGGCCATATGAAAACATTATAAATGATCACAAAACTGAATGAACACAAGGTTACATCAAGGAGAAAACATTCTAGACCCAATTCAGTCCATGGTAAAACACAGAAAAGGGATCAGAATCAATAATGCACAACAATTTCGAGAAGTAAGATTGTATTTTCAATAGTCTAAAAATATATTCCCGCCTTATTCAAGTTATCTCCTAAAAATAACAAATGATCATGAAAATTTTCCTAGCAGCAGTTTCAAAAGAATTCCAATTAATGAAATAAGTAATTGTAATTTTTTTTCTTTTCCAGCCAATTGGCAACAGAAAAGCTAAGAAAAACAAGGTCATGAAGAAGATTTGAAGGGTATTTGATGTGTAAGTTCATAATACCATATATATAGAGTTCAGATCTACCATAGATTTCATGGCAAAATGTATGTTTGAGAAGAAACAGACAATGGTAAAAATGGGGATTACACAAAATCTATATGAACCCTTAAACATTAAAAGATTCTAATAATTTTTTTGATAGTTTATATTTGATCACTTTTCTTGCATTTATGTTCTAGAATGAATAGCAGACAAGATCACTTTTCTTGTATGTGGATCTCTACATGTTACAAGAACTCCTAAAATGCATTAATGAAACAGTGAATGATCTCATAGATCCTAGTTACATAGTCTCAATTTTTATTTCATTCACAATTGCGCCTTGTCATTTTCTATATGCGCTTCCATTGCCCCCAGAGCATGCCAAGAATGCAATTTTATACAATTCCTTATAAGCAAGAATGTCAAGTCTTTGATATGATTAGAGAACAAGATAAGCGCCACCGAAGTCATGCGGGTATGGGTAGCTACCACTGAGTTTACTACCATAGTTTAAAAACGTCGCTACTCAAATGCTACAACCGTCCCAAAAAGTGTAAGGCTCCGTTTGGCGCAGTGGCGGCAGTCATGAACGCGGTGGTTATGAACCGTCGTTCATTACCGCCTGACCTCACCTAAAGAACTTCATCCACTTTTAGGTTAAAACAAGTTTTCTTTCTTGGTGGCGGTCATAACCATTGTCATGTCAAACATACATTCTATAATTGTAGCGTTTTTGTCCAAACTCGCCGGAACAAAAACACCGCGCCAAACGAAGCCAAATTTTTTGACGTGGGACTACATTCTCACCAGTCAAAACGATTCCCGACTCCTTCAAATTCTCTCTAAGAAGTAACAAACAAAATGAAAAACTTGCTGACTACAGTTTCAAATGTATTCAAATCAGTGGAAACATGAAATAGTAATTTCAGCATTCCTAAGTTGACAGAAACATCATTTAGATATATATATTGATTGAGAACGAAATTACATGAAGGATCTTTGAAGGGCATTTGACATGACACTGTTTGTATTACCACGGTGGGTTCAGAACTTCCAGAAGTACTACAACGGCAACTGTACATGCATGATGCAGTTCATCAATCCCAGATATTAGAACTACACTACAAACTCAATAGTTATCATCCTAACCACGGATATTGAGATTTTTAAGACAAAGCTCTTAAGCCTGTAAAACAGTAGCAGATGTGAACTAAACATAAATTGCATCATTTCGACTGAATACTACTAGCTCAGCTTCCAAACAGACATCATAGAAATAAAGATTCATATAATCAGAAGAAGAAGAAGAAAAATCAAGAAACTGTTAATCAGATACAAATACAATGGTGTTGAACTCTATGAAAAAGAAAAAGAAAAAAGATGGTTCGATAAAAATTCAATAGAACATGTTTTCTAATCCATAATATGGGAACAAAATGACATAGCTTCCAGAACTAACCAAGAATAGACTTTTAGCAGATTAGAGGCCTGTAATATGTAGCCTACGCGGAGATGGGGAAGAGATCAGAAATTTTAATTAGAAAGCAACATAGCGTTAAAAAAACTACAAATAATTGGGATTTGGGGGGAATGGAAAGAGATATCAAACCCTAGATCTGATCTGAAGCAAAAGAAATCAACTGCCATGGATTCATATACGCACATAACGAAAGATGACTACAGAAGCAGAAATTTCATAATCACGGGATTGCAGTCGCAGATGAGAAGTGAAAAGAGTAGGTTTAAAACAAATAAAACCTCAGATCAGAAGCAGATTTGTCGTGGAATAAAAATATATATACCTCTTCGTGCCTGCGCGGAGGTAAACCAGACATTGAAGGGGAAGAACCTCGAGTAAATTTTCGTCATTGCGTGGAGAAAACCCTAGAATTGAATCCAAAAAGGCAAAAAAAAATTTGAACCATTTCTCAATTTATGGTTGTCATAAATGCGCAGGGGCCATGCTAATCTTCTCTGTATCGTTCCAATTTTATCAGATGTCTCCAAAGAGACAAGCGGTAGTCAAGAAGTGATATCTATATACAGAATAATTACACTAAAATCTCGTGACGTGGGACTAATAGCAAGTTCTGCTCACCGTGCGTCCGTGCCACGTGAAAATGGCAGCCTGCTTCGGAAAGTAAAAGCTATTATTGAAATTTAATTTAATATTTATATGCGTGGTGAATAAATTTCAATACACAAGCGGCTCCCATGCTAAATATTTTTTTAAAAAATAAAGAAATAAATAAAGTGACTATTCCAAAAAAAAACAATAGATTAAGGCTCTTTAGCAGTATTTTTGCTTGGATGAGTTTGAACAAAAATGTTGTTGTGGATCGCTCAAGGCCCCTGATAAATCAGAGTATATTGAATCGTTTTAGTCCGGGAGCGGTCGAGCGTGCAAACAATCACATAAAATAAAAAGCTAGAGAAGGAATTTATTAACGTGGAAAACTCGTCAACTTGGTGAAAAATCACATCCCAGATCTGTGCCGGTCAAACCTCCACTACTTGTTTGTTGTTGTACAGGGCTTTTTGAGGAAGTAGAGGGCAACATGTCGTCTTTCGTTATAATGGTTGAGTGAGGCGGGGAAAGAGTACTAGGCTCGGAGGGTGACAGACCATCTCTTACAAAACCAATTCTTTTTCTTGGTACAATAGGGAGCTTCACACTCTGGATGTTTTAGAGACTGATTGTTGCTTGGAGGTGGGAGAAGCTTGTTCGTTCTGATGTCCATGACTTGGAAGCTTTGGTGGCGCGCTCCGTTGGCATTATCCTCTGTGGTTTGTCTCCTATTGAGCTTAGAGAAATCTGGAGTGGTTGACTTGTCGCCGACTGGTAAGTTTGTTGCTGAGTTGAGAGCGCTGGGAATACTGAGCGTTGTGTACGTCCGATTAATTATAGTTAAGCGTTTCTTGGCGGGCTCTGAAGTTGATCTTGTCAACTGCTGACGGTGCAAACACATAAACTTCGAGAGCTCTGGTGGGCTTGACACGTACACATCAAGGAAGCCCGTGGTTGGCTCGGTCGCCACACAGACGGCTGATGGGTGAAAGCAGTTATTCGACCTCTTGCGGTGTTCGAAGTGCTGACAGGAGCAATTCGAAGAGTGGAGCACACGACAATGCAATTGGAATGGCGAGCGTACTAAGGAATTCACGCAAGGAGGAATGTGCACAAGATGGTGTACGTGTTGCTCGAAGCATCCCGGACTGACCCGTTATGCCTCTGAACCCGTTATTCGTCCAAATATACATTAACAGATGGGACGCACGCACGTTGGAGGAGAGGCGCGCGCAATGTGGGAGTGCACAAAAAGAGGAACGAGCGCACGAAGAGGTGTGCGCACGTTGGAGGAGAGAGGCGCGCAAGGGGGAGCTCGTGCAAGGAAGAACAAGCGCATAAAGGGGAGTGCCCCCGTTGGGGGAGGGGCACCCGCAAGAAGAAACAGGCTTACGAAGGGGTGTGCGCACGTTGGAGCAGAGGCGAGCCCAAGTGGAGCGCGCGCAAGGAGGAATGAGGGCAAGAAGGGGCGTGCGCACGTTGGAGGAGAGGCGCGTGCAAGGTGGAGCATGCACAGGGATGAACGGGCCCACAAAGGGGCAAGCGCACGTTTGAGGAGAGGCGCGCGCAAGGAGGAACAGGCACACAAATAGGTGTGCGCACGTTGGATGAGAGGCGCGCTCAAGGGGGAGTGTGCGCAAGGAGGAACGGGCGCACAAAGGAGTGTGCGCACGTTTGAGGAGAGGTGCGCGCAAGGGGGAGCGCACACAAGGAGGAGGTGAGAGGAAATCCGTAAGATGGGGAGAGAGAAAATCCAAAGAGGATTTTTTCCGGCGGAGAAGAGAATCCAAATGAAGAAGAAAATGATTCTATTTATAGATTTTTAGAGGGGCAAGCTGGTAATTTCCTCAGAAACTCTCGGATGAATAGGAATGCTCTGTTCAGAACACTCAGATCACCAACTTTACGCAATTGACGAGACCGCCCCCGGACAATTTTGGATTTACCGAAAAACCAAACGCTCCTCCCGCATGTTCACAACCATCATCATCGTGCCAAACAGAGCCTTAATTTTAGTAAAAAAAAATGCTTGATCTTCGGTTATAATTAGTTGGAATGTTATAATTTGTAAATATTGCTATTTTTTATTCTTCAATTATAATGTTTTATGCCAATTCCTTATATTATTCTTCAGTTAAAATGTTTCCTGCCAATTTATATGCTTGATATTCAATTAAAATGTTTTTTGCCAATCTATAATCTTCAATTAAAAAAAAACAGTTGGAAATCTGTGTTATAATTGATCTTCAATTAAAATCCTACAAAAAAAATTTATAGATGAGAAAACCGAAGGATTGAGGGCTATAAACAATACAACAACAACATTCAAGCATTTATCTCATTTTAGTGGGGTCGGCTATATGATTGAGGGGTATCAACAATCTAGGAATAAAATAAAAATCCTATGCAAATGATATAGATGAGATGATTGTGCAGCTGTCATCTATAGCGTAATAACTGTATGAAGTAAGAAAATAATATTCATTGATAATAATTTTTAATTTAATGATGTTTCTTGAATCTAATATTACAAGTTCATTATTGTAGGTGATGCCCTTAAAAAGAAGCAAGTAATGGATCCTGTGGAGCAAATAATATTGAAATGGTTTGCATCTTCTATTATTAAAAAACTGTAATTTTATTTTTTTTCCTATCATGTAAATTTTGTTGTCAAGGTGTGGACGTGTTTTTGGTATTAAATAATGATGGGGTCCCCCTGAAATTTCTAAGTCAAATCGGCAAGATTCGGACCAAATTTGGGGGTGTTGAAACTTGAGGAGACCGGGCGGTCTGTCGTCTAGTCGCAGCGGTCTACTGATTTCTATGATTGGGCGGTTTGGCTTTGGCGAATAGAGGTTGCGGTCTGTTTGGTTGCAGCCCTGGTGGTTTGATATCTCTGCGGTTTGACATACCAGCGGATTGATAGATCAGCGGTTTGACAGATCAGAGTCTGGAGCTCATCCCGCAGCTGCAACCTGTCGGTAACATGCAGCTGCGGACTGGTGGCTATCCGCAATTGTGGTTAGGTGTCTACCCGCAGTTGCGGTTTGGTGGCTATCCGCAATTGTGGTTAGGTGTCTACCCGCAGTTGCGGTTTGGTGGCTTCCCCTAGTTGCGGCCTAGAGTCACCCTGCAGTGGCGATCTGGCGATTTCCCGCTCTAGCGGTTTGGAGTAAACCCACGACTGTGGTCTGGTGGCTATCCGCAGCAGCGGTCTGGTGCCAACCCGCATCAGCGGTCTCGGGTCTTTCCTCAGTGGAAGCTCAGCGGCTTCCCAGTGTTGTATTCTCCGTTGTATAGTCTTGCGGCTTGACAAATTTAAACTGCAGGTTTGGAGTAAACCCGCGACTGTGGTCTGGTGGTTATCCGCAACAGCGGTCTGGTGCCAACCCGCAGCAGCGGTCTAGGGTCTTTCCTCAGTGGAAGCTCAGCGGCTTCCCAGGGCTGTATTCTCCGTTGTATAGTCTTGCGATTTGACAAATTTAAACTGCATAGACCGCGCGACTTGTATTTAGTCTCACATCGTTTGTTGTATTCTCCTTTCTCTCTCATTTTCTATAAATAAGGGGGCATACCTTTGTATTATCAATCTTATCTTTTTGGAGAAATAAAATTCGTCTTTTATTTAGCTCTTTTTACATGGAATCAGGGCTAACCAATCATTTGCTCCATTTTGCTCGTGGTTTCTTTTTCTAACCGCTTGCAGTCTTCTTCTCACCCCGTCCTCCCTTGCTATTGTTCTTCTTTGTAACCTGTTCTGTTCGCGCGACCTGGTCTGTTTGTGCAGCTTTATTTCCCTGTTGTGTTCGGTCAGGTTGTTTTCTCTACCCGTGCGGTTTTCTGTTGCTTTCTATGGTCAGTCTGGCTCTCTCTTCTTCTTCTACTCTATCTGCTTCTCCTTCTCTTTCTGCTTCTTCTCTTGCTACCTCTTTGGGTGCTGCTCAGTTGGCCACTATGGGTATGCTCAGTTGGCCACTATGGGTATGCGACTTCTTGTGTTTTTTCTCGACTAGACAAACATAACAGGTTCCCTCCAGTTCTTATTGCGGATGGTTCACCGTCTCCTGTTTGTGGGTCTGGTACGTTCATGTCACTCCTCTTCAGCTCGAGGACACTCTTTATATCCCGAATTTTCCTTGCAACCTCCTTTCTGTTACTTTTCTTTGCAAACAGTTGAATCATGTTGCTATTTTACTGCGTCTACTTCTCCTTTTTAGAATCCTCACTCCAAGGAGATGATTGCTGCTGGGACTAAAAGCGACAACTTGTTCTACCTTGATAATGTTTTAGCCTTGTTTGCATCTTCTTCTTATCTTCAGTGGCATCTTCGCCTTGGGCATCTTCCTACTCGGATTCTTTATCAGCTTTTACCTGATCTACCTCAGGGAGACACTTATCTTAATTGTGAGGCTTGTCGATTTGACAAACACCACCGTTCTATTTTTCCAGCAAAGCATGGATGTAGTTTTTCTCATCTTTTTAAACATGTTCAATCGGATGTTTGAGGTCCTGCTCCAATCTGGACTGTTGGTAGGGATAATTTTATTTTGTTACTTTTATTGATGACTTCTTTAGATGTACATGATTGTATTTGTTATTTGTTACAAGAACATTTTGAATTTTTTTTCCATTTTTATTGTGTTCTATAATGATATCCATACACAATTTGATATCTCTATTAAGATACTTTGCGCTGATAATGTTAAAGAGTATCTAAGTCATTAGTTTACATTATTTTGCATGCATTATGACATTGTACATCAAACTAGTTGTCCTTACACCTATCAACAAAATGACATTGCTGAATGCAAGAACTGACATCTCCTGGATGTGGCTTGTATTCTTCTCACTCATATGCATGCTCCCGGTCCTATTGGGGTCATGCTGTTCTTTTTTCATGTTTCCTCATCAACCGAGTTCTGTCTTCGGTTCTCAACGACAAAACCCCATTCTCGATTTTATATCCTGATATGAATCCATTTTCTTTATCTCCTCGTGTCTTTGGATGCACTGCGTTTGTCCATTCTTCTTCTTTTGGTCGTGACAAACTCTCTCCTCGTTCTATAAAATGCATCTTTCTAGGCTATTATCCGACAGAAAAAGGCTATAGGTGTTATGATCCTGTTCTCCAGAAACTGTATGTTTCTGCGGACGTCACCTTCATTGAGGATGCTCTGTTCTTTTCTCCTACATCTACTCTTTCACAATCTGATGATTCTTTTTCTTTTCCTATTATTTCAGCACCTCTTCTTGAGCATGCCCTTCCTTCTTCTCCACCTATCTCTTATTTTTCGGATGAGCCGCTGCCGACAACTCCTAGGCCAGCAGTCTTTCTTTTGGATGGATCTGATACAGTAGATCGGTCAGATCTTGATCTTCTGATTGCCTTCAGAAAGGTGTTTGAACTTACACTCAACATCCCATTCTGGATGAGGTTTCTTATGTGCGGCTGTCTCCTTCTTGCAAAGCTTTGCTCTTGCTCTATCCTTCAATGCTATTTCGGTCACCTATCAAGAAGCTCTCGCTATTCCACATTAGAAAATCGTTATGGACGAGGAGATGAAAACTCTCAATGAACGGGACACTTGGACTCTTGTTTTTACCCTTCCAGGGGCTGATGTGGTTGGCTGTCGCTGGGTCTTTATGGTCAAGTTTTTTCCTGATGGTACTATTGACTGTTACAAGGCTCGACTTCTTGCCAAAGGTTTTAAACAGACATATGGTGTTGATTTCTTTGATACGTTCTCTCTTGTTTCTCGAATTACTACAATATGTGTTCTCTTTTCTATGGCCGTCAACAGGGACTGGGCGATGTCTCAGCTAGATGTGAAGAATGTCTTTCTTTGTGGTGATTTGTAGGAGACAGTCTATATGGATCAGCCTCCTGGGTATGTTGCTTCGGGGGAGTCTCAAGTGTGTAAATTGGGGAAGGCTATCTGTGGTCTTAGGCAAAGTTCGAGGGCCTGGTTTGAAAAGTTCAATGGAGTTATTTTTGTTATTGGGTTTGCTCAGAGTGTTGCATATCACTTTTTGTTCATTCGCAAAACCTCGGCTGGTCTTGTTGTTCTTGTGGTTTATGTTGATGACATTCTTCTTACAGATGATGATAAAATGGGTGTTGACATGACAAATAAATATCTTCTTCAGCATTTTGTTACAAAATATATGGGTTCTCCCAAATACTTTTTGGGGATAGAGATATCCCGAAAGTCTGGTTCTATAGTTCTTTCACAACGGAAGAATGTCTTGGATCTCCTCAAAGAGACAGGACTACTTGGGGCTAAACATGTTCGGTCTCCGATGGCTGTTGGAGATGATAAGTGCTGGAGTGAGAATTCTCCTCTTCTTGAAGATGTCACCAGATACATACGACTTGTGGGGAAGCTCATTTATCTGACGGTCATAAGACTAGATATTTGCTATGTAGTAGGAAAAGTAAGCCAATTTATGCAAGTACCTAAGGAATGTCAACTACAATCAGCTCTAAAGATCCTATAGTATGTGAAAGGTGCTTCAGGAAAATGGCTTTTGTTTTAAAAAAAAGGGGCATTTGAAGATTGAAGCCTATTTTGATACTAGTTATGCAGATGATAAAGAAGATAGGAGGTTTACGACTGGTTTCTGTACATTTGTTAGAGGGAATCTAGGCAGCTAGAAGAGCAAGAAACAAGTTGTAGAAGTCGAATATAGAAGCATGACTCTAATTACTTGTGAGCTGAAGTGGTTATGGACACTTATGCTTGATTTGAGTGAGGTTTATGATCATCCCCTACTAATGTTCTGTGATAATAAGATGAATATAAATATTTCGAGAAATCTAGTTTTTCATGAGAGGACGAAGCATATTGAAGTGAATTGTCACTTTATCAGAGAGGAGATATTGAATAATCAAATCATCACACCATCTGTTACCACTGATAAAAAGCCAACTGATTTCTCCACCAAACCAGTTACCCCTTTTTTTGGAAGTCTGAAGCAAACTGGGTATGGTTGACATATATGCTTCAGCTTGAGGGGTATTGTTTAAACTTGAGGACACTGGGCGGTCTGTCGTCTAGTCACAGCGGTCTACTGATTTCTATGATCGGTCGGTTTGGCTTTGGCGAACAAAGGTTACGGTCTGTTTGGTTGCAGCCCTGGCGGATTGATAGATCAGCGGTTTGACAGACCAGCAGTTTGACAGATCAACGATTTGACAGATCAAATACCAGAGAGCATCCTGCAACTACGACCTGTCGGCAACATGCAGCCGCGGACTGGTGGCTAACCGCAACTCTAGTCAGGTATCCACCCACAGTTGCGGTCTGGTGGCTTCCCCTATCTGTGGCTAGAGGCAACCCGCAGTGGCAATCTAGCAATTTCCCGCTCTAGCAGTCTGGAGTCAACCCGCGTCTGTGGTATGGTGGCAATCTGCAACAGCAGTCTGGTGCCAACCCGCAGCAGCGGTCTCGGGTCTTTCCTCAGTGGAAGCTCAACAATTTCTCAGGGTTATATTCTCTATTGTATAGTCTTACGGCTTGATAAATTCAAACCGCATAGACCGCACGACTTGTATTTAGTCACACATTGTTTGTTGTATTCTCCTTTCTCCCCCATTTTCTATAAATAAGGGGACATACATTTGTATTATCTTATCTTTTTGTAGCAATAAAATTCGTATTTTATTTAGCCCTTTTTACAGGGGGCAACTCATGCACCAATCATGTCGTCCACACCAATCAATTGGTCATCTTCACCTCCAGTTCCCGTCACAGAGAACCATCAAGAAGATAACTACAAGGAATACTCGGAAGCAGCAAACACTTCACAGGTCGCCCATTTGTCTCGATATGTCGAAGCCAGTCAACAGCAACAACGCCAACAAACGGGTGGCCCCAAGAATCCTGCAGAAAGACCAATCAGAGAAAAGATTAGAGAATGGATCGTTAAAGAGTACAACCAGGTTGGCCAACGTGCTGCATATCTACACCACCCCGTTGGGACGGGGTCCCCACTAGCGCTCGAAGTTCTGGCACACCCAATCCCGCACAGTTTCAAGCTCCCAAAAATTGAGGCGTTTGATGGAACAGATGGCCAATTAGAGCAGGTCCACCATTTCTCCAACATCATGAGGCTCAACAACGCCTCCGATTAGATGTTGTGTCAAGTATTCCCAACAACTTTGAAAGGACAAACCCGAACCTAGTTCTGCTCTCTGAAGGAAGGATGGATCGACAACTTTACAAGTTAATCTTAACTCTCTGTCGACCAGTTTGTTGCAAACTGAAGGGTTGTATAGGACCCATCTCATCTTTCTGGGATCGCCAGCCAACCACTCAAAGAAATCTCCTACATGCGCAACACTCTGCAAGTTTCCGCCAATGCATCATTGCATGCCTTGCTGTCGTGCTCGACATCTGAGTGGTGTCCAATAGCATCCGCCACTGCCAAAAAATGATAGAAAATGAGCTTCGTGTGACGGTGTGAGGTGGCTTGTCGCCCACCGAGCACAACTACAATCTCTCTCACCTCCAAGTTATAACGAGGAGCTGCCAGTTGCCCTCGATTCCCTCGACAATCTGAAAACTGCCGTCAATAGTGAAGTTTGACTAACATCGACCCGGTCACGTAGTTTTTTACCCAGTTGTTGTGTTTTTCCACGTTAAAATCGTTTGTGTTCTGATCTACTTATTTTGTGACTGTGTGTGCTCGACCGCTTCAAAGGCTAAGGCGGTCTAGTTTAATACGATCTACCAGGAGGGTTGAGTTGGCTCAACAGTGTCTATCATGCAGCCTACGCAATGGTTCTTATCCAAACTAGCTTTGAACATAAAAGTGGATGGCATTCTTTAGGTGAGGTCAGGAGTTCATGAACGACGGTTCATACCCACCGTGTCTTTGACTGTTAGCGTCGTGCCAATCGGAGCATGTAAGCTACTACCCGTTTTGCAGTATATATGGAGAGAGACAATATACTGGATTGGTCCTAAAATATATAAATATGTACTTTCTGCAGTGCAAATGTATTACTAGCAGCATCTTAGGCTTTGTTTAGCACTGCGGTAACAGCCTGGAACACGGTGATTACAAACTATCATTTGTGAACGTCAAACCATGCCTAAGGAACTTCATCCTTTTTTGTTCAAAACTAGTTTTCTTTTTTGATAGCGGTCATAACCCTTGTCATGCCAAATATACATTCTATGACGGCGACGTTTTTTTCCAAACTCACCGGAGAAAAAAAGCTGCATCAAACGGAGCCTTAATTTGCTTCGTTGTATATACTCAATCATATGGTTTTTTATTTGATCATGTGCACTTTGCACGCAGTTAATTTGAGTTAGGCTCCGTTTGGCGCAGCTTTTTGCTCGAGGGAATTTAGAGAAGAACTCCACCATAATGGAATATATGTTTGCCTTGATAAAGGTTATGACCACCACCAAAAAGAGATTACTAGTTTTAAACAAAGCTGTTGAAGTTCCTTAAGTGAGGAAAGTTCAAGAACGACAATTCATAACCACCACGTTTATGTCTGCCACCGCCACACGATGATTGGATCTCCTATCCTTGTAGGAGAAATTATTTATTTGGTCCACGCTGATTTGTTGTTTGAATAGATTATTTATTTGGTCCAAGCTTTCCCCATTTTATGCTTCAATTCTCATAAGTCAACATCCCCTTATTCCCCTACGATTTTTCCGCAGCTGCTTTTCTAAAAGCTCCAATTCCACCACCACTTTTCCTAATGTCACTGTCGTTCCAAACAATTCCTAAAACACTCACATGCCCAACCGATCGGGTTTGGATTTGAGAACATTGAACCCATTTCGCCGGACCAACGGAGGGGAAAACTAAACTACATATCAACATGGTAAGGAATTAGTAAAAGTAACAAAATCAACAGGAAATAAGGAGTTTAATTAGGTGCACATGAGAGTGCTCGAGATAAAACGTCTGGGAATAATTGCAACACAAATTCATGAGAGAAGCAAACCATGAGAAAAGAGAAAATAAAGAAAACTAGGGGGCATGAAACAGCTTAGTTCTTGTCGAGAGAGAACATAATCACCACCTCATGGCCTTAACCCAGGATGCTGAAAACAGTTCTTCATAATCTTCTTTTTAAATATTTGTATATAAACATTCAAATTACAATCGCCGTAATATCACAACAACGAGCTCGAAAACTCCAAGAAAGATAAAAAAAACTATAAATGAAACGACATATCTCTTCAATGTCCAAACTCAAATGTCCTCCAAGTCATGTTTTGATGCATTGGCAAAGGAATTGCCTTCATACTCCAGCTGAGACAATTCTAAACCTGAGCCTTATAGCATCCATCCTCTCTTGAACACACTCATTCTCAGGCAGAGACAGTGGATAATTCTTCGTGAGCTCGGCCAACTGGTCGATCCTGTTCTGAACACGAGAGGAGAACGAATTCGGGTCTATCATGATTGCGGATTTCCAAATTTCGACGCAGCCGCGATAAAGTCCCAACTCCTCACCAACTTGGACTCGAGGTCATGATTCTAGTTGTTGGTTTCATGGTTCCCAACTGTAATATAATGATGCTGGAGAAGCACAACAAATTCAAGGCAAAGGTATTAATAGAGGAATTTTCATAGGCTATCATGAGCAAAAATTATTTTGACTCTGACAAAATGACAACTGAAAGAATGATAACCTGCAGAAGTGAACATAAAAAAATAGGTGATTGTTAACCGCAACTCGTTATTGGCTAGTCGCACACAAAAATCTCCCAATTTTTCGCGTCTTTTCGAAATACGCCTTGTACATGCAATTTCAGGAAAAGTGTTAAACACGAAAGTTGTAGATATCGACGAGTTCTACAACTTTTGTGTTGATCCCTTTCCTAAAAATGCATGTACAAGGCTTACTTTGGAAATATACCCAGATTTTATGCCTTTTCGAAATACGCCTTGCACATGCAATTTCAGGAAATGTGTTCAACACAAAAGTTGTAGATCTCGTCGATATCTACAACTTTTGTGTTGAACACTTTTCCTAAAATTGCATGTACAAGGCGTATTTCGAAAAGGCGCAAAAATTTGGGAGATTTTGGGGTGCGACTAGCCAATTACGAGTTGCGGTTAACAATCGCCAAAAAATATAATTTAAGCAGAAGGATTATCCTTACTCCAGATTGCAAATAAATCACATCCGTCGGTAAAACAAGAGGCCACACTCATGATTTACTATAAATCAACAAGATAAATCCATATTCATTAAGCTCACATAAAAGGTGTTCCAAACTACATGTAACCATTTACATTTGACAAGAGCGTGATTCGACGGTCCAATCCGGTCCGATTTTCATATTCCTGGTTTTTTTAACAAAATTCACAAATGCAGAAAGTTATCCTTTTTTGGGCAAATAAATAAATTTCATCCTTTTGGGGGCCATATGAAAACATTATAAATGATCACAAAACTGAATGAACACAAGGTTACATCAAGGAGAAAACATTCTAGACCCAATTCAGTCCATGGTAAAACACAGAAAAGGGATCAGAATCAATAATGCACAACAATTTCGAGAAGTAAGATTGTATTTTCAATAGTCTAAAAATATATTCCCGCCTTATTCAAGTTATCTCCTAAAAATAACAAATGATCATGAAAATTTTCCTAGCAGCAGTTTCAAAGAATTCCAATTAATGAAATAAGTAATTGTAATTTTTTTCTTTTCCAGCCAATTGGCAACAGAAAAGCTAAGAAAAACAAGGTCATGAAGAAGATTTGAAGGGTATTTGATGTGTAAGTTCATAATACCATATATATAGAGTTCAGATCTACCATAGATTTCATGGCAAAATGTATGTTTGAGAAGAAACAGACAATGGTAAAAATGGGGATTTACACAAAATCTATATGAACCCTTAAACATTAAAAGATTCTAATAATTTTTTGATAGTTTATATTTGATCACTTTTCTTGCATTTATGTTCTAGAATGAATAGCAGACAAGATCACTTTTCTTGTATGTGGATCTCTACATGTTACAAGAACTCCTAAAATGCATTAATGAAACAGTGAATGATCTCATAGATCCTAGTTACATAGTCTCAATTTTTTATTTCATTCACAATTGCGCCTTGTCATTTTCTATATGCGCTTCCATTGCCCCCAGAGCATGCCAAGAATGCAATTTTATACAATTCCTTATAAGCAAGAATGCAAGTCTTTGATATGATTAGAGAACAAGATAAGCGCCACCGCAGTCATGCGGGTATGGGTAGTTACCACTGAGTTTACTACCATAGTTTAAAAACTGTCGCTACTCAAATGCTACAACCGTCCCAAAAAAGAGTAAGGCTCCGTTTGGCGCGGTGGTGGAAGTCATGAATGCAGTGGTTATGAACCGTCGTTCATTACTGCCTGACCTCACCTAAGAAACTTCATCCACTTTTAGGTTAAAACAAGTTTTCTTTCTTGGTGGCGGTCATAACCATTGTCATGTCAAACATACATTCTATAATTGTAGCGTTTTTGTCCAAACTCGCCAGAACAAAAACACCGCGCTAAACGAAGCCAAAGTTTT
Source organism: Platanthera guangdongensis (assembly GCA_039583875.1). Taxonomy (NCBI): domain Eukaryota; kingdom Viridiplantae; phylum Streptophyta; class Magnoliopsida; order Asparagales; family Orchidaceae; genus Platanthera; species Platanthera guangdongensis. The sequence goes on along the minus strand of CM077160.1, from coordinate 142,455,425 downwards.
TTGACGTGGGACTACATTCTCACCAGTCAAAACGATTCCCGACTCCTTCAAATTCTCTCTAAGAAGTAACAAACAAAAATGAAAAACTTGCTGACTACAGTTTCAAATGTATTCAAATCAGTGGAAACATGAAATAGTAATTTCATCATTCCTAAGTTGACAGAAACATCATTTAGATATATATATTGATTGAGAACGAAATTACATGAAGGATCTTTGAAGGGCATTTGACATGACACTGTTTGTATTACCACGGTGGGTTCAGAACTTCCAGAAGTACTACAACGGCAACTGTACATGCATGATGCAGTTCATCAATCCCAGATATTAGAACTACACGACAAACTCAATAGTTATCATCCTAACCACGGATATTGAGATTTTTAAGACAAATCACTTAAGCTTGTAAAACAGTAGCAGATGTGAACTAAACATAAATTGCATCATTTCGACTGAATACTACTAGCTCAGCTTCCAACAGACATCATAGAACTAAAGATTCATATAATCAAAAAAGAAGAAGAAAAATCAAGAAACTGTTAATCGGATACAAAATACAATGTTGTTGAACTCTATGAAAAAAGAAAAAGAAAAAAGATGGTTCGATAAAAATTCAACAGAACATGTTTTCTAATCTATAATATGGGAACAAAATGACATAGCTTCCAGAACTAACCAAGAATAACTATTAGCAGAGACGGCCTGTAATATGTAGCCTACGCGGAGATGGGGAAGAGATCATAAATTTTAATTAGAAAGCAACATAGCGTTAAAAAAACTATAAATAATTGGGATTGGGGGGAATGGAAAGAGAAATCAAATCCTAGATCTGATCTGAAGCAAAAAAAAATCAACTGTCATGGATTCATAAACGCACACAGCGAAAGATGAGTACAGAAGCAGAAATTTCATAATCACGGATTGCAGTCCGCAGATGAGAAGTGAAAAGAATAGGTTTAAAACAAATAAAACCTCAGATCAGAAGCAGATTTGTCGTCGAATAAAAAAATATATACCTCTTCGTGCCTGCGCGGAGGTAAACCAGACATTGAGGGGAAGAACGGCGACAAAATTTTCGTCATTGGGCGGAGAAAACCCTAGAATTGAATACAAAAAGGCAAAAAAAAAATTGGACCATTTCTCGATTTATGCGTGTCATCCTTGCGCAGGGGCCATGCTAATCTTCTCTGTATCGTTCCAATTTTATCAGATGTCTCCGAAGAGACATGCATTGGTGGAGAAGTGATTTCTATATAGAGCATTATTAAACAAAATATCGTGATGTGGGACTAATAGCAAGTTCTGCTCCCCGGGCCACGTGAGAAGGGCAGCCTGCTTCGGAAAGTAAAAGCCATTATTTAAATTAATTTAATAATTATCATGCGTGAAGAAAAGAATTTCTATGCTTATAGACATTTAGATAACATTTATTTTATATTTTATTTTATTAATAATAATTGGGTACTTTGAAGAATAAATAAATGAGTGGGGTTTTTAATACACAAGCGGCTCCCATGCTAAATGTTTTTTTAAAAAAATTTAAAGAAATAAATAAAGTGACTATTTCAAAAAAAAAACAATAGATTAAGGCCCTACTTGTTTTAAACGTTTTTAACTCCGTTCCATTTGATGAAAACGCCCGGATCCAATTTTCTATTTGTTTTTCGCTTTCGTCTCCACCCGCAAGAGAAAGTCGCGGCGTGAGTAGACCCGCTTGTCGAAACCCGCAAGGCAGCCTCCATTTCATCGCGTTTAAGACGGAAAGGACTCGCGAATCCCGCTTCTCTTCTCCTGTCGCCGATAGGAGTAGATCCCGCCTCCTTCTTCTCCGCCTCTCCCTCTCCCCCTGCGGCACAGTAGATCCCGCCTCCTACAACTCCCGTCAACATCGTCTCCTTCTCCTCCGGCGGCATAGTAGATCTCGCCTCCTCCCGTCGCCGGTTGGAGTCGATTCCGCCTCCTTCTTCTCCGGCCTCCTCTTCTCCTCCGGCTGTGTGCTAGATCCCGCCTCCACCATCTCTCGTCGTCGATTGGAGCCGATCACGCCGCCTCTTCTTCTCCGCCGCACAGTCCCTTCCCGTGCCATATTTCCAGCGGCGCCTGCTTCCTTCTCCGACGGTAACATTACAGCGACGACAACGACAAATTTCCCGATCGAATCCACAGCTTCTTCTCCTACTGTGCGCTCTTTCCTCTCCGATGGCTCGGCGATTTCAGCACGTATAACTTTCCTTCCCCTTCCATTTTTTTTGGTGAAGCTTGGCTTGTTGTGTTGCTATGTGTTTGTGTTGTGTATTGTATATGTGCTTCGGCTGTGTATAGTGTATGTGTGTGTGGTGTGTGTTTGTGTTGTGTGCGTGGTGTGTGTTTGTGTTGTGTGCGTGGTGTGTGTGTGCTATGTGTGTGGTGTGTGTTTGGGCTGTATGTGTTGTGTGGTGTGTGGTGTGGTGTGTCTAGTGTGTGTTTGTATGTGTGTGTGCGTGTGTTGTGAATTTTGTGTTGTTTGTGTGTTTGTGAATTTTGTGTTGTGTTGTGTGTTTGTGGGGTGTGGTGTGTGTGTTTTTGTGCGTGTGTGTGATTTTGCTGTGTTGTGTGTGTGGTGTGTGTGTGTGTGTTTTGGGTGTGTGTGTGTGTGTGTGTGTGTGTGTTTTGGGTGTGTTGTGTATGTGTTGTATGCATGGTGTTGTGTGTGTGTGTGTGTGTGTTTGTGTTGGTGTGTGTTTGTGCTATGTGCTGTGTGAATGGTGTGTCTTTTGGGTATGTGCTGTGTGCTTCAATTTTGTTTGTGATATGTGTTATGTGTGGCATGGTGCTTCCTGATACATATTCGTGTTTAGTTTTATTGACTTTACAAACTCCTCGATTACACCAACTACATAGCTACAAAATAAGCCTCAACAATCAAGCTGCAGATTACCTTTCCATTTCCCAGATGTCAACTTCCTTTTTTATATTCAAGTTTCCTCCCCCAACAAGAAATCATTGACCAACCCCATGTCACCATTCATCGTGATTCAAACATATTGACCAACCACATTTCTGGGTGCATATGGCCTTGTTAAGTTCAAGTTAAGTAATCCTTCTTCAGAGTTCCTATTGAATGTTGTTTAGAGTCAATATGCAGGTTTTTTCAAATTTCAGGAATTCTGGCTTTCAGAATCCTTCAATTTCTTCTCCAAGAATCATAAACAACTTGATTTGTCATTTGCCTATTACATGAATGCATGTCCACGTCAAACTCATAAGTAGCTTGTAGTCAGGTAGCATGTTTTTAACAAGGTGGTTTAAATTTTTTTTCTCACTTTGTATGCGAAAAGAGAAATTTCTCGTGATATTACATCCAAGCAAATGTTGGTATATGCCAAATTTCATTGTTTTTTTATCTACAAACAACCAAATGGGCTCCATAGATTCTGTCATATTTTTGGAATATTCTTCTTTATATCGTGTTTACTTTTATTTTTCTTTTATTCAGTTCGTGTTATGGGTAAACATAAGAAGGTGGTGTTAGTGCAAATTGGGAGGCCAATGATGTTATGATTTTTTGTGACCTGTGTCTCAAAGAGATTGAGCTGGGTAATCGCCCAACCACACATTTTAGCAAAGATGAGTGGATAAATCTAACAACAGGTTTTTTGGCACGTACGGGAAAGTCATATGATTGAAATCAAATGAAAAATAAGTGGGATCAGCTAAAGAAAGATTGAAAATTATGGAGAGAACTAAAGGGGCGTGAGACGGGTCTTGGCTGGGATCCAATCCACAAAACTATAGCTGCTTCGGAAGACTGGTGGAAAGAACGTTTGAAAGTAAGTAAATTACTCAAAGGTGAAACAACACTATTTTAATCCTTTGCTGGATGATTTGTCTAATCCTTTCTTTTCTTCTTATTATAGGTTCTTCCTACTGCGAGGAAGTTTCAGTTTTCTAGTATATCTTCTAAGTTAGAGGAGAAACTTCATACGATGTTTAGCCAAGTCGTTCCAACTGGAGATCTAGCATGGGCCCCAAATTCCAGAAACTTTGAAGCTGAATCAGTCGATGAACAGGATGTTTCTGCTGAAGATGGTACACAAACATGAACGAGTCTCCACAATCCACCGCAGCTAAGAAAAAACGAACATGTAAGGGAAAAAAAAAAGATTACTGCGAAGAAGGCAAAAAGTTCGGCATTAGATGAGCTCGTTGAAACATCACGCATTATTGGGAAATGCATGCAAGAGCCGCCTCGCATACAGATATTCTTCAACGTTATTCACCATTCCTGAGGCCATTTCAGAGCTAGAGAGTATGTCAGAGGTTATGGATGAGTCCCAGTTTGATTTCTACGACTACTCCACCCTGCTTCTGAAGGATAAGAAAAATCGAGAAACTTTTATGAGCATACGCAAGGACAGGCGTCTTAGGTGGCTGCAGGCTCGTTACGAAAAATGAGCGGATTAGTTTGTGTTTGTCTCTCTGCTCGGACTGAATATTATTACGTTTGTGTTGTGTGTTTTGTTTTTCAAATTTGAGGCTTATGTTTATTTGTTCATTTGCTACTTTGCTAACTTTGGAGCAGGATGTATATTTGCTAATTTGCTGCGATGCTACTTTAAATATTTCGGACTTATGTTTATTTCAAAGGAAATGATGTAATGTTGCATTCTTATATATTTGTCGCAGATATACAATATCATTCTCAGACAGTTCTAATGAGAAAATTCAACAACAAATAGTTGATTTGATGTATCACAATAGCGGAGTCGATGGACATCAGTTTGTAATAACTGCAACTTTTCAAATAAATCGGACTCTTATATCAAATAGTAGACCATGCATGACATCTGGTCAGACAGGGGCTAGATGGGTAGCTGAACTTCTAGATGGCCACCTGAAGAGGTTTTTTAGTGCCTTCAGAATGTCAAAGGTGGTTTTTGGTGATTTGCTTTCACTACTCACACTTCATTATGGATTTCAAGGTTTCAAGAGAACTCTACCACGTGAGGTGCTTGCAGTTACACTGTATATTCTGGGACACAATATATCCATGCAACTTGCAAGTGAACGCTTTCAACATTATACAAAAATAATAAGTAGATTCTTCTCAAAGGGTATCACTGCAATTAAGAGACTCTCTTCTGATGTCATCAGGCATGTAGATCATTTTTTTAGTAGTATTCCACCACAAATTGTAAACGATCCTCGATACATGCCTTTCTTTAAAGACTGCATAGGCGCTATTGATGGAACACATGTGGATGCTCGAGTTCCAGCTGATCTACAGGTTTCCTATATTGGTCGGCATGGCACAACAGCGCAAAATGTGATGGCGGTTTGTGATTTCAACATATGTTTCACTTTCGCATTAGCAGGTTGGGAGGGTTCTACCCATGATAGCCGTATTTTCCAGAATGCTCTTACGGACACGAGTTATAATTTTTCTTATCCACCGTCAGGTGAGCTTTTTATATCTTCAGACCATTTCTTATTATGAATTCGTAAGATTCACAATTATTCACATCCAAAAGTGGTCGTCAATGTTGCATGCAAAAATTATCTGGTAGATGTCGGATATCCACTTCAACGTGTTTTTTTAAAATCATATTCAGGTACACGGTATCATTTACCAGATCTTAGAAGGGGCAATCGACCTATACAAGGGCGCCGAGAAATATTCAACCATGCTCACTCGTCTTTACGAAGTGTCATTGAACGTTCATTCGGAGTTTGAAAAAAGAAGTGGAAGATTCTCAGAGATATGTCATCATACAGTTTGTCAAAGCAAAGAGATATTGTGATTGCAACAATGACATTGCATAACTACATTCGCAGACATCCATCCCGCTCAGACACTCATTTTCGTGTTTGCGATGAAGACGAGCAATTTATTTACCCGGCGGGCCTTCAAAGAAGAACAGGACAGATAAATGAAACTTCAAGTGGAGATCATGTTAGAAGCATTAGAGTAGGGGTGGATGAGATGGTGGCGTTGCGTGACTCCATTGCCGATCAACTGCTCAGAGCTTGAACGTGTTTGTTGTTTCCGTATAGAAAGATGTTGTATTTCGGGTTTGCAAAATTTAATGTTTAGTAGTATATTGGAGTACCTTTATATGTTTCAACTTGGCAGTCTATTAGAGTATATTACAGACATATTTTTAAAATTTAAACCAATTTTTTTTAAAAAAATCCAAAACGCCATCGCAGTTTTGCCAAACAGTTATCTGTTTCGAACAGCTCTGCAAACGCAGACTAGCCAAACAGAACTCCGTTTCCAGCATCCAATTTCCAACAGCTCCATTTACAAACCTGCCTTTACAACAGCTGCTTTTACAACCGCCACCGCTAAACCAAATGAAGCTTAAGGCTCTTTTGTAGCAGTATTTTTGCTTCGATGAGTTTGAACAAAAATGTTGTTGAGGATCGCTCAAGGCTCATGATAAATTAGACTAAATTGAATCGCCTTAACCCGGGAGCTGTCGAGCGTGCAAACAATCACATAAAATAAAAAGCTAGAGAAGGAATTTTTTAACGTGGAAAACTCGTCAACTTGGTGAAAAATCACATCCCAAATCTGTGTTGGTCAAACCTCCACTACTTATTTGTTGTTGTACAGTGCTTTTTGAGGAACTAGAGGGCAACATGTCGTCTTTCGTTACAATGGTTGAGTGAGGCGGGGAAAGAGTACTAGGCTCGGAGGGTGACAGACCACCTCTTACAAAACCAATTCTTTTTCTTGGTACAATAGGGAGCTTCACACTCTGGATGTTTTAGAAACTTTGATTGTTGCTTGGAGGTGGGAGCAGCTTGTTGCACTCGTTCTGATGTCCATGACTTGGAAGCTCTGGTGGCGCGCTCCGTTGGCATTATCCTCTGTGGTTTGTCTCCTATTGAGCTTAGAGAAATCTGGAGTGGTTGACTTGTCGCCGACTGGTAAGTTTGTTGCTGAGTTGAGAGTGTTGGGAATACGGAGCATTGTGTATGTCTGATTATAGTTAAGCAGTTCTTGGCGGGCTCTGAAGTTGATCTTGTCAACTGCTGACGGTGCGAGACACATAAACTTCGGGAGCTCTGGTGGGCTTGGTATGTACACATCAAGGAAGCCCGCGGTTGGCTCGGTCGCCACACGGACGACTGATGGGTGAAGACAGTTATTTGACCTCTTGTTGTGTTCGAAATGCTGGCAGGAGCAATTTGAAGAGTGGAGAGCACGACGGTGCAATTGGAATGGCGAGCGTACTAAGGAATTCACGCAAGGAGGAATGTGCACATGATGCGACACACGCACGTTGGAGGAGAGGCGTGTGCAATGTGGGAGTGCACGCAAAGAGGAACGGGTGCACGAAGAGGTGTGCACACGTTGGAGGAGAGAGGCGCGCAAGGGGGAGCGCGTGCAAGGAGGAACGAGCGCACAAAGGGGAGTGCCCCCGTTGGGGGAGGGGCACCTGCAAGAACAAACAGGCTTACGAAGGGGCGTGCGCACGTTGGAGGAGAGGCGGGCCCAAGTTTAGCGCGCGCAAGGAGGAATGGGGGCAAGAAGGGGCGTGCGCACGTTGGAGGAGAGGCGTGCGCAAGGGGGAGCACACACAAGGATGAACGGGCCCACAAAGGGGCATGCGCACGTTGGAGGAGAGGCGCACTCAAGGCGGAGCGCGCACAAGGAGGAACGAACACACAAAGAGGTGTGCGCACGTTGGAGGAGAGGCGCGCGCATGGGGGAGGGTGCGCAAGGAGGAACGGGCGCACAAAGGAGTGTGCGCACGTTTGAGGAGAGGTGCGCTCAAGGGGGAGCGCGCACAAGGAGGAGGTGAGAGGAAATCCGTAAGATGGGGAGAGAGAAAATCCAAAGAGGATTTTCCGGGCGGACAAGAGAATCCAAATGAAGGAGGAAATAAGTCTATTTATAGATTCCTAGAGGGACAAGCCGGTAATTTCCCCAGATAACTATCAGACGGACGAATAGGAATGCTCTGTTCAGAACACGCAGATCACCAACTTTACGCAATTGACGAGACCGCCCCCGGGCAATTTTTGATTTACCGGAAAACCAAACACTCCTCCCGCAAGGGGAGGAGCGCCCGACGAGGTCGGCTGCCGGGGACGAGGGTCCGCCGGCCAGGGCTGGGTGGCCAAATGGCCGCCTAATCCGGGCAGCAGGGAGGCCGCCCAAACTCGGCTGGGCCGCCTAGTTTGGCGGACGCGCAGAGGTTGGGCAGCCAAATTAGCCGCCAGACCTGAACGAACGGGAGGCCTCCTCGATTGATCTAAAAAAACATTATATAGTTTTATAATAAAAGTACCTAGTGATCTAAGCGACATATTTAGGTCCGAATCCAATAAAAGTGTCATGTGTAAAGAAGAAATAGTCATCAAAGAAAAATATTCAATACTAGACCATTATTATTTCAAAAACTATTGTTCTATACTTCTTTTTTAAGCTCTATTAATTATTTTTTATTTTTAATAATAGAGTATAAATTAAACTAACAAGTAGCCACTATTATTTCAAACTAAAATATTTTTTATAATTTAACGAACTTTTGTTTACAAATCATAAATATCTATTTGCAGATCAAAATTTTCATATTTATAAATTACTATCCACATGTCAAGTTTAAATTTTAAAAGTTAATGCCTTCTTTTTACGAGTAGTGCCCGACAATGAAGAAACATATTTGTCAATCTTTTGAGCTAATATCAGAAACAAAATGGTGAAATTCACGTCAAAATTGATAGGGCACCCCTGAATGTGTTCGACCGAGCCGCAGAGTCAATAGGCGCGGTCCAAGCAGCTGATCGCACTCACGTAAATCCCTACGCACGAAACCACCTCCCACGAGCACTGTCATGCGACCGCTGGGTCACGTGCGCCCAGTCCAGTCAGCATAGGCCTCTAGCCGAGCACGACTATGCGCACGGCTCCAGGGGATCGAGCAGGCGCCTACGCGCGACCAACCGCGCGCACCTACGTGCGGTTCGAGGTCGCGGGCGCAAGGCGAGGTTTCTGCGGGAAGAAAGGGCGGCCTTTCAGCCGCCCTCTCTCTGGTCGCCTGGACCAGGCCGCCCGGATCCAGCGGCCCCTTCCGCTGCAGAGGGCGGGGCACCTCCCCGCCCTTTGGCGGCTTCGTTCCTGCATGAGGGGAGGGTGGCCTCTAGGCCGCCCTCCCCCTCGGGCCGCCTGGATCGGTCGTCTAGATCTAGGTGGCGCTGCTGCCACCGAGGATGGCCGCCCTCCAAGCCGCCCTCCCCCTGGCAGCCCGATCATGCCATGGTCAAGGATGGCAAGGGGCGGTCGTGCCATGGCCGCTCGCGCCTTCGGCAGCCCGACCGCCGCCTCCGTCGCCCTTCGGCCAAAAATAGGACCGGACTGCGTCTAGTAAAATTATAAAACAAAATGCGCATAATGTGTCATAAAATCGGTCTATAAATAGCGATCATGGTGGTTATGGACTGCGGTTAGCCGCAGGACCTCCATAACCACTCATGAAGCCTATAAATAGGGCCTCAGATCCTCCTTTAATTCTAATTCTCTGCTTAACCGAAAAATCTTCCTATGAATTTTCTCTCCTTCGCCCTTCATTCCTTTCTCCCTTTTCGAAGATCTTCAAGCACTCTTTGAAGATCTCATTCGTCTTCGAAGCTCCCTTCGAAGATCCTCATCTCTCTTCTCCGCCCGGAATTTCTCTCTCTTTCACTTCTCTTCCTTGTGCACTCTTGCGCGCGCCGCCTCTTTGCGTGCTCTCGAGCACATCTCTTCCATACGTGCCTTCGCGCGCGGCGCCTCCTTGCGCGCATCTCTTCCCCGCGCGCCGCCTCCTTGCGCGCTCTTGCACGCATCTCTTCCTTGTGCGCCTCCTTGCGCGCTCGACCGCTCCGTGAGCTAAGACGGTCCAAGTTAATCCGATCCGACCGGTGCGTCGAGTTTGGCCGCAACAAAAAGTATGAAATTCATGTCCAAACATAGGCTCAAAAGGTTGTTGGAGAAATTACTTTGTTGTCGGGCCTTGCTCAGAAGAAGAAGACATCAATTGCTAAAATTGATCTGCGGAAGTAATTTATAAACATGAAATATTTGAACTGCGTATAGACGTTTATGATTTGCGAATAACAACTGTCTTTAATAATAAAATATAAACTAAACTAAGAAATATATTTTAATAATTTAATAATAAAGTTAAGTGTGCAGCAAAAATTTTATTCTCATAATCCTATAACAATTTGTTATTATGCTCCCCAATGGGTCTCTCGCACGAAAAAATTTTTTGCTACGTGTAGCATTTTTTATTTTGAGAGTAAAAGGATAGTTGACCAATCTAACCATCAACAATAAAAGTAACAAAAAAATAAAACAAAAGGCGAGTACACGCTTTTATCGGAGGACGAGCAGGATTGAACCAACGAGTAGGCTACTCGCGCTACTTCCTCAAGGAACGCTACCATTAGCGGCAAATTTTATATACATATAACGCATATGAGGACCAAGCGGCAAATTCAAATTTCAGCTTTATTTTTTTCCACAAAAAAATCACAGAATATTGATACATGCATTTTTACGATTATTTTACGTACTCATATGCATATATTTTATGGTGAAAATAAAATTAAAAAAAGAATAATTTTCTTTAACAATGTTACAACTATATTTTACAAATGAAAATACAGTTCATTTATAACGGTAAATAACGTTATAGTTGTAATTTTGCACTAAAAAAGATCCCGCACAAGCCTATGTGTGTTACATGTATGGAAAATTTCCTCCCAGGATTCTTGCGTGACCATAGGCAATCTCAGCCTCCCCCAAATATCTCGCACAACATTCAAGAGGCTCCCATTTTTGGGCTACCCTAAAAAATACGAAGGTGCTCGGTAGGTGCTCGGCGGCTCGTCTGCCTCCCGCAAATCCTATAAATATCCCACCATTTTGTACCATGGAAGGGCATCAGTGATCGGCTTGAGACCAGCTAGACCCCAGCCGCATGTCTGACCTTCTCAAATCAACTTTCTTTTTTAGATTCGGAAGGAGAGGTCTCATACACTCCGAGAATATCTTTGTTGGTCAAATGTATATGCATTCATATGAACATAAGGCTTATATTGTGTGAAGCCCAAGAGTTTAGGTCAACTTGAGGTTGACTCAAAACTCAAAAGTCAAAAGACGAGATCGACGAAGTCAATTTCCAGCGAAATAAGTTACCTAAGAAGCGAAAAATAAGCGAATTGGCATGAGCTATAGAATCGATGCCTACTTGAGTGTGAATCAATTTTGAATTGAAATCAATACATATTTTCGGTAAAGAGAAGTCATGAGGGCATGAAAAATTTCCGGCACCAAAATTTCCCATTTGAAGTCACTATCAAATTAGAATCTCTTTTGAAGAATTAGAGTAGTAGGGGAAATTGAAATTTGACCTAGGCTAATAACCAAAGGCCGCTCGACCCTCACAACTCGTCGTCAATATAATCATCATCGCTGCAACATAGGAATACATAGAAATATTTCAGAAACAATATAGAAGATCACATATCGGAATGAACTGAAGGTTTTATATAAATCAGTAACATGTATAAATCCAATTCAGATTATTATGGAAAATAATGAGTCTAATGAGTAGCCATTGTATATATAGGGCCATTTATGGGGACCTCCCCCCCTAAATTTGCTAAATTGCAGGTTACACCCCCTCTTACTTTTAAAATTACAAGAACGGCCTCTGTAAGAATACATTTCGTAACATCCATGCAACCTTACATGGGAGGTTTTGGTAAATTTACTTCAATGTGGTATTCATGTGCACGGATATTATGAAATGTAATCTTACACGAGATTTTTGTAATTTCAGAAGTATTAGGGTTGCAACCTGCAACTCTGCTAAGTAATTGAATAACAAATAAGAATTACCTATCAGCATCACAATGCTTGCTAAGATTTTGGCAAAGAGCCTTGCTGAGTTCACCAGGTCTTAAATCACCTTTTTTTATCAATTCAGCAAGCTGCAAAATGGAATTCATTCATGTCACTAATTATCCTTAACCACAGAAAGAGCTTACAACCATTATGCTCTATTTAAAACTTAGGAATGGATATACATTAAGTTCACAAGGCTATACGAGTTTCGCGATGTAGGACATTATTCCGAGCACACCCTCACGTGTAGATCTTTTGGTCTGGGATACTTTTTAAATTAGGTGAAGTGGGAGTGGGCTGTTGGGCCTAGCATACTACAATTTCAACATAGAACCTATACATCCAACCCAAAATCAATTGGTGTGGTCACTCGGGCTATTTTTTCAAAAAGGTATTTTAGGTCAAAACACTATCATAGTCATGCCAGATGTGGTCAAGCGTGACTGGGAAATTGTCACAAAAGTTCCAAATACAGGTAAACCGTCACTACTAAGTTTACTAACATAGTTTCGATAGTTTCACACCATCACCGCTCAAATTTTGCAGTCATCCCCAAAAGAGCCTAAGTTCCCTAATGTGGGAGTAAATTCTCAACAGTCTAAAAACAGATACGTTTATGCTAGTCTACTATTAGTTGATTCGTGACTTCAGCACATAGTATCTTGTACCGCTCCTATATAAGGGGGAGTAGGACTAGTTATATCTTTTTATCTTTGAGTCTTGGTTGAGAATCACTCCTAGGAGAGGACTCTCGAGAGAACCATCCCTCAAAAACGTGGTGCAATTATACCTTGTGAGTGTATCTCTCCTACATTTTATTGTATACTGACTTGGTGCTTATCAAGAAAATACTCCCACCTTAGTCAAATTGTCTCATAAACGTAACAAACAAATGTGAAAACTTAGCTGACTGCAGTTTCAGAAGAATTTAAATTAGTGAAAACAAGAACTAGTAATTTCAGCATTACTTTTCCAGCCTATTGGCGATAGAAAAGATAAACAGTACTAGGATATGTGTTGACAGATAACAAGATCATATGAGCCGCATTGACCGAATTACTGTGGTAATTGTACAAGCAGTTCACTAATCACAGCCTTCCATTTCACTTTAGGATATTGGAACTTCATGCAAAAACTGTAATTGTATGAAAAAAAAACTATGCGAGATAACTGCAGTACAATCTCTATGGTTATCATCATAACTTTGTGATTCCTAAAACAAAGATGAAAACGGGGACACAACTCCATAGACCATAAACTTATTAAGGGCTCTAATCTAGCAAAAAAATTGCTAGTTTGTAAGCCTAATTAATCTATTAGGATGAATTAATTCAAAAGATAACCAGATTTGGGGGACTTTATTAATTGGCATTATCGTAGGCAAACCTCGCTTTGATACCAAGTTGTTATGAGATCGCTGTAGAAATTCGATGGCGTGGTGGAAATGACGGAAGAAATTCGGGGATACTATGGAGCTAGAACCGTGGCTGCCTAGGCAGGGTGTGCTCATGATGAGAGAGCTACCTAATCTCTTCAAGTGAAAGGACATAGACTACATTACTTCATTCATTTGTTTGCATGACTCAAAGGTTTCTCTATATATAGAACTTACAGTGGCATGGGCATAAATAAAATCAACATAAAAGTGATGCGCGAAAATACTAAAACAATAAGGCTATAAAAACTCATATTACGACTCAACTCATACAACTCGAAATCCAATACATAAAAACTCATTATAAAATATGTGCAACATAACCAGCAGCGGATTGCAGGGACCCATACCAGACTCTAATCTAGCAAAAAAATTGTCAATTTGTAGTTCTGTCATATCAATTATCATTTCAGCAATTAACTTCTCTCATAACTATATAATAGCCGAATATCGGTTTATATTGTCGCACTCACACATTTGCCCAAGCGAACCCCCCCCCCCCCTGCCAGAACCACTAGGGGCGCATATGGAAGCCGTCGTAATAAATTAATGACGGAATATAATATCTTGTAATTATTTAGTATTAAATAATTGTTAATATTGATTCATTATAATAAATTGATATTGATTTTTTTGAAGTTAAGTGTATTATTGTATTTGTAGTGTTTTAAGAGTCTATGGGTATAGTCCCACGTCGCCTGTTTACTTTTGTGTGTTCATGCATGTTTTATTTAATGTCCCTTTGTGAATGAATAATAAGTACAAAATATTTTTTTCTAACATTTCAACATTGTATCAGAGCCATTCATTCCTCCCTAATCTCTACTATTGTGCGCCAACGGAGACTGTTCAGCCTTTTCTCGCGCGAGAGAAGCTAGTTGTGGCTTCGTCCGCTGGTCTCGATTTTCGCTCGCTGCTCCCATCGTTGAATCTGTTAGTTGCGGATCCCACTCTAGTGACATTCTACGCAGAGCTTGCTTCTTGTGTCATCAATCCTAGGATCGACGACGATTTCCCACGGCATCCACGACATCAACGGCCTCGACGACATATCTTCCTACCATAGATCCCATCGAGCTCGTTTGCACTCATGCTCTTCATTTCCGCGCATACACGACCCGCCGACAAACACGACGACGCAAGGATCCAATCAAAGTCGGTCCAGTCACAGCCTGTTTCTCCTTTAAAACTTGTTTCTTCATTTTTCCGGTTCACGATCCAGTGGCCCTTGACGATCAATGATCTCCCGTCGTAGATTTCTTTTGCTAGTCCAGACGACATCACCTTCGCTGCTTAAGAGCCCAATGTCGACTGAATGCGTGTGTTGGATGCCCTGTGCTTCGTTCTTTGTTGTCGCCTCCTCTTCAGCTAGTTGTCGCTGCCCCTCATCCCGATTGGTGTGTTCCAGTCGCTTCCAGTCGTTGTCCTTCATGTTTTCGATGTTGCCAGTCGTTGACCCTCGTTCTTTGACCAACTTTGGCCGTTGCTACCCCTTTCGGGATGTTGATCTCTCGGCGATGATGAAGCTTCGTGATGGTTTGGTTGTTTTTATGTGTTTTATGTGTCTTTGTTTAGTTTTTGTTAGTGTTTATTTAGTATGATATTGTTATGCATGCATGTGCGTGTTCCATGTGAGGGAGTGTTTGTGACGAAGGCGACTGTGATGGTATTTCTCGACTTTCACCTTAGTCTCATACGACCCTCCAAGCATATGTCTTGTACTGTTTGAGTCTCCCCATTTTTTCGATTGATTGACATGTGTTGTGGTACGATCGTTGTTGGTTGTGCTTATTTCAGTGTGTCGTGTTGTGTGGGTTGTGTCATGTGGGACTGTGTCGTGTGAAACCGCCATTTGTGCGGATTATCCCTAGCGGATTATCCTCGATTGTCCGTTTGATGATTAGTCCCACATCTTTCATTCTCGTCCACATTTATGTATGTAGATGTTGTTGGTTGACCTGATTCTAGCGAGTCCACATCGTGTGTAGGACATGCATCATGTGTTGGTTTGCATTGTGTGTGGCTATGTCCCTGGTTTGGATTTTTTTCCCGGTGGCTCGTATGATGTTTTGTCTCACATTGCCTACCTTTTCCACCTTTGTATGATGTTTTCAAGATGAAGGATTCCCTTCCAGTATGAGGAGTGTTGAAGTTATGAGTATTATTGTATTAGTAGAGTCTTTTAAAAAAATTGTCTCACATCGCATGTTTACTTTTGTGTATCCATGCACGTCTTATTTAATCCCCCTTTGTGGATAAATAATATGTACCGAATATTTCTTTTCTAACATTTCAACAGATTATATTAATAATATGTTTTGCACTTTCTAGTTATGTGTGCCCCCCCCCCCATCGATAAAAGGGGGAGGGGTATGTTGGTATGAATATTTTTGGGATCTCTTAGTTTAGGCTCTCTTGTGAGAGAAGCTTTTTGGAGGACTCAGCGTCCGAGTTGACCGAGGCTTGCTTTGGATTGCTTCTTGTGTGTTGTTCTAGTTAATGCAATTTGTTTTGAGTGTTCGTTCTCTCACCTCCCGGGCGCAGAAAGTCCTAGTTCGTAGTATCAACCAAATTCATTTTAACTATAATTGTCAATTGCCATGGTAGAGGCGTAAAAATAATTTATGAGCTTTAGATTTGATTACATTTTCTTGCATTTGTTTTCAAGGGTGAAGATCGGACAGCATCACCTGGATTTTAAACTTTATTTAACATCTTATGAACATAATGTCGGGTAAGGTTTGCCTACATGTCACCCTTGTGGTGTGACCCTTCCTCGGACTGATGCAGAATGGAGATGCGGACCCGCAGCAGAGGACGAGTTTTGGGTCCGTTCGTGGCCGATTGGCTACTTACCATATATGGCATACCCGGATTGATGATCCTACTCCACGGATGCATCCGGCCCGTCGTTTTGACACGATTTCATATATTATATTATCATTTTTGCTTTATTTTTGATGTACTCGAGCTACCCCATCTTCGGTCAATCATAATCGTCGATGGTAAGATGCCCTGATATCTCTTTATATAAATAAGAGTGTATGTGGACTATTATAGGCATTGCAGATTTTGGATAATACTATTCCCGGAATCCCGCGATCATCCCATGGTGCCGACTCCGTGGAACCCTAGGTGATGACTTCTAAGCCCTCTTCCGCTCCCCAAAGGTAACCCCTATACCTAGCCCTCTTTCTCCACCATCAAACCCCTCCACCGCCACCTCCACACCCCTCCAAACAGCCAGTCCCCCCCCCTCTTTACAGTTGTCCAGAAACTGCCGCCGCCCGTCCAGCTCCCTTCTCTCCTAGCTGCCTCTTCTCCCAGGCCCCAGCCCCTGCAGCCACGACAGCCCCTTTTCCCAGCCCCTAGGCAGCCTCCCCCTTTCCCAGCCCATCGGCAGCCGCCCCTGCTTCCTATAGCCGCCAAGCTTTGCTACCGCCGCCCCTCTTCCATGGAACCACCTCCAAACCCCCTCATCCACCTGATTCTGTCCAGATTTGTACAGTCCAGCCCAGATCCAGCCCTCCCTCCACCCGAACCCAGTCCACGGCCCACTACATCTTCAGATTTCAGCCACCCTCACGACGTACACCGCTGGATCTACTCTCTTACGACAACCCTTATACTTTAGTGAGTCTTTTTATTGTACGAACTTTTATTTTCAGCATTTAAATATTGTGGTGTGATCTTATAGTGGTTTATATAAATAGAATCGTAGTATTTTGTTTTGGATTATTTTGTAATTTGCAGGACTTGTTAGTCATGCAGTCTTCTTTGGTCCTCCACGCGGAGGAAAGCCTAAGCCCGCTTGCCTAAAAACTATTTTGTTTTTGCTATAATTATCTGTGTAAATTGATTATTTATTGCTTAATTGAAATTCGCCGTCGGATTTGTATTGCATGTAGGGTTAGGGCATCGTTCATCCGTCACTTATAGATTCGTCCTGCGTAAATTTGTATCAAAGCTAGGTTGCGAGCACTTTTTGATACACAGTTGTAGAGTCTATAGGTTCCTTCATGGGTAGGTATCACCAATATTCCTCTCATCTATTTGGGGATCCCGAATCCACTTACACCCTCTCCCATAGAGCCCCGTCAAGTAGATCCTCACGTTACTACAATGATTATTCTCGATCGCAGCACGCCATTTCCAGATATCGTGTTGATCCACCGACACAGTCCCACTATGCTAGAGACAATCAGTATGATGATTGTCGTCATTCATATCCCTGCACGTAAGCGGATCGTATTGATCCTTCAACACGACTCGATTATCTTAGGGATGATTATTATGTTGATCGACGTTCTGAGAGGGATCTCGAGTGGCAGTTTCGTATTGATGCTCCTTCTTTTGACGACTCATCGAATCCTGAGTTTTTCAGTTATTGACTCGTGGATATGGAGTATTGTTTCGACCATTTTGAGTTATTTGGTGAGCGGCGCATCAAGTTTGCAAAACTTAGGCTTCTATATCAGGCGAGAGCATATTGGTCTAGCATTGAGAGTACCCGCGAGCGAGATCGTCTTTATCGCATCACTAGTTGGGTGGATATGAAGTATATTGTGTCTGAGGTATTTGATAGTTTTAATGAGTTAGTTGTGAGGAGTGATATTGGAGAGGAGCCAACTATGACCACTTTCCAATCTCGGTCTGGACTTCGATCTGACATACGTACTGAGTTAGCTTATCACAGCTCGGAGTCCCTTGAGCGGACATATCAGCTTACCATTCATCATGAACAGCTTTTGAGATCTGCAAGAGCTAGTCGATTAGATTCATATCTTGACCTCTGCAGTACGAGTCCTTCCCATATCGAGATCACCGCGATGTCTACCATTGTCCTGTCAAACACGACAGAAATGATACCTGATACGAATTTCTCTCATCCAGTGAGGTGTTTAGACTGGTGAGTGGTCTATTTTTCTGACTCTTCTCTAGTGTCCCTGACTGAGAGTGAGTCTGAGCGACCTATCGATTTTATAGTGTGGTGTCCCTTACCTACACCTCTTCTTCTGTCATGCACTGGGTTAGTTATGTAGCACCCCCTATCCGTCGCATAGCATATAGCAGTAGGTCCGGCCGGGGCCCGACGCCATATACCACAGACAGACCGGGTGGTTACTCAATGGAATACCATCCAACTAATAACCAACGTCCTACACAGAGTCATTCTAGCGGAAGCAATTATTAAAAGTTGCAAAATAAAAGAACTCAGCCACAAGCATGAATGTCCACTACAAAACCCACTAGGAATGAAGTACAATACACAAGTACACGGCCTTATGGCCTTACAATTGTTTACTCAAATAAAATGTGTCTTCCATACCACGGCACGCAGGCCGGTCACACATGAATATAACAAGTAAACACTCAAAATTTGGCCTTCGAGGGCCGGCTCAGCAACTTGTGCTTTAGCCCGCTATTTACTGCTCGACTCCGCAGTACCTGCAAGCAACAATCCACCGCACGGTGGCAAACAAAAGCAACGGTCAGCTATGCTGACCAAATTATAACGATCTCGCCCCCAAATTCGGGGCGGCGATGCTCCTTTCCCTGCACTATATTAACATAACCAAGCAGTATAGATAAACACTACATCACAGGAGTGGGCACGCACGGTCACACACCCCGTGCACTCAGGGCACATTCTCGGTGAACCGATCAATGTCACGTCAATTTAAGCCATAGACATCCCGGTCTCACCACCGCCACTTGGACGGCCAATCTTGCGAGCATTTTTGTCTTCCCGGCATGGGTCACGTCAATTTAAGTCATAAACTGCCGAAGACCCTCATCTATGCCAACGGCTCCCACCGAACGACATAGAACGGGTACGGTTCCGTCTGACCCGTTGCTCACGTCGCAACGTCAATTTAAGTCATATGCGCGGGTCAAACCTCCCCGAGTCCCGTTTCCGTCACACACTTCACATAACCCGGTTATGTTCAAGTTGGCTCTCAGGTCACCATGTTGGCAGAATCACGCATCTGCCCAGTTTTCCGGGTGCACCTTGGAGTTAATCCCCAAGGCTCTCTGCTGCAATCTACCGCGTAGAAAACCCGAAAAACAAACAATTGCACGGAGTCTTCTCCGGTCATTTATGCAATGCAACATCACCGATCCAGACCAACTTGTCTGGGTAGGTTTCACGCATCATGCCTATATCCGTTCTCGATTACGGACTCTACATGTACACAACGGGAACTATTAATGTCTACCCGAAGGAACGCCTCAACTCACCGCAAACTCGCGAGAGCGGGCTTCCTATGCAAAGGAAAAGAGAGCTTCACGTGCTCAAGTAGAGAATCGTTACCCGAGCGTTTTCCTTGGCGCCATGGAAATCTACGCGGATGAAAAGCACCGCAAGCTCCTTGCCTTTGTAGATCCGAATTCGGCTCGCGATTTGGAGCTCCGAAGCTCCTCCGGTGACCGGATCTAGCCTTTCTTCTTCCTCCGTGCTCTCCCCTCTCTCTAGATCTTAGAAAGAGAACAAAAAGGAGAAATGATGGATCCTAAACCCTATTCCCGGGTTTAAACCTTCAGAACCAACCCCCAGCCGTCGGATCCCAAAGTAAAGAAACGAACGGCCACGATCAGGGCCTGAAATGCAAAATCTGGGCCGAACACGGCCTGTGACACGCCTGTGTCCAGGGCCGTGTTCCCCATCTGCCGTCGAAATTGACGCGTCTCGAAAAACACACGGGCACCCGACACGCCCGTGTTCGACCTGACACGCCGTGTCATCCAGCACACACACGTGTTCCCGGACGTGTTCCTCCATAAACACAGGACCAACACCAACCCGAGACTCACACGGGTCTTGGACACGCCCGTATCCAATTTGACACGCCCGTGTCATACCCGAACACGCCTGGGCTCCAGGTCGTGTTTCACCCCATGACTTAACTCGGCCAACCACCCGAGAAGGACACGGCCTGTGACACGCCCGTGTCCCAGGCCGTGTTCTCTGCTCGACGATCGTCGACCCAAAATTCGTCGATCTCTCGGCCAGATCGTCGACCCAAACACGACACGCCCTGGGACACGCCCGTGTCCCAGGCCGTGTGCCCCCTGCCAAATTCCAAACTTGGCTCAAAACGCCTCACGTCGCTCTTTTGAGCTTCGGGGCGTTACAACTCTCTCCCTCTTAAAAGAATTTCGTCCTCGAAATTACATAAAGGAAAGATAAAACAAAACTTAAACGGTACCTGAGTGGAATAACTCTGGGTACTCCTCAAGCATGGTCTGCTCTCGCTCCCAAGAGAGCTCTTCTCGACCGCAATTGTCCCAACGGACCTTGACCATCCTGATCTCTTTATTGCGTAGCCGCTTGACTTCTGAGTCCTCAATTCGAACGGGCTTAACCTTCATTGTCAACCCATTATCGACCGGCACTTGATCGACTGCAATAACTTGCGAAGGCTCTTGCACCGCCTTCCGCAGCACTGATATATGAAATACATCGTGGAGACCACTAAGCTCCACTGATAGCTTCAAACGATAGGCTGCTTCGCCAATCCGCTCCAGAACCTCAAACGGTCCAAGGTACCTCGGGCTTAGCTTCTTTAGGCGCCGCACCCGCAAGACACCCTTGAACGGCTTGATCTTCAAGTACACCCAGTCGCCAACAGCGAACTCCACGTTCCTGTGCTTGGCATTATAGTACTTAGTCTGGCGGTCCTGAGCAATTAGCAACCTCTTCCGAATGGTTCGCACCAACGAAGTAGCATCTTCCACCTCTTGTCGCTTGTACAACTTTGACTCGCCCGTTTCCAACCAAGACAACGGCGTGCGACATCTTCTACAATAAAGGGCCTTGAAGGGCGTCATTTGTATGTTCGCCTGGTAGCTATTGTTATATGTGAACTCCACCAAGTATAGATGGTCTTCTCATTGCTTTCCAAAGTCCAGGACACACATGCGAAGCATGTCTTCCATCGTCCTATTGACCCTCTCGGTCTGCCCATCCGTTTGCGGAT
Source organism: Platanthera guangdongensis (assembly GCA_039583875.1). NCBI lineage: Eukaryota > Viridiplantae > Streptophyta > Magnoliopsida > Asparagales > Orchidaceae > Platanthera > Platanthera guangdongensis. The sequence goes on along the minus strand of CM077160.1, from coordinate 142,434,121 downwards.
GAAAGGTTGTGTTGAAATTCAGCTTTGTTCCCAACATCTGTTGCACCAGCCTCCAATCATTGGACGTGAACCACTCACCACGGTCACTCACGATGCTGCGGGGCACACCATGAAGCCGCACAATATTGTCCACATACAGCTTTGCCAATTTTTCAACCGGATCATCCTTCATATGCGGAATGAAGTACGACACCTTCGTTAGACGATCTACGACCACCCAAATGGCGTCGTTCCCCTTTTGCGACCTTGGCAACCCGTACACAAAGTCCATAGTAATGTCGTCAAACTTCCACTCCGGAATAGGCGAGGACTTCAAGAATCCTCCCGGCTTTTGGCACTCCGCCTTCACTAAGACGCATGTTTGACACTTCGCCACGTACAGTACCACATCCTTCTTCAGTCCTGGCCACCAGAATAGTTTCTTCACGTCGCGGTACATCTTCGTGCTCCCCGGGTGAATCGAGTACTTGGTATGATGCGCCTCGTACAACAATTCCACCCACAAATTGCCCACACTCGGGACGCACAGACGACCGTCTTTCCAAAGCAATTCATCCTCAACAATGAATTGGGAATTTGACTCATCCAAAGCCTCTATCATGAGCTGCTTCATGCTGCTATCCACATCCAAAGCCTGCCGAATCCGATCAGCCAGATCATACTGAACTTCCGTCCAGTTCAATAGCGCTTCAACACTCGACTGCTTGTCTACGCAAGAGATCTCCAACGCCTCCAACTCCCGAACCAACCGCTCGTCATGGACCGACAGCCAATTGGCTTGAGCTGGGGCCCTGCGACTCAACGCGTCCGCAACCGCATTGCCTTTCCCAGACACATAATGGATTTTGAACGTGTAGTCCCCCGGGAACTCCATTCATCTCCTCTGCCGCATGTTTAGATCTTTCTGATCCAACAAATATTTCAGGCTCTTATGGTCCGTATAGATATCGACATTTACCCCATACAAGTAGTGCCTCCACAGCTTCAAGGCAAAAATCACGGCCGCTAACTCCAAGTCATGGACCGGATAGTACCTCTCGTGCACTTTCAGCTGTCTCGAGTCATACGCTATAACGCTTCCATGCTGCAGTAGCACGCAACCCAAACCACTGCCTGAAGCATCGCTGTAGATTTCAAAACCTTCGGTCCCACTCGGCGAACTAAGAACCGGCGTCGTGGTCAACCGACATTTCAACTCCTCAAAAGCTCGTGCGCACTCCGGCGTCCAAACGAACTTCTGCTCCTTCCTCGTCAAAGTCGTGAGGGGTAACGCTATCCGCGAGAAGTTCTCCACGAAGCGCCCGTAATAGCCGGCAAGCCCCAGAAAACTCTGGACTTTCGCTACTGTAGAAAGCACAGGCCACTCTCGTATCGCAACAATCTTCGCCGGATCCACAGCAATGCCCTCTCCACTTACTATATGACCAAGGAACGCCACTGAGGACAACCAAAACTCGCATTTGGAGGACTTGGCGTACAATTGATTCCTCTGCGTCTCCAACAACAAATGTAGATGCTTAAAGTGATCTTCCTCACTCTGCGAGTACACCAATATGTCGTCGATGAAGACGATCACAAAGTGGTCTAAGTATTCCCTGAAAGTCCTGTTCATCAAATCCATGAACACTGACAGCGCATTCGTTAGCCCAAACGGCATGACCGTAAACTCGTAATGTCTGTATCTCGTACTAAAAGCTGTTTTGGGGATATCACTCTCCCTTATCCTCAGCTGATAATATCCAGACTTGAGATCCAACTTTGAGTACAACGTAGACCCGACTAACTGATCGAACAGATCATCAATCCTCGGGATCAGGTACTTGTTCTTCTCCGATAGCTTGTTCAGCTCTCAATAATCAATACAAAGTCTCAAGCTTCCGTCCTTTTTCTTCGCAAAAGGACCGGTGCGCTCCAAGGCGACGAACTTGGACGCACATAACCTTGCTCCAACAACTCTTAAAGTTGCACCTTCAGTTCCGCCATCTCCTTAGGCGCTAACCGATACGAAGAGCGTATGACCGGTTTGGCATCACACCGAACCGCCTTAACCATCTGAAGAGCAGACACCAACGTCATGTTCGACCCCTTTCAAGACCACAAATGTCGTCTCACGACCAGTTCCCAACGTGATTTTCTTGCGATTTCGATCAATGTATGTTTGCTGCTCCGAGAGTCAGTCTATACCAAAGATTACGTCGAGCTCCCCTAGCGGTAGTAACGACGCTTGTAAGTCAAAGTCTTAACTCCCAATCCGCACCTAAACGCAACAGATTCTACTCGCGCGCAATGAGCATCATTAGACAACAACGCATCCAATTTGTCTTTTGTCATCGAAGGAGGTACTCCGACGCGCAATACAAATCCTTTGGTCAAAAGGGAACGCGAAACTCCCTAAGCGAACGGTGCTCTCGCCGAATTAATCGAAAATCAGAACAAAGCTTAACACAAACAGTTCTAAGCTAACATGCACAAGGGCAACAAGTATTTAAAGTTAAACTGCTATAACTTTAAGCCGTACATGTCATCACGACAGCGTGCTTCTTCTCGAACTTGGGACGTCCGCTCCAGCAGTCTCGGGCAAAGTGCCTCGGCTTTCCACAATTAAAGCATGCGCCCGGGGTTCGACCCGTAGTCGTCCCAGAAGCACCAGAAGAAGGAGCTGGACCCGAAGTCCTAGCCTTCTTATACCACCTACGGTACGCAGACTTTGAGGAGTTCGGCATTTTGAACTCCGTCTTCTGCATATCCAAGTCCTTGCTTCCTTGGATTCGATTCAGATCTCTGGCACTTTGTCATATACCTGCTCCTGACATAGCTTTCTTTAACTTTTGAGCACCATTCCGACAATCTCGGGCAAAGTGCCCTTCCTTGTCACACTTAAAACAACCATATGGAGCCTGACCAGTAGATATTTTTGACTTCTTGTTCCTCTTCCTTCGGTATGCAGACTTTGCAGAATCTGGAGAGTCTAGTACCCTGAACTCCGACGTCCGATTGACTTTTGTCAAATCTACTTCCAAAGATCTAGCCGATTCCACCAAGCCTCGGAATCCCAATAATTTTGGTCCTAGCAGCAGAACTCGTAATTCGCCGCGCAGGCCATTATAAAACCTATCGACCATCGACTGCTCGCTCTCCATTTCAGAGTCCGGGTAGCGTCTTATCATCAGAAACGCTTGCAAATATTCCTCAACTGAGTGCGTACCCTGCACTAAAAACATGTTCAACTGCTGACCCAAAGGTCCTACAAATGTTGTTTGCTCCATCACACCACCCGGCATTGGAGTTACCTCAGAAATAGGGGACTGCACACGTCTTTCATTTTGTGCACCAATCGCAGCGAACACTGCTTCCACCACCATTCTTATGGTTTCAGCGGAGGGAAGGGTTGCAGGCACGTCACTAGGTGCACTATAATCCTCAGAAACCGGATGTTCTGACGGCCCAGCACCGCTTATGGTCACCTATAGTTGTACAAAACACCGTTAAGCGACCATACAAAATTGCAAAAAGCAATTATAGGAACACGCAGGTTCCTCAAACACGTGTATTTTCATTTCTAAGTGGACATTCATGGGTTCTTTTGATGTTATAATGATGACGCACACACATGTGCTCATCACCCCTTAAAAAGAATTCGTCCACGAATTCATTTAAGCCTGACCGAAACCAGTAGTCTGATATCAAATTGTAACACCTCCTATCCGTCGCATAGCATATAGCAGTAGGTCCGGCCGGGGCCCGACGCCATATACCACAGACAGACCGGGTGGTTACTCAATGGAATATCATCCAACTAATAACCAACGTCCTACACAGAGTCATTATAGCGGAAGCAATTATTAAAAGTTGCAAAATAAAAGAACCCAGCCACAAGCATGAATGTCCACTACAAAACCCACTAGGAATGAAGTACAATACACAAGTACACGGCCTTATGGCCTGACAATTGTTTACTCAAATAAAATGTGTCTTCCATACCACGACACGCAGGCCGGTCACACATGAATATAATAAGTAAACACTCAAAATTTGGCCTTCGAGTGCCGGCTCAGCAACTTGGGCTTTAGCCCGCTATTTACCGCTCGGCTCCGCAGTACCTGCAAGCAACAATCCACCGCACGGTGGCAAACAAAAGCAACGGTCAGCTATGCTGACCAAATTATAACGATCCCGCCCCCAAATTCGGGGCGGCGATGCTCCTTTCCCTGCACTTTATTAGCATAACCAAGCAGTATAGATAAACACTACATCACAGGCGTGGGCACGCACGGCCACACACCCCGTGCACTCAGGGCACATTCTCGGTGAACCGGTCAATGTCACGTCAATTTAAGCCATAGACACCCCGGTCTCACCACCGCCACTTGGACGGCCAATCTTGCGAGCATTTTTGTCTTCCCGGCATGGGTCACGTCAATTTAAGCCATAGACCGCCGAAGACCCTCATCTATGCCAACGGCTCCCACCGAACGACATAGAACGGGTACGGTTCCGCCTGACCCGTTGCTCACATCGCAACGTCAATTTAAGCCATATGCGCGGGTCAAACCTCCCCGAGTCCCGTTTCCGTCACACACTTCACATAACACGGTTATGTTCAAGTTGGCTCCCAGGCCACCATGTTGGCAGAATCACGCATCTGCCCAGTTTTCCGGGTGCACCTTGGAGTTAATCTCCAAGGCTCACTGCTGCAATCTACCGCGTAGAAAACCCGAAAAACAACCAATTGCACGGAGTCTTCTCCGGCCATTTATGCAATGCAACATCACCGATCCAGACCAACTTGTCCGGGTAGGCTTCACACATCATGTCTATATCCGTTCTCGATTACGGACTATACATGTACACAACGGGGACTATTCATGTCTACCCGAAGGAACGCCTCAACTCACCGCAAACTCGCGAGAGCGGGCTTCCTATGCAAAGGAAAAGAGAGCTTCACGTGCTCAAGTAGAGAATCGTTACCCTAGCGTTTTTCCTTGGCGCCATGGAAATCTACGCGGATGAAAAACACCGCAAGCTCCTTGCCTCTGTAGATCCGAAGTCGGCTCGCGATTTGGAGCTCCGAAGCTCCTCCGGTGACCGGATCTAGCCTTCCTTCTTCCTCCTTTCTCTCCCCTCTCTCTAGATCTTAGAAAGAGAACAAAAAGGAGAAATGATGGATCCTAAACCCTATTCCCGGGTTTAAACCTTCAGAACCAACCCCCAGCCGTCGGATCCCAAAGTAAAGAAACGAACGGCCACGATCAGGGCCTGAAATGCAAAATCTGGGCCGAACACGGCCTGTGACACGCCCGTGTCCAGGGTCGTGTTCCCCATCCGCCGTCGAAATCGACGCGTCTAGAAAAACACACGGGCACCCGACACGCCCGTGTTCGACCTGACACGCCCGTGTCATCCAGTACACGCCCGTGTCATCCAGTACACGCCCGTGTTCCCGGGCGTGTTCCTCCATCAACACAGGACCAACACCAACCCGAGACTCACACGGGTCTTGGACACGCCCGTGTCCAATTTGACACGCCTGTGTCATACCCGAACACGTCTGAGCTCCAGACCGTGTTTCACCCCATGACTTAACTCGGCCAACCACCCGAGAAAGACACGGCCTGTAACACGCCCGTGTCCCAGGCCGTGTTCTCTGCTCGACGATCGTCGACCCAAAATTCGTCGACCTCTCGGCCAGATCGTCGACCCAAACACGACATGCCCGTGTCCCAGGCCGTGTGCCCCCTGCCAAATTCCAAACTTGGCTCAAAACGCCTCCCGTCGCTCTTTTGAGTTTCGGGGCGTTACAAGTTAACACCCCTACTATATACTCATTTCTTGACACCACACCTACAGACCCATTCTTGAGAGTGGGTTTGTCTCTCTCCCCTTGTCGTTGCTCCGAGTCACATCACGACCGAGAGCCCAGAGCCTGGTGTTGATCTCGCAGTGCCCGTCTCACCCATTACGTTGGTACTCATCTGGAGGATCTCGACCCTGTTGATGGGTTCTATAACGCGAACCTATTGAGTCTCCTGATGAACCACCACGTCCTGGTGAGGATGAGATTCAGGTGAGCCGCTCATTTATAAATATCGATTTATTGACGTCTCTTCCATTATTGCATTTTAGCTTGCCCCAAAAAATGAATCTTGAGTGGAACATCAAGTATATAGGGCTTTCCTTAAGTACACTTGAGCATACTCCCGTTATTTCGAGAGTCTACCTTATGACGCATCTCACTCTTGATGAGTTTTGAGTTACACCACTTGCTGACCCACCAGATGAGTTCTTTCATTTCAAGGACACTTGTCACACTCTAAAGTCAGGTCTTCTAGTCGATGCACGTGAATTTCACTCGGGTAGTCGTCGCATTCGCGATGACTTTTCATACATACCTCTTAGTGAGCCCTCTGATGTATCACGTTCGTGGGAGACATTTGCCTCTTTACGAGCTCGTATTTGAGTGTTGATGTCTCACACAGTCATTTGGATACTCGCCGCACACTCGATGAGTTTTTCTACTCTCCATCGAAAGAACCTCCTGATAGACCACCGACCACCACATTTAAAAGACACCTTGGTCATTATTAGATTTTCCCCCGGAGAGTGTGTCGTGTCTGTCGTGTTTCATTTGCATCATTATCATGTGTCTGTTGAGTTATTTCTTTATCATTTGTATGTGTCTGTTAAGTTGTTTGTTCATCGTTTGCATGTGTGGCATGAGTCAGTCCGACGGAGGATTAAGATTAGTGATAAATCTTATAAATCGCATGCAGATTGTTCACTGACAAGAGCAGGTATTTCATGGAGGTGAGCAGGTGAGGATGAGAATCTGCGTTGTGAGTCTCCGTGGGAGGCCTGCTAAAAGTTTGAGCGTTAGGCAAATGGATCACTACATAATCTTGAGACGGATCAGACTAAATATTTATGATCTTGATATCCCGACGAGCATGAGTATTCGTCTCATATTTAATGTTGAGGATTAACGTCGTACTATAAGGCTCACGAGCACGTGGACCCATTTCGTGGAGAATTGGAGATCCTTTTGAGCATACACCCCTACATCCTTTGGAGCTTACACCTCCACATCCTCAGTCCTGCACCAAGTCCACTTCTGATCCCCACCTACCTTTGGGTCAATCGTCTATGGCTTCACAGTCAGCACCGGTGATCGCACCAGGACTTCCAGCACATCAGTGGATTATTGAGAGCATTATATATATCATGACTTATGCATGCATAGCTGCGCCAGTCAGTCAGATAGAGGAGTACCATTGGTGAAGATACTTTACCATCGACGATACTTGGATGACCTCTGGTGGATCTCATCGAATCTCACCAGACATACACAGAGAAAATTCTGATCTCTATTCATTTTGAGATGAATTCTTTCAAGTCGGGGAGAATGATGTGGAATGGAGATGCGGACCCGTAGCACAGGACGAATTTTTGGCCCGTTCGGGGACGATTGAATACTTGGATCGATGATCTGACTCCACGGATGCGTCCGGTCCGTCGTTCCGACATAATTTCATATATTATAGTCACTTTTTTCTTTAGTTTTGATGTAATCGGGTTACCCCATCTCTGAACAAGCATAACCGTCAATGGTGGCATGTCATAATATCTCTTTATTATAAATAAGAGTGTATGAGGGTTGTTATAGGCATTGCAGATTTTCGAGATTACTATTCCCGGAATCCCGTGATCAACCTATAGTGTCGACTCTGTGGAATCCTAGGTGATGACTCATAGGCCCTCTCCCGCTCCCCAAAGGTAACCCCTACCCCTAGCCTTCTTTCTCCACCATCAAATCTCTCTATCGCCGCCTCCACAACCCTCCAAACAGCCAGCCCCCCTACTGATGTCCAGAAATTGCCGCCAGATCCCCTATCGCCGCCGTCCGACAACCCCCTTATCCCCTAGCCGCCTCTTCTCCCAGCCCCTACAGCCGCCACCGCCCCTTTTCCCAACCCCACGGCAGCCGCCGAGCTTTGCTACTACCGCCCCTCTTTCATAGAACCACCTCCAACCCCCCCCCCCCCCCCATCTACCCGATTTTATCAGATCTGTGCAGTCCAGCCCAGATCCAGCCCTCCCACCACCCGAATCCAGTCCACCGCCCACTACATCTTTAGATTTCAGCCACCCTCACGACGTACATCGCCAGATCTACTCTCCTACGACAGCCATCATACTTTTGTGAGTTTTTTTGGTATACGAACTATTATTTTTAGCATTTAAATATTGTGTTGTGATCTTATACTGGTTTGGATAAATAGAATCGTAGTATTTTGTTCTGTATTATTTTGTGATTCGCAGGACTTGTTCGTCGTGCGCTCTTGCTTTGGTCATCCACGCAGAGGAAAGTCTAAACCCTCTTGCCTAAAGAAACTATTTTGTCATTACTAGAATTATCTGTGTAATTTGATTATTATCGCTTAATTGGAATTCGTCATCGGATTTGCACTGCATGTAGGGTTAGGTCATCGTTCATCCGCCGCCTATAGATTCGTCATGCGTCACAGACCCTCACTGCGCTGGGATGCTTTGTGCACAAGGCTGCCTTTTTTTAATCTTACGAACATAATGAATGGAATTCAGATCAATACATTCCGTGGTGTATTACAAGACACTGAAAATGTGGTCTCTTCATCTTTAGAGCGATTGGCAACTCCTCATAAAAATCTCTCCAAACAAAGATTGATCTCATAGATTCCAGTTAAATAAATTGAACAGTTTTGTTCAGTTTCCAAATTTCCAATCATTTTCATATGGAATCATAACCAAAATCAAACTAAACATAGATAGAACCAAACCAATTAAATTTACCGTTGCCCCAATATCATGCCATTTTATACAATTCCTTATATCCAGCGCACAAATCATATAAGCGTGTCAGAAATGTGATTGTGTTGATGCATGAGGCAATTGGCCAAATCTCATGTCTTTAATATGATCAGAGAAGAACGAAAAAGGCACAAGAAAACAATAGTATCATGGCGTACACATGATTATAAACAAATAATGCAAATAATAAAAAACTACACTGTGTGGATAGGTAAAACCAGTGTAACTCACCTCATCTTCTGTTCCCTCCAATAACCTATTTACATAAACAAAATGTGTTAAAAAATATTATTTGAAAAGATTAAGAAAAATAAATATGCCATGTTTCAACCTGATTGACCTCCATTTCTCTCATTTTAAATGATGTGAAAAATAGAAACATGTCAATTTCAAATAAGTCAATCAAAGAGACTTCAAAACGTTGTGCTTAATGGAAAGATCATCGATTGATCACTGGATGGGAAACATGGAAATAAATTTTGTATATACACACACTAGCGGTCATGAGCGGGTTTATTCCATTGCCTGGTTGTTGCTAATTACGAGCTCTACTCATTCATGAATGTTGAGGGTGCACACGGGCTCAGCCCATGAGCACCCAAAGTGACAGTGCATGGACTTCGCCTATACAATAATGCTTTAGGAATGATATAGTAACTGTGCATTACTCAAGAACAATGGAGAATATGAAGATGTAAATGTGTTGGGAAGCCACATATTTCAGAAAATATATGAGGCTTATTTTTTTTTGCTGAATAAAAATGGATATTTAAATGTTTGAATTCAAAAAAAATAGGGAATTTAAATTAAAGTAACAATGAAATCGGATGGTCAAGATCATTTTGATGATATTTTATGAAGGTCATGTGACCCAAAGAACTATTTAATATATATATATATATATATACACACACAAAGATTTATCATTAACCGTTGCGATTGCACGGTGTAACATTCGAGACCATCCTCCAAATGATTTTCGGTCGTTGGATCGAATGAGGGGTGGACTGCAAATAGCATAAATTTTGAATTCACCTCCCTCCCTCTCTCTCCTGAATCCCGATCATTTTTCCCGGGAACAGTGCCCCGCCCCCTCCCTCCCTCTTGCAAAAGTTGCAGGCGGCGGAGCCGCCGACGGCATACCCGGCCCCCACCAGCGGGTTCGCCGGACTCTGGCAAACCCGTTGGGGGTTGTCCGGCGGTGAGCGGACGGGGCCGGCCCTGCCCATGACACCCAGGTTCGGGTGTCACGGGCCGGTGGCCCCGCCCCGCTCGCCGCCAGACAACCCCCGGCGGGTTCCCCGTGTTAGGGTGTGGTTCTCATACGAGTCGGTAAAAACCACCGGGCACGCTTGTAGCTGCTCGTGATGTTACAAGTTTATGTTTGGAGGCTGCAGCGATGTTGGAGCTGCCTGGGCTCAGGGTTCGTCAAGCAGTGCTCCATAAACGAGCTGAAATGAGCACAATTCAGAGTTAGGTGGTAACTACCACTAAATTAGGTAGCACCTACCACCAAATTAGGTGTTAGGTAACACCTACCACCAGTTTTGGGGTTAGGTAGCATTTTTTAGGCCTATAAATGGAAGCCAATTCAAAGGCCAAAACATTCATTCCAAGAGAGATTTGAGTGGAGGAAGATCAAGAGAAGATCTTGGAGAAGAGTATCGAAGATCGGATCGTCGGATTCTAAAGAAGAAGGGGCTTTGTGTAGTCTTTCTCCTTTGCGGAATTCGGAACGGATTTTTCAATCCGTTGGGTAATGGTCTCTGTTTTCTCGCTTGTTTTTCCCTTGTCCTCCTTGTGTGGTTGTGGGAGAAGAGATTTATGTTTTTGCAGCAAGGTGAGATTTTTGTATTCCTTTGTGGAACTGGTACCTTGTGTAGGTGGTGGTGATCCGTTGTGGATCGGTGGTGGAAATTGTGCCTTGTGTATGTGGCGGTGGTGAAAGCCCTGTAATTTGTTGTGCGTGATTTTCACGCCTTATAGTGGAGGCTTTCAAGGGTGGACGCTGATAGTCCCGTGGTTTTCACCCTATTGGGTTTCCACGTTAAAAAATTGTTGTGTCACTTTATTATTGTTGTGTTTGTATTTGTCTTGCTTGTAAATCTGCTACAGGTGCCCTGGTCGGGATCGTGCTATTTTTCCCAACAAGTGATATTAGAGCGAGGTTGCTGGTCAGTAGTCAGAACAGGGCCGATACTGGGCTGACCTTTTGTGATTTCGAGACGAGGCGATTGTATTCTCAGGTTGGCATTGAGTGCGGTAGTTTACGACCATTGGTCCTCTGGCTATCCTCTTCAGTGACTTATCGTGAGAGAGTCGCGCTCAGAGAACTGTGGTCAGTCCGGCCAGTTGGTTTAGCAAGATGGAATTGACTTCAGAACATATGGTCAAGTTGAATGGAGCAAATTATCATCAGTGGCACTTGCTTATGGAGGATCTCATCTACGTCAAGGGCTGGCATGCCCCTATCTTCGAAGAGATGCCGAAGAATATGGATCCGGCTAAATGGCAGGTGGAGCACCGGAAGCTCTGTGGTTTCATTAGACGGTTCGTGGAGCCGAAAGTCTATAACCACGTGGCTAGCATCACGGATGCGAAGGAGCTGTGGAGAACTCTGGAAACGTTGTATGCCAAGAGCACTGGCATCAACAAGCTGGCTTTGCTGACGAAGCTTGGAGAGTTCCGCTACCGGGAAGGCTCACCGACATGGATCATGTCAATGAGTTCCAAGGAATCATTGATCAGTTGACGGCGATGAAGGTGACATTTGAGGATGAGGTCAATACGCTGTGGCTGTTGAAGTCCCTCCGGACTCTTGGGAGATGGTCAGGATTGCACTGATCAACTCTTCACCCCAGGGGATTATCACCATGGAGATCGCCAAGAGTGGGATCTTGAACGAAGAGGTGAGACGGAAGTCTCAAGGGACGTCAGGCTCTTCATCACGAGCTGATGTTCTGTTTACGGAATCCAGGGGGAGAGGCAGGAGCAAGAGTCGAGGACGGAAGGAGGAAAGAAGCCAGAGCAGAGGGAAGTCACGTTCACGATATCAGAACGTGGAGTGTCATTTCTGCCACAAGAAGGGACACATCAAGAAGTTCTGCTATGCCTGGAAGAATGAGCAGAAGAAGGGTGTGGCGACTGAGGCCAAGGAGGAGAGCCACACTGCTGCGGTTGTCTCCAGTGATGAGGACGATGTTGTCATTGTCGGTGATGAAATCACGGCAGCGCTCTCCTGTGACGACAGGAGATGGATTGTAGATTCAGGTGCTTCTGCGCACGTCTCCCACAATCGGGAGCTATTTGCCACGTACACCACCCATGAATGCGGGGTGTTACGAATGGGCAACGGGAATACGTCCAAGGTGCTGGGACGTGGGACGTGCATCTGAAGACGAGCACTGGAGTGTTGCTGATTTTGCGGGACGTGCGACACGTGCCCGATATTCGTTCAACCTACTTTCCGTGGGGAAGCTTGGAGATGAAGGACATGTAAGTGTCTTTGGTGGTGATTTCTGGAAGCTAGTTCGAGGATCGCTGGTTATGGCCAAGGGCTATAGGGAGTCCGGCCTTTATTACATGGAGGGGAGGCCTGAAGATCCACATGCGAACTCCGTGAGAGATGAGGGATCCATTTCCCTGTGGCACAGGAGACTGGTCTCATATTAGCCAGAAGGGCTTGGACTGCCTACAGAAGAAGAAGCTACTCAGTGACCTATCGGCCGATCACATGGAGAGGTGTGAGCACTGTATGGCGGGGAAGCAAAATCGGGTTTCATTCCGTCGTCATCAGTCCACCAGGAGATCTGAGCCATTGGAGCTCGTACACACAGACGTCTGCGGGCCTATGAAGGTCCCAACGCGAGGGGGAGATCAGTATTTTGTGACCTTTATTGATGACTGGTCGAGGAAGGTTTGGGTCTATCCGTTGAAGACCAAAGACCAGGTACTTGAGACCTTCAGAAGGTTCCATGCTGAGATGGAACGCCAATCTGGAAAGAAGCTGCTGTGTATCCGTTCTGACAACGGGGGAGAGTACGTGGGTCCATTTGATGAGTATTGCAAGGACCACGGGATTCGTCATGAGAAGCCCCCCCCCACCCCCTCCAAAACACCACAGCTGAATGGTGTTGCTGAAAGGATGAACCGGACATTGATGGAGAGGGTGCGATGCATGCTTTCTGAGTCCAAGCTGCCAGAGATGTTTTGGGGTGAGGCTCTTTTGACTACGACGCATGTCATCAACTCTCGCCGAGCTATCCTTTGGATGAGGATGTTCCGGATCAAGTCTGGTATGGGAAGGACCCATCCTATAGTCATTTGCGGGTCTTTGGCTGCAGAGCCTTCGTCCACATTCCCAAGGACGAACGATCGAAGTTGGAATCGAAGACCCGGAAGTGCATTTTCTTGGGCTATGGTCATAATGGTGAGCTCGGATACAGATTCTTTGATCCGGTGGCGAAGAAGTTAGTGCGGAGTCGAGATGCAGTGTTCTGCGAGGAGCAAACTGGAGGTGATCTGGAGAAAAAAGGTGAGTCCGGGAGTGACTCACGTTCTGCTGAGTTGCCTATTGGTAGTGATGACCACGTTGAGGAGACTGTGGAGCCAGTTCCAGCACAGGGTGCTTAAGATGATGTTGAGGAGCCAGGAGCTGCTGAGGAGGTTGCAGAAGAGGAGCCTGCACCAGCTCCTGAGCCTGTGTTGAGGAGATCAGATCGAGCTAGGCATCCGCCCGCCAGATATTCTGCGTCAGAGTTTGTTCTACTAACTGATGCAGGGGAGCCGGAGAGCTATTCTGAAGCAGTAGAGAGCGCGGATAGGCACCACTGGATGGCAGCGATGCAAGAGGAGATGCAATCGCTGCGGACAAATCATACTACGACCTGGTGCGGTTGCCGAAGGGCAAGAAGGCCTTGAAGAACAGGTGGATCTTCAGGTTGAAGGAGGGTGCTTCTCCTACACCTCCTCGTTACAAAGCCAGGTTGGTAGTAAAGGGATTTGCACAGAGACAGGGCATTGATTTTGATGAGTATTTTCGCCCGTAGTGAAAATGTCCTCCATTCGAGTTGTCCTCTACATGACGATCTTGAAGAGGAGCTGTACATGGAGCAGCCTGATGGCTACTGTATCAGGGGTAAAGAAGGATATGTATGGCTTGAAGAAAAGTCTGTACGGGTTGAAACAGGCCCCGCGGCAATGGTATCGGAAGTTCGAGACTTTTATGGGGGAGATCGACTTCACAAAGACCACCCTGGACCACTGCGTGTTGTGAAGCAGTGTGCTCCTGAAGACTTCGTCATTCTGCTACTTTATGTCGACGACATGCTGATCATCGGGAAGAACACTGCGCGCATTACTGAATTGAAGCGGCAGTTGAGTTCGAAGTTTGAGATGAAGGATCTGGGTCCGCGAAAGACTATTCTGGGAATGCATATTCGCAGGGACAGGGGCACCAGATTCCTTTGGTTATCCCAGGAGCGTATATCCGCAAAGTGTTGCAACGTTTTTCTATGGATCAGGCGAAGAAGGTGAGCACGCCACTTGCAGCTCACTTCAAGTTGACCGCTGATCAGTGCCCCAGCACACCAGAGGAGAAAGAGGTATGCAGAAGGTGCCTTATGCGTCTGCAGTGGGAAGCCTTATGTATGCTATGGTGTGCACGCGCCCAGACATTGCTCATGCTATTGGTATTGTGAGCAGGTTCTTCTCCAACCCTGGGAAAGAACACTGGAGCGCGGTGAAGTGGATTCTGAGGTACCTGCAGGGGACGACAGATCTGAGTTTGAGATTTGGAGGCAGTAAGCCCGAGCTTCTGGGCTATACTGATGATGATATGGCCGGAGATCTGGACTCTAGAAAATCTACGTCCGGGTACCTGATGTTATTTGCAGGGGGAGCAGTTTCGTTGGCATCGAGACTGCAGAAGTGTGTGGCACTGTCAACGACAGAGGCTGAGTTCATTGCTGTAACTGAGGCAGGAAAGGAGTTGCTCTGGATGAAGAGGTTTGTCAGAGAACTTGGTTTCACTCAGGATCGTTATATGTTACGGTGTGACAGCCAGAGTGCCATCCACTTGGGAAAGAACTCCATGTTCCATTCGAGGTCGAAACACATCGAGACACACGGTATCATTGGATACGTGATGTTGTGGAGAAGAAGGAGCTCGAGCTACTGAAGGTTCACACCGATGATAATGGGGCGGACATGCTGACCAAGGTAGTGACCCGAGGAAAGTTTGAGATGTGTGAGAATCACCGGGATGGCGGTTTCTCCCGACTCGATGTGAAGGGGGAGTTTGTTAGGGTGTGGTTCCCATACGAGTCGGTAAAAACCACGGGCACGCTTGTAGCTGCTCGTGATGTTACAAGTTTATGTTTGGAGGCCGGAGCGATGTTGGAGCTGCCTGGGCTCAGGGTTCGTCAAGCAGCGCTCCATAAACGAGCTGAAATGAGCACAATGGAGTTAGGTGGTACCTACCACCAAATTAGGTAGCACCTACCACCAAATTAGGTGTTAGGTAACACCTACCACCAGTTTTGGGGTTAGGTAACATTTTTTAGGCCTATATAAATGGAAGCCAATTCAAGGCCAAAAACATTCATTCCAAGAGAGATTTGAGTGGAGGAAGATCAAGAGAAGATCTTGGAGAAGAGTATCGAAGATCGGATCGTCGGATTCTAAAGAGAAGGGGCTTTGTGTAGCCTTTCTCCTTTGCGGCATTCGGAACTGATTTTTCAATCCGTAGGTAATGGTCTCTTGTTTTCTCGCTTGTTTTCCTTGTCAATCCTTGTGTGGTGTGGGAGAAGAGATTTATGCTTTTGCAGCAATGTGAGATTTTGTATTCCTTTGTGGAACTGGTACTTGTGTAGGTGGTGGTGAATCCGTTGTGGATCGGTGGTGGAAATTGTGCCTTGTGTATGTGCGGTGGTGAAAGCCCTGTAATTTGTTGTGCGTGATTTTCACGCCTTATAGTGGAGGCTTTAATGGTGGACGACTGATAGTCCCGTGGTTTTCACTATTGGGTTTCCACGTTTAAAAATTGTTGTGTCACTTATTATTGCTGTGCTGTATTTGTCTTGCTTGTAAATCTTCTACAGGTGCCCTGGTCGGAATCGTGTTATTTTTCCAACAACACCCCGGAGTCAGGTGAATTCGCCGGTGGGTGCCGGCACGCCGCCGCGGCAGAAATCTCGATCGGCCATTTACAGTCCAGAATAACAAAAATTTATGGCTAACACCGGCGGCGGAGCTGTCGTGTGACCTGCCGACGCCACCGTCGGGGTCACCGGGGCCCCGGCAAACCCGCTGGTGTGGCCGGGCAGGCCAACAGCGGATGTG
>CM077160.1:142212923-142417436 GCA_039583875.1 Platanthera guangdongensis | reverse complement strand
GCATTGTGTCTGATGATTTGTTTGTTCATGTGCTGTTTGCCATTGATATGTGTCATGAGTCCCGTCCACGGGGATTAATATTAGTAGGATAAATCTTAAAACTCGCAATGCACATTGTTCACTGACAAGAGCAGGTAATTCTCATGGAGGTGAGCAGGTGAGGATGAGAATCTGCGTTGTGAGTCTCCGTGGGAGGCTGCTAAAAGTTTGAGCGTTAGGCAAATGGATCACTACATAATCTTGAGACGGATCAGACTAAATATTTATGATCTTGATATCCCGACGAGCATGAGTATTCGTCTCATATTTAATGTTGAGGATTAACATCGTATTATAAGGCTCACGAGCATGTGGACCCATTTCGTGGAGAATTGGAGATCCTTTTGAGCATACACCACTACATTCCTTTGGAGCTTACACCTCCACATCCTCAGTCCTGCACCAAGTCCACTTCTGATCCCCACCTACCTTTGGGTCAATCGTCTATGGCTTCACAGTCAGCACCGGTGATCGCACCAGACTTCCAGCACATCAGTGGATTATTAAGAGCATTATATATATCATGACTTATGCATGCATATACTGCGCCAGTCAGTCAGATAGAGAGGAGTACCATTGGTGAAGATACTGTATCATCGACGATACTTTGATGACCTCTGGTGGATCTCATCGAATCTCACCAGACATACACAGAGAAAATTCGATCTCTATTCATTTTGAGATGAATTCTTTCAAGTCGGGAGAATGATGTGGAATGGAGATGCGGACCCGTAGCACAGGACGAATTTTTGGCCCGTTCGGGACGATTGAATACTTGGATCGATGATCTGACTCCACGGATGCGTCCGGTCCGTCGTTCCGACATAATTTCATATATTATAGTCACTTTTTCTTTAGTTTTGATGTAATCGGGTTACCCCATCTCTGAACAAGCATAACCGTCAATGGTGGGCTGTCATAATATCTCTTTATTATAAATAAGAGTGTATGAGGGTTGTTATAGGCATTGCAGATTTTCAAGATTACTATTCCCGGAATCCCGTGATCAACCTACAGTGTCGACCCTGTGGAACCCTAGGTGATGACCCATAGGCTCTTTCCCGCTCCCCAAAGGTAACCCCTACCCCCAGCCTTCTTTCTCCACCATCAAATCTCTCTATCGCCGCCTCCACAACCCTCCAAACAGCCAGCCCCCCTACTGATGTCCAGAAATTGCCGCCAGATCCCCTGTCGCCGCCGTCCGACAACCCCCTTCTCCCCTAACCGCCTCTTCTCCCAGCCCCTACAGCCGCCACCGCCCCCTTTTCCTAGCCCCACGGCAGCCGCCGAGCTTTGCTACTACCGCCCCTCTTTCATAGAACCACCTCCAACCCCCCCCCCCATCTACCCGATTTTATCAGATCTGTGCAGTCCAGCCCAGATCCAGCCCTCCCACCACCCGAATCCAGTCCACCGCCCACTACATCTTTAGATTTCAGCCACCCTCACGACGTATGTCGTCCGATCTACTCTCCTACGACAGCCCTCATACTTTTGTGAGTTTTTTTGGTATACGAACTATTATTTTTAGCTGGTTTGGATAAATAGAATCGTAGTATTTTGTTTTGTATTATTTTGTGATTCGCAGGACTTGTTCGCCGTGCGCTCTTCTTTGACAATCCACGCAGAGGAAAGTCTAAGCCCTCTTGCCTAAAGAAACTATTTTGTCATTACTAGAATTATCTGTGTAATTTGATTATTTATCGCTTAATTGGAATTCGTCATCGGATTTGCATTGCATGTAGGGTTAGGTCATCGTTCATCCGCCGCCTATAGATTCGTCATGCGTCACAGACCCTCACTGCGCTGGGATGCTTTGTGCACAAGGCTGCCTTTTTTTAATCTTACGAGCATAATGAATGGAATTCAGATCAATACATTCCGTGGTGTATTACAAGACACTGAAAATGTGGTCTCTTCATCTTTAGAGCGATTGGCAACTCCTCATAAAAATCTCTCCAAACAAAGATTGATCTCATAGATTCCAGTTAAATAAATTGAACAGTTTTGTTCAGTTTCCAAATTTCCAATCATTTTCAAATGGAATCATAACCAAAATCAAACTAAACATAGATAGAACCAAACCATTAAATTTACCGTTGCCCCAATATCATGCCATTTTATACAATTCCTTATATCCAGCGCACAAATCATATAAGCTTGTCAGAAATGTGATTGTGTTGATGCATGAGGCAATTGGCCAAATCTCATGTCTTTAATATGATCAGAGAAGAACGGAAAAGGCACAAGAAAACAATAGTATCATGGCGTACACATGATTATAAACAAATAATGCAAATAATAAAAAACAACACTGTGTGGACAGGTAAAACCAGTGTAACTCACCTCATCTTCTGTTCCCTCCAATAACCTATTTACATAAACAAAATGTGTTAAAAATATTATTTGAAAAGATTAAGAAAAATAAATATGCCATGTTTCAACCTGATTGACCTCCATTTCTCTCATTTTAAATGATGTGAAAAATAGAAACATGTCAATTTCAAATAAGTCAATCAAAGAGACTTCAAAACGTTGTGCTTAATGGAAAGATCATCGATTGATCACTGGATGGGAAACATGGAAATAAATTTTGTATATACACACACTAGCGGTCATGAGCGGGTTTATTCCATTGCCTGGTTGTTGCTAATTACGAGCTCTACTCATTCATGAATGTTGAGGGTGCACACGGGCTCAGCCCATGAGCACCCAAAGTGACAGTGCATGGACTTCGCCTATGCAATAATGCTTTAGGAATGATATAGTAATTGTGCATGACTCAAGAACAATGGAGAATATGAAGATGTAAATGTGTTGGGAAGCCACATATTTCAGAAAATATATGAGGCTTATTTTTTTTTGCTGAATAAAAATGGATATTTAAATGTTTGAATTCAAAATAAAATAGGGAATTTAAATTAAAGTAACAATGAAATCGGATGGTCAAAATCATTTTGATGATATTTTATGAAGGTCATGTGACCCAAAGAACTATTTAATATATATATATATACACACACAAAGATTTATCATTAACCGTTGCGATTGCACGGTGTAACATTCGAGACCCTCCAAATGATTTTCGGTCGTTGGATCGAATGAGGGGTGGACTGCAAATAGCATAAATCTTGAATTCACCTCCCTCCCTCTCTCTCCTGAATCCCGATCATTTTTCCCGTGAACAGTGCCCCGCCCCCTCCCTCCCTCTTGCAAAAGTTGCAGGCGGCGGAGCCGCCGCGGCCTACCCGGCCCCCACCGGCGGGTTCGCCGGGCTCCGTCGAACCCGTTGGGGGTTGTCCGGCGGCGAGCGGACGGGGCCGGCCCTACCCATGACACCCAGGTTCGGGTGTCACGGGCAGGTGGCCCCGCCCGCTCGCCGCCGGACAACCCCCGGCGGGTTCCCCGGAGTCGGGTGAACTCGCCGGTGGGTGTCGGGCAAGCCGCCGCTGGCAGAAATCTCGATCGGCCATTACAGTCCAGAATAACCAAAAAATTTAGGGCTACCGCCGACGGCGGAGCTGTCGGTGACCTGCCTGACGCCCACCGTCGGGGTCACCGGGCCCCGACAAACCTGCTGGTGGTGGCTGGTTAGGCACCGGCGGCTCCGCCGCCAGCGGCAGTGCAGGATCGGGAGAGGGCAGGCCCCGACGTTAAAATTGTTTTTTCTTATTTTAATTCATAATTTAATAAATTATTAAATTATATTAGAATAAATAAAAAATAATTAAAAATTATAACACTTTCAAATTTAAAACAATTAAATAACTGCGGCGGGCGGAGCCCGCCGAGGGGGGGGGGTTGAAGCCCGCAGTGGGGGGGGGCGAAGCCCGCCACTGAGTGTAGGTACTGTTGTGTGGGGCATGGGGGGTCCCCCATGCACTGTCAGTTATATATATATATATATATATATATATATATATATATATATATATATATATAGAGTGTGTGTGTGTGTGTGTGTGGCAAGTTAAACCTCCCCTCTAAGTTTGCTAAATTACAGGTTGCACCCCTCTAAATTACAAAAACCTTCGATGCAAGATTACATTTCATAACATACAATAACAACAATAAAGCTTTTATCACACCATAGTGCGGTTGGCTACATGGATCAAGGAATTACTAAGTTATAAAAATTATGAGAGTGATATTGACGCAGGACGAATCTATAGGTGACGGACGTGCAATGCCCTAACCCTAGGTGCAATGCAAGCAAGCAAGTGGTGAATGCCATAACCCTAGATGTTGATGAATACGCACATACAATCCAATGAACTTATGACGGCAAACCCTAAACTCTAATGCAAAGTGATTAAATCATACAATAAATTTCAACGCGCAAATAATTAAACAATATTAATTTTAAATCTCAACATGAGCCACAATTTATCACAAATATCTCAATATAAGTATGTAATAATGCAACGAAATGAGAGTGCACTGAAATTAAAATATAGGGTGAATAAATAGTACACGTCAAAATAAAGAGAAAAGTCAAAACTAAAGAGAGTAAAATATTACTAGCAATAAAGATGATATATGACAAGTAATGAATTTGAAAATTAATGCGGACCTCACCAAGTAAAAAGTCGTCGGCATAGGTACAAAAATTTGGTAGTTGCAGATGTGGTGTAGATACTCTGGAGGAAAAATGGTTGTTGGACGGGGAGCTTCCGAAAAAGGGAGGGGCTGTTTTGGGGTTATGGTGGCTTGTTTTGGGGATGGGGTGGTTGTTTTGAGGATTTAGGAGGGTCGAGGCTTAGAAGGGAGTAAGGTGGAGGGTCATCCAAGGGTCCCATAGGCTGGGAGGGAGTTGTGGAGGTGGAGGCGGGATGAATGTGGACAGGAAGAGGCCTTTGAAGGTGGAGGCCGGACTAGAAAGAGGCTGATGGAGGTCGTAAGGGACTGAAAAGGCTAGCCGGAGATCAAGGAGGCGGCTAGGGTTGTGGAAGAGGTAAAGGGGAGGACGGAGGTCTTAGACGTGGCTGGAAGTGGATCTGTAGGCGTGAGCAGCGGCAAAAAATGGAAACTCATTGAAATCGAGAAATCATGCAACTCGGATGGCTCGGGGAGGTCAACGAAGGATCTAGGAATGGAGGAAGTGGGTTGGCGGCGGTGGAGGGGCCGGAATCGGCACTAGTGGTGGCAAGGGCTCTCGGCGTGGCATCGAGAGGCGAGGCAGTTAGCACCTGCGACGTGACCGAGCGGTTTTTCGTTTCTGGAAGACCTAATTTCTCGATGTCTGTCATGAACCGACTCATAGCATGATAAAGAGGGATTAGATTAAATGATCTGATGGCCCAGATCGATTGATCGAATTACTTGACCCAATTCACAAAACATACGTCAGGAAAATAAAAAAAATACATGACAAAATGCAGAAAAATGAGTCTTGCGTGATCACGGATTCTGATCATCTATCTGACAATCCTGAAATATCTATTCAATCATCGTCTTCAATCTTGCGCGAATGATTTTCATGAAAGATAAGAGTGTAGTGAACAAATATTTTTAATATGTAAAGTGAAGGTTAGAAAATATACAAGCTAGTTGAGTAGATAAAGTTAATGTTGAATAATAGGGAAGGAGAATAGTAGACCTACTGTAAAATGGATATTGTTAAAGATGATTTGCATAGTTCAAATTATTTCAAAGAACATTTAGGTTATAAGAATCAACTTGAATGTTCTTATATTTCTAATTATTATGAAAGAAAATAGGACCCAAGATAATTTGGGTTAAGAACACCTAATTTTTATTACAGGAAAAGAATTATCCTACCACAGAGGAACAGTGGTATTTGGATAGTGGATGCTCAAAACACATGACAGGAAGAAAAGCTAACCTAAGTGACTTCAAAGCAAGCTTTTACCAAAAGTTATATTTGGAGACTCCAACTGTGGCCAGACAGAGGGCTATGGAAATGTCAGGGTTGAGCAGTTACCTTCAGAAAGGTAGCCTATGTGAAAGGTCTCAAGCATAACTTTATCTCCATCAGTCAACTTTGTGATGAACGTTATCAGGTATCTTTTAATAAATCTTTATGTTTTATTACATTCAATACTAACAAAATTGTTTTAACTGGGGTTAGACAAGGTAACATATATCTAGTTAATTTTAATTCTGCTAGATTTGAAATATATTTGTTTAATCAAATAAGTAAAACAAATGAACTATGACACAAAAGATTAGGACATATAAATCTTAGAACTATTGCTAAATTATCTAAGGACAAGCTTGTCAGAGGACTACCTTCTGGATCTTACAAGAAGGAAGAACTTTGCAGGGCTTGTCAGTTAGCTAAGCAAACTAAAAATAGTTTTAAATCCATTTTTAAAAGTGATTCACCCAGAATTTTGTATTTGCTACATATTGACCTTTTTGGACCTATTGCAATACAAAGTTTAGGAGAAAAGTCTTACACTTTAGTGATTATTGATGATTTCTCTAGATTCACTTGGATGTTCTTTCTTATAAACAAGTCAGATACTTTCAAAGTTCTTGCAGACTTTCTCAGGAACATCAAGATTGAGTACTCTACTCAGATTGCATTGATCAGAAGTGATCATGGCACTGAAAGGAAAAATAGAACTCTAATTGAATCTGCTAGAACATTACTTGCAGATGTTTATTAACCCCTATCCTTTTGGGCTGAGGCAGTAAGGCTAGTAAGCACAGCAAATTATGTTCTTAACAGAAGTCTGATTCATAAACTCAAGGGTAAAACTCCTTATGAATTACTTAAGAATAAGAAACCTAAAGTAAATTATTTCAAAGTTTTTGGATGTAGATGTTATATCTATTCAATTATCGTCTTCAATCTTGCGCGAATGATTTTCATGAAAGATAAGAGTGTGGTGAACAAATATTTTTAGTATGTAAAGTGAAGGTTAGAAAATATACAAGCTAGTTGAGTAGATAAAGTTAATGTTGAATAATAGGGAAGGAGAATAGTAAACCTAGTGTAAAATGGATATTGTTAAAGACGATTTGCATAGTTCAAATTTTACACAAAGATTGAAAAATCTTTTTACTCAGTGGATCATTCAACGTGAATTACTAGGTAATGAGGATTCATAAAGTTGATTATAAATAATTGAAATAAAAGTATTGATGATGATGAATTGCACCTCTTGGAGTTTACTAAAATGCTAAAGTAATATATAATCACAAAAATAAACAACAGATTTCTTGTAAATGATAAAAAATGCATATGAGCAAGCAAAAAATGGGAAAAATACAAATTAGAGTTGCATACCTCGCACAAAAAGATGATATATATTTTGAATTTGCACGAGCCTCTTGCTTATCTACAAACCATATTTATATCTTTCAGAAAAAAACACTCTTCTATAATTAGAATACAATTCTTACCAAAAAAATAAACCTTGAAAATATTTCAATATATTATCGGTCATCATTTTTAAGGAGTAACTACTGTAGTGCTCAATACAGTTTTTGAGACAGCTAAGAAAGTTCAAGGAAAAATAAAATTTTAATTGGAATTTTGAAATTGCTGGTGCGTGCAGGAAAATGTTAGCTCAATACATCCATATAATTTCAGTAGATATTATGAGGATTGAACAACCGATGTTAGAAATTTGTGGGAAAACTGCAGAGCATAGATTATGAATCTCTTACCTTTACCCGCTGGAAGGTTGTCCCAGTCATTTACTCTGACCCAGATTTCCTCGCCTGTATCAAGCTGCGGGATGCAAGTTTGGATTTTTTTGTATAAAAGAAACTAAGAATCAAAATACAAAATCTTTTCATATCAACATTTTGCATATCAAAAGGAAGAGATTCACATACAAAAGAAAATATTGTACAACCAGCCCAAATAAAAATAGGCACACTTCAAAGTTAATAGAACATCATCATTTTCAAGAGTGTAGCTTTCTTAGTCCTTAGGCTGGAATTCCTTGGGTAGCTTTCTTAGTCCTTATTCTGGAATTCAGTGAATAGAGTCATAGCAATAAGAGTAACTTCGAGGTAGATATATGAAAAACTTCGAGTAGGATACGGTTTCCAACATGTCTTCAAAACAAAATCATTGATATGCTCCTACCAAGTCAACCAGAGAATTTTCTTGGATATGACTGCCAGTGCTCAGTTCACCCTTTAAACAAACAAGTCCACTTGCATTTTTTAAGGTTAATGTGTAGGTACATTGTAAGACCCCAACTTTATGCCGAATTAATTACTATAGTTTAATAGCATAATTAATATAAAATATCTTGATTAAACTACAAAAATAATTACCTGATGATGAAAAAGAAAATTCAGTGTCGATTTAACGTCGCATATTTAATTTTTTAGTTCGAGTTTTCCGATATTTTAGCGACGATCGAT
The DNA here is from genome assembly GCA_039583875.1 of Platanthera guangdongensis. Lineage (NCBI taxonomy): Eukaryota > Viridiplantae > Streptophyta > Magnoliopsida > Asparagales > Orchidaceae > Platanthera > Platanthera guangdongensis. Next base: position 142,409,045 of record CM077160.1, on the reverse strand, counting down.
TTGATGTTGGTTTAGTATAAATTGGATTGTATGTTCATACATTTGCATGCATATGTGCTGGGTTGAAGTATTGTGGCCAGTTTAATTTTAATGGTCGTGTTATATGGGTTCAGCATGCTATATTGTGGGTTGTGCTGAGCTTGTTATATGGGTTCAGCAATATATGGTTCAGTTATGATGGGTTTAAGGTTTGGATTTGTATTAAAATGAGAATTAAGATCGGTGGGCAGTTTACCCTTTTATACCTATTCGACACTTCATTCTCTCGACATTCTTACCTTCTCACCGTCTAGAGCTTTCGACAGGTTGGAAAGTTAGGGCATGCTTGATTCTTCTTCTCTCTGCTCGATGACCACTCTTTTCTCGTTGATGGTGCTGGAAGAACTTGATTGAGTTGTGGTATCTTCCTTCTCTCGTTGTCGTTGTTGTTTTTGGTGGATTCTGTGCTTTTGATAGGCAGTTTCAAGCTTCTAAACTCCACCGTGGGGCCTTCTTCCACTCCCCCTCCTCTTCTTCTCCTTATATTCTCTTTATATTTGGGTTCTGAGATGTTTGTCGGTTGTTATTTAACTTAAGCCTCTCTCTCTCTCTCTCTCTCTCTCTCTCTCTCTCTCTCTTATTACCCCTCTATTTCTTCTTCTCCATTCCTTAACAATTGCTGGAATGAGACTCTGATGGCGGGGATTGGATGCGCATGGCTGGCTGTCTGATTGGTGTTTCTGATAAGGGTTATGCATACTCTATTGTCTGGCTATGTTTTAATTGGGGATTTTTGTTGGATTGTGTCGTTAAAGCTTCCTCTTCATCTTCTTCTCTCACCGTAATTTATAATTTCAGAAATGGAATGAATTGAAATGGGCTGGCTGTGGTTGTTGGCTGCTATAGATGGCCGGCGGCTTTGTGCTTGGCAGGAGATTTTCTGGTTCAGATTTTTGGAATCAATAAACCCTAAAACCCTAGGTTTCAAATGGGGTTGGCTTTTTTATCATGGCCAATTGTGGAGGCTAGCTTTTTGTTAGTTGCTTTATTTCATGTTGAGCCCATGTGCTATGTGCTTAAACAGGGAGATTTCTCTTGGGTTATGAGTAGTTGTTGCTATTGTAATGACTTTAGACTCCTATTTTTCATTGTTTCCTATTTAGGGTTGAGTAATTGGTTGGTTTTAAGAGTATCCACTTAAGTGCCTCCTTAACAATAGACAACTCCTGATCAAGCTTGTAGATTGCGGCATACATGTCGGCCGACATGTCATTTTTGAGAGGGAATCGACACAGTTTAGCCACACTTGACAATTCAGGCGTTTTCAAGTATTACGGCCGACATGTCGGACATGTCGGCCCAATATTGCGGGGTTTTTTTTAGTATGTTCAAAAAAATTATAATTTTTTTGTGTAGAATGAATTCATCAGAAGGTTCTAACAAGATTTCTAACGCTTCTTCCATAATAGGTCAAGAACCGTGTTGGGCATTTGTTAAGAAGGTGACTTCAAATGACATCAATCAGATACGATTAAACACTTATTAGTAGTTTGATTTTCTCATATGATTTTTAGCTTGCACTTAATTAGATAAAATAATTACCATCTAATTAATATGAAAATATTATGAAATATATAAATACATAATTAATTAAAATATTACAATCTGACATTTTCAAATGTCCCTGATATATCCTCCGCAATCTGACATCCGACATCTGCAAGCTTGCTCCTGATAAGTTGAAGTCGTCTTAGGAGTCAACTAGTAATTATTTAACGACGCAACCCTAAGTAAATGATTTCATTGATACTGTAGTGAATGGCGTTTGGTGATAGACGCGACAAGAATCTTGGGATTGACAAGGGCAAAGGAAAAGCTGTTGTGAGTCCTTACCGCTTTGATGTCATATATTTGAATTATTTGAAGTATGAACATGTAGAATTACTTTACTCTGAGCTACTTTTTTTGCATGCACACTGAATATTGATTGAATTGAATAAATTCGAAGCTTTGAAATCAATGATACTCATGAAATCGCTAAAAATCTAAACATAGTAGACTAGCAAACGATAAAAACTTTGAGGGGAATATTATATAAATATTTCTCTATTTTGAAAATGAATAAGAATTGAGCCAAACAACTGCAATAAACTCCTATTTTTATTATAGTTTGTATTAGAGTTTTGCTATAGTATGTGGATTGTAAAATATAGTGTGTTGCACACTTGCACTGCAATAAACTCCTATTTTTATTATAGTTTGTATTAGAGTTTTGCTATAGTATGTGGATTGTAAAATATAGTGTGTTGCACACTTGCACTAGCTCTGTTTAGGAGTTGTCTTCTTGTACTCTGGCATAACATGATGTATAATACGCTTAAATGAATGAAAAGTTTGTTTATATTTTTTTCCCGATACCTTTCCTTAGTCATATATTAGAATTGTTGCGTTATATTATTGTGAAAAATCACTCAAAATAATGGATTTAAATTGTGGCGGTTTACGCGTCGTTACAGCATTATCTTGAAGAAAAAATGGTGTGCAACAGCACAATCTTTTCTAGAATGCAATCACATAATCAAAAGCAAACAATGAGAGTAAAGTACATTTTACTCGTCATTTACTCATTATTATAGTTAAATGATAAGAGTTAAAATTGGTACATCATTTTAGTAAACGTTTTGCACAAGATTTTAAATCAAATTTTGGTAAGAGCAATTCAAGATTATACATTAGAACTTGCTAAAGTGAAAAGAAGGTTTTTTTCTTTATTGTGGGCGGAGGAGGGAACATAAGCTGAGAGAGTACATCATACGCATGTAGGAATAAGCTTAAGGACTCTAGAGGACGGGCCAAGATGTAATAAGAAGCTTTCACCTTATAAAGAGAGCAGCTCCAGCAGGGAGATGCGAGATAATCGCCGGAAACCAATGCAGAAGAGACAAGGCGCAATCATATGGGAGTAGCTGACCAACCGATCGGCCTCTTGAATAAATGTGGGACTTTAGACACCAAAAGGCATTAATCTATGGAGTCCCCGATAAGTCTCTATCAGGTTCTTGAGAGAGACAGACTGCAGTCATGAACACATGTGAGGCTAACTAATTTAAGTACGAACTTGAGTGAAAAATTATTGCAGGTACATTAACGTGAGGCGTGTGAGATAAGGGGCGCAAAGAGGTAAGCAGACACATTGATGTATGGGAGATAAGGGTCGCAAAGAGGTAAGAAGACACATTGATGTATGGGAGTTAACGGAAATCTATGAAATAGTGTGAGTTTATGTGCAGGCAGGTGAGGAGAGCAGGAGAGATGTTGTGAGTTTATGTGCAGACAGATGAGCAAAGCGGGAGAGATGAGAGTGAGGGATGTAGACAATTATAATTTATTGGATGAGTATGTTATATGAGAGATGAGGTACTTTTGGCATGGCAAGTATGTAGCTTATCGTGTAAATCATGACAGGCTGATAGAATGAAGCAATCTGAAGCGTAAGATGTAGGATCACATGGTAGGAAGTGTGAGTGTGGTCCCATGTGGGAGAAGCACAAACAATCTCCAATGAGTGCTTGTAATAGAGCATGATGCAGTTATGGCAACAAACTCAATGTATGTGCATGACTTCTTCTAAGAATCGATGTTGAGGGACTTGCACAATTGTAATTACAGGCTTGTTGTGGTGAATGATAGCTCTAATGAGCAGGCGCGGGTGAGCATGTGTTACGGTTGCGCATGCCAACAGGACATGCACACAAAGACGAGACGCTGTGGCGAGTCCGCACGCGGTGGGAGACGATGACGGGTCCGTCTGGAGGAGTAGAGAACGAAGACGCATCACCGACGTGATAATTTTGTTTGCATTTATTATGTTATTTTCATTGTGTACGCTTTATTATTATTTGCACTATTTTTCCGTTATCCGCACCCCGCACCTATGACCTATAAGGAGATGCGTTGTACTCATTTTGATTATTTTTGGATGAATAAAAACTAGAGCTGCTCCCTAAGATTTTCCTCTCAACCCTAATCCTCTTTCCTCTTCCTCACCTTCGTCGGCCCTCTCCCCTGCCGGATTCCACTCGAGATCGTATCAATTTGGTCCGACCTGCTACACCGCCCGCCATCTCGCCGCCGGTGCCGCGATCGTTCGCCAACACTTGTCCACGCCAATCCCACGCGTTTTCAGATACGCGGTTTCGGTTCCGCTGATTCCAGCAGCTTTGTCGTTTCTGTCCTGCAGATACGCAGCTTTCGTTCCACAGTTCCGCGTGATCAGTGCTGATCCGCTAGATTCCACCAGCTTCCATGCCAAATCGCCTGTGGCCACCGATTCTTTCCCGGATCCGCCTCCTTCCGCCATTTTTCCATCCTTCTCTTGTTGCGAGCGTCCCTTGTCGCAGGATCCCTCCGCTCGCGTGCATCCAACACCACATTCTGCCGGTCCCGCAGCTCTACTCAGCTGAATATGTCGTGCTTTCCAGCAACTTTTGCGGCACCCAAAGCTTCAGTCCAAATCAATCCTTCTACTCGCTCCTTTTAGTGCCGCCGATTCCAGTCCATGGATCTGAACACTCGCTCGTCCGGAGATCTTCCTCCGGATGCAGCCACTGAAGCCCTAAGTCGTCGCTTGGAGGCTCAAGAGCAACTTATCGCATCCATGCACGCCTCGCTCTGCGCACTCCACTTCATGATTGACTCCCTCTAGGTGCCCACCACTGACATCTCCGCCAGGTCTGGCTCCGACCAACCCGCGGACTACGGCTCTCTCCTAGGCGCCAGACCGTCGTCTATTCCTTCAGGGACCACTCCTCCGGCCATTTCGTGCCGGTCCGCCCTCTCCCTCGACATTCACTCCTTCGTCATCGTTGATCCGATGGGTTGGATCGCCAAAGTGGAGCAATATTTCGACCTCAACTACACACTGGAGCATGACAATGTGTCTCCGGCAGTGGTTGGCCTAGACGGCTCGGCCCTCCACTGAGCTCAGTGGCTTCGTCAATCCAACATGTACCTTTCCTAGCTCGAGCTCAAGTAGGAGATGATCCGGTGGTATGACACCCGCTACTCTGGCTCCTCTGCTATCGAACGTCTTTGCGGCGTCCGCCGGACAACCGTCCTGGACGATTATGTTGATGAGTTCGTCGCCCTGGTCTCCCACGTCCTGGGCTACCGCCCGATCATTACCTGGGTTTCTTCATGCAGGGTCTACTGCCATATATCCGCTCTTGTCTTCGCATGCATCACGCTCACACGGTCTCCGACGTCATGTACTTGACGCATCTGGTGGAAGCCGACCTCTCCCCCGACCACCTGCTCCTACGGCCGACCACCACCATCCTCGTCCGCCTTGGAGACCGCTATCCACGGCTCCTCCACCGCGACCGCCGCCTTGGGGAAAGCGGTCGGGCCGCCCACCGGCCCCTCAGCGCCTCTCGAACGGTGATTAAAATGAACTTCGCAGCATGGGTCTCTGTTTTTGTTGTCGTCAACCGTACTCCCTGAACCATGAGTGCTCTGTGAAAGAGTTTCACGCATCGTCGGCGACCCTGAGGTTACCCTGGTTGGCTTTGAGTCCCTGGAGCTCTCAACGGGGGATACACCTCTCGACGCCAGCGCAGCTACGTTCCACCGGTTGGAGCTATATTGCGCCTCGACGGGATGGATCTTTGGTCAGCAGACCATGCAGCTCTCGGGCACACTGCGGGATCGCCCAATCATCATTATGGTGGACAGTGGCGCAAGCCACAACCTCATATTTGAGCACCTGGTGCAGCAGCTCCGTCAATTGGGAGACTATGTCCATGCAGTTCCTATATGAAGGTCAGTCATGTCGCCTCGACGGTGACTCCACCCTCCTACGTTCTCTGATCTCCCTCTACATGATCCAGTGGACCACGGACGTCGGTCTCTCCGCGGGGCTGCGGGCCCTAACGGGCCCATCCGTTGTGTCTCTTCCTTTCCTGACGGACCTCCAAAAGATTTCTATTGCGCTCGTCGACATCATCCAGCCTTCGGCAAGATTACCATCAGTCCAGCTTTCTCTGATCCGGAAGAAAGACGGCAGTTGGCGCCGACCTACCCAACAAAGCTACTTGGTCGCTGCTACCACTTTCAGGGGGATTCTGGCTCGCAGGAGGTCCCTATTGCTGGGTCTTACCGTCTGGAGTCTGAAGTCATGGGGCTGCCCCAGGATCACTTCTGCTACCATCACTTCGACTACAGCCTTGGGGACAAGGCATATTTTCCAGACGGCGGCATTGTTACGGTTGCCTATGCCGACGGACACGCACACGGCGACGAGACGTCGTGGTGAGTAAGCACGCGGTGGGAGACAATGACAGGCCCGTCTGGAGGAGGAGAGATTGAAGACGCATCGCCGGTGTGATCATTTTATTTGCATTATTTTTTTGTTATCCGCACCCCGCACATATAAGGGGTTACGTTGTACTCGTTTTGATTATTCTTGAATGAATAAAAATTAGAGCTGCTCCCTAAGGTTTCTCTCAACCCTAATCCTCTTTCCTCTTCCTCACTTCCGTCGGCGCTCCGCCTTGTCGGATTCCTTTTGGGATCGTATCAGTATGACTAGGAGGAAGCCATTGAGTGTAAGTGGACAAGCTAAAGAGGGAGAAAATGGGTTAGCAAAGATAGCGAGTGATGTAGTTGATTTTTAGGCTTTAAAGTGTTGCTGCGAATAACATAGAGTAAGCACATGTTGAAGCAAAAAAGAGAAACTGTGAGTGCATGTAATCGATGAGAAGCAAGAACTAACTTTCTGTTTGATACCAAATTAACAAAAATAGTGTCGTGGAAAAATTATGGCGAGGCAGAAGAATTTGATTAAGGGGAAGAACAAGAAGATAAATAGGACAATTTTTTAGAGAATATATGAACGAATGCCTCAAAGAGGGAGGAGAAAGATGTGAGAAAGGAATCAAGAGAAAAACCTTAGGATATGGGAAGGAGAACCAACTGGGAGGAAGAAAGTTAGGGCATGTTGAATAACTTGTAAAGAAAGACACATTTAATAGGCACATGTAAACCTCATAGGGATTAGTCCTACACATTTGGATGGTGTTTAGGCTCTCATCTCTCCGTCTAAAAATAATTAAATATTGAATTTCTCTTTCTTCTGTCGTGATTCTCTACATGGTATCAGTGAATCGATCCTCCAATTTCTTGCGTGGCATGAGTTCCTAATCCTCCGAGCTATACCTCCTCTGCAGTCAGCTCCTTTTCTAATCGCATATATGCTCCGTGAGGACTCCCCCCCCCCCCCCTTCTGCTCCCCATGTTACTCTTCCCCGCCTTTTATAGGCTTTCCCTGCTGCCAACCGGGTCCCCCCCTATCGGGTGATTGTCGTGATCTCCCCTTTCTAACCGCTCGGATCGCAACTAGTTCTTCTACGATCTCGATAACATTGCACTCTATTCGGCTGTTGGTCCTTGTGATCGCGTTCCCCCTTTTGCTTGTGACTCTAACCGCTCTGATCCCAAGCTCTCATGATCGCTCTGAACATCTAATCGTTAAACTCCGCTCGCCTCCAACACTTGCTCGAGTTGACGAGATCGCGTCGCCTGACCGCACAACACCACCAGCCCTTGCCTTCGCTCTGTTCTTTCACACGCTGATTTTGGCCGCTACCAACCTCTCTCTTATCCAACAGACGCTTTTAAGCATTGATGAGCTTTGCTCATCTCCTAGCTGCCTAGCCGCTTAGACCGCAGCTCCCCTGTCCGACAAAGCTCTGTTTGTTGCTGCTCCTGACCGCTGGTTCTCATTCGTGCTTGCCGCATCCGCCAGCCAGTCCGCAGGCTAAATCTTGATCGTCTGTCCGTTGATCTCCTTTGCACATGTCGCGCTCCTCGGCAGTATCAGTGCTCATGCCCACACGTTCTCATGAACGGAAGTGGCCGTCAGTTCTCCTGCGCGCCAATTCTCCTACCCGCCAGTTCTCCTCGGCCATATCAGCTCTCTTGCCCGCCAATTCCTAACCGCCCTTGTCGCACTCCTCTTCTTGGTATCCCATCTTGGCGATCATGGCCTTGAATGATAATCATTAACTCTCTTAGTGGTCAGAAAAATTTTGTGGAGTGGGTCCACTCGATGTGTCGTGTCCTCCAGATCAAAGGATTTCTTCATCACCTTACTAGGCACAACCTACAACCCCCACAGAGAGTTGGCTCCGCGAAGATGGGTGCGTCCAGACTTGAATATATGAATTCTATGAACAATGAATCATATTGTATGGTCATATATCATGAAACGTCCAGAGTTATGTGGGATGAACTTCACTCCTTATTGTCACAAACTGCATTTTCTCCATAGTTAAACAACATATCAGAGTAAGAGAAAACATGCGTCGTGATGTCACGCCGTGCAGGGGATAACTGCAGATGCTCAGGTAAGACTCCAACTCTACATTTTATATGAAATTCATAAGTTTATTGTAAAGAAATCCAGTTTAATTGGATAGTTGTATCCCTCGGCTCAATGGATCAACTAGTCCACAACTAAAGATATAGTTATACACTGCGGAAAATAGTTTGTTTACAATGGTTAACATCCTACATGAGCATAAACATCCACATATGACAACTCATATTTTGCATGACTCTAAATTTAGTATAAGTATAGAAATTAGTTTGTACGTCCAATAAGATATAGTGGCTTTAGCTTTTAAGAGATGACATGTGTATGAGATAGTAAAAACGATGTTTTTATAGTTAAAGTAACTAACATAGAATCCTAGCATAAAACCTTTTAAGAGAGCAAGTAAAACTAATAATCCATAAAAGAAAAGACTTTGTAGCTAGCAAGGACTAAACATTTAACAAAATCCAGTGGGCGTCAACAACCTGACACGAACCCACTAAAAAGGAACATGTATGTCTGAACTACAAGAAAGAAACAACCAAAACTACCTCACAATCAATGAGGAAAAAGGCAACTACAACAACTACAGGGCACCAGCCACACCCAAAACCTAGCCGCACAACCGGCTACTGCTACGAACTTGAGACATTCACGAGAAAAGAATACCCCAGCAAGAAAACAAGAGGTGATCAAAGATCAGTAATGACAATAAGTAAAAGGAAGCAAAAGGGGTACCAACCCAAACAGGGAAAAACTGTCAAAACAGAGCGAAATAGCTATAAGACAGTAATGAAAAAAGTTAATTTATAAAGTTCAACGGTAAAAAAATTTGCACCAAGTGCGAACGGAGCCATGCTCCGAGAACATCTGCAAGAGTAAGCATGAAATGGCATATGACTGAACCATAAGAAAAAAAACGAGCACAAAACAGCTTAAAAACGTGAATCATTAACACCGGTAAAACAAACGGGTCGGAGTCGGTGACCAAAACGTCCAACCCGAACCACCAGACCCAAACGTCTCAAGAGGCACTGCGGTGGTGACCACCTGGTCCATCACAACCCAACAGTCCATAAACAGAGACCAAACAACCTACCAAGTGCAAAGATTCACAGCCCGGCGTCCAGTTGGTGGTCCTTTATCCACTGCCAACCTACCTAGCCGTAGAAGAACAACATACCCAAACACCCTAAACCAAACCCAAGTTTAAATCCAAAGAATTCCTTCAACAAAAAGGGAGAGAAAACAAAACCTAAAATTACCCTAAGGCCCATACTCGACGAAAAGGACAAAATTCGGCGAAAATAACCTAAGTCCAGCCAAATTCGTCGTATATACCCGACGAATCAAGGTATACTTGACGAATTGTACATAAAGCGGTGTGTATACTCGACGAAAAAGACTTGGTCGGCAGATCACTCGACGCTTTCTAAGCATAAGCCATACACGACAAATTCGTCGAATGCACTCAACGCTTTTGCCTTCACTCAACGCCACGCCCGCCAATACACGACGAACTCGACGCCTAGATACTCGACAAATCTACCTTACTCAACGAATCTCACTCGACGAAGTCACACTTAGGCTAATAAACCTATACTCGACGGATGATACACGACGAATTGGACTTATACTCGGCGAATTACCTTAGGTTATAATCCACTATATTCGACGAATTCCACTTGGATAATTTCCACCATAATCGACGAAATTCCCTTAAGATACTCACCTATACTCGCTGAATTTACCTTAGGCTAATCCGACCTATACCCGACGAAATGTCCTATCATAATCAATGAATTCTTCCTACACTATAGGTCGCTTACCGCCAAACCCTATGTTACTCCTACACTCTAGGAAGGGAAGAAATGAAACAAACGAAAAGCAAGAAACCAAAAGCAAGGGAAAGATCACCACTTGCCTCAAAGCTCCGAGAATCCGCCTCCTCCAAACGCTCCACGACAAGGATCGACCGCAAGGGGACCTAGGCAACGTTTCCTGAAACTTTACGGGGAGAAAAGGGGTCAAAACTGCAAACCCTAAAGCCTAAAAATCTAGGAAACGGGGAATACTTACCACGAATCTCTACTCCTCCGACAAAACCGACCACCAGATCTCACGAAATCGTCGGCCGAACACACGCGACAACCCGTCGTTTCTCCTCTTCCGCGAAACAGACAGACGACGGGGAAGAAGATGAATAGGGTTCTGTCACATCGCTTCCTATTTATACTTATATATATAATATAATATTATAATTAATTACTAAATAAACGTCCAAACGACCCGAAACTCAAACCAACTCGAAATTCGACGAAAATCGCACCGTAGCTAAATACCGACGCTACGAAAACAACGGCGAAGTCGAAATCGACATCCGACAAACTAAACTCGGGCAAACACCTCGCGAAGACAAAACACCACCACATCCCTATAAAAAGTTCCACCGAGTCACCAAAACAGACCCGGCTCGAGAGGGAATTCACACAACCGTGTTAAAGACCAAGCACACAGAAAAACCTACGGAGCAAAACCACACTCTAAAAACGGCGCCCGTTAACTACGCGTCAATCGTAACGCTCTGACGTCATAAATACGTCACTAACGGAATTAAGATAAACATCGAAAAAAAATCAGGGGCGTTACAGTCACCCCCCCCCTAAAAAGAAATTTTGTCTCGAAACTTGACATGAAAAGAATCAAATCCAAAACAGAATGAAAAGTAACCGAAGGTTAACGAAGAAAACACTTACCAAAAGAAACTAGGAGAACAGATGAGGATGAGCATCCCTCATAGCTGACTCTAACTCTCAAGTCGCACTCTCCACGTCTTGGTTCTTCCACAAAACTTTAACAATGGGTATTGTCTTCTTTCGCAACACCCGATCTTGAGTATCCAAAATGCGAACAGGCACTTCAACATAAGAAAGGTTAGCCTCCAACTGGGGCACAGAATCAAGAACTTGACGGTCGTTAAGAACACACTTCCGCAATTGGCTCACGTGCAACACATCGTGCACACCAGGAAAATTTGCGGGCAAACCCAGCCTGTAAGCTGACACTCCAATGCGCTCAACAATCTCGAAAGGTCCCACATACCTAGGATCCAACTTGTGGTTCTTTCTAAACCTTTTAACACCAGACATCGGGGAAACCTTCAGAAAAACCATGTCCCCTACAGCAAATTCCAAATCAGTCCTACGCTGATTGACATTCTTCTCATAGTGTTCCTGAGCTATACGAAGCTTCTCCCGAATACGATTCACAGAAATATCCATTTTTTCTAAGGCTTCCGGACCTAACAACGGTCTTTCACCAACCTCGGCCCAAAACAAGGGAGTTCTGTAACGTCTCTCATATAAAGCCTCAAACGGGGTCATCTGCAAACTTTCTTGATAAATGTTGTTGTAAGCAAATTCCATCAGTCTCAAACGCTCGTCTCACGCTCCTCCGTGGTCCAAGATGTAACATATTATCATGTTTTCTAAGATCTGGTTAACTCTTTTTGTTTGACCATTTGTTTGCGGATGATAAGCGGTGGAATACCTCAGATCGCCAGATCGGTATCCAATCCTTCTTGTAGACTTTTCTAAAAACGAGACGTAAACCTGGAGTCTCGATCTGATACAATGTTAGTAGGTACTCCATGTAGTCTGATAACCTCATCCAAGTACAATTTTGTTATCTTCTTCATTGAGTAGTTAATCTTGAATGACACAAAGTGAGCACACTTCGTCAGTCTATCAACAATAACCCAAACTGAATCATGTCCTTTGGGAGATCTCGGCAAACCAGTAATGAATTCTATAGAAATACTTTCTCACTTCTAACTTGGAATCTCCAAAAGAGTTAACTTGCCACCAGGCCTTCCATGATCAGTCTTAACTCACTTGCAAGTAAACGTTTTTTATTTCATACCACCAGACAATCTGCTTCAGATCTTGATACATCTTAGTAGAACCAGGGTGGTAAGTAACACTGGAACCATGTGCCTCACTACACAACTTAACTCGGATGTCCTCAACATCGGGGATATAATATCTACAGCGGTACTTCAGAGTACCCGCGTCATTGATTGAAAATTCTGGTAATTCCCCTTTCTCAGTTCTATTACGTAGGTGCTGCAAATCAGAATCATTCTTTTGATGTAGCCTTATAAGCGTAATCCATGAAGATTCTACTACTTCCAAACTGTTCGACGAGTCGCTACTTCCGACCGAGATACTCATTAACAGAAACTCTTCTACCAAGGATTTCACTGAAAGTCCAAAGATTTGTGCGGTCTTTCTACTCAGTGCGTCGGATATCACATTAGTTTTGCTCGGATGGTATTAGATCTCAACATCGTAATCCGCGACATATTTTAACCATCTCCGCTGGCGCAAATTCAACTCCTTTTAAGTGAAGACGTACTTCAAACTCTTATGATTCGTGTAACTTTTGCACAACGCGTCATACAACAGATGTCTCCATAACTTCAAGGCATAAATCACTGCAGCAAACTCTAAATCATGCGTAGGGTAGTTTCTTTCATGAATCTTTAACTGCACTCATACGCAATCACTTTGTGATGCGTCCACATACACAGCATATTATATCCCTTCGGTAGGCAAGGTCAACACTGGAGCAGTGCACAATCTCCTCTTCAATTCCCGAAAAGCCTCTTCGCACTTATCGCTCCAAACAAAAGCTGTGTTTTTCTGCGTCGGTCTAGTCAGCGACGCAGACAACGTAGAGAAACCCTACACAAACCTTCTATAATAGTCTGTCAGTCCTAGGAAACTCCTTATCTCTTTGAGAGTGGCAGGTCTATTCCAATCCATTACGGCAGAAATCTTCTCTGGGTCAACAGAAATTCCGTCCTTATTAACCACATGACCCAGAAAGGAAACTTGAGGAAGCCAGAACTCACATTTGCTTAACTTGGCAAACAACTTATGCTCCCTCAATACAGATAAAACTAAACGCAAGTGCTGGACATGCTCTTCAGCATTGCGGGAATATACCAGAACATCATCTATAAACACGACCACAAAACGGTCCAGAAAATCATTGAACACTTTATTCATCATGTCAATGAAGGCAGGGGGTGCATTCGTTAATCCAAAGGACATCACCAAGAACTCAAAATGTCCATACCGGGAACGAAAAGCAGTCCGTGGAATATCCGTCTCACGAATCCTTAACTGATGGTAGCCTGAACGAAGGTCAATCTTCGAAAACACAGTACTACCACGCAACTGATCAAAAAAATCATCTATTCTCGGCAGGGGATACCTGTTCTTGATGGTTACCTTATTCAGGTCCCTATAGTCAATGCACAGCCTCATTGATCCATCCTTTTCTTCACGAACAACACGGGAGCATCCCAAGACGAAAAACTTGGCCTAATAAATCCATTCTGCAACAACTCATCCAGCTGGGTACGCAACTCTTCCAGCTTACGTCGGGCCATACGGTACGGTGTCTTAGCAATAGGACGGGTACTCGGCTCCAGATCTATGACAAACTTCACGTCTCTCTCAGGCGGAAGACCAGGAAGATTAATTGGAAAAACAACCAGAAACTCACGCACCACAGGAATCTCCTCTACACGCGGCACACAAGCAACAGTCTCCAAAACAGAAACCAAGTACACTAAACAACCAGAATCTAAAAGCTTCTGAGCACATACCACAAAAATAATAGGGGAATTCTGGCGTGGAAAACCATAAACACTCTTGGGTTGGTCGTTGTCCATCTTGAAGTCCAAACGCTTAACCTTGCATTGGATGACCGCATCATATCTAGACAACGAGTCCATGCCCAAGATCATATCAAAGTCTTCCAGGTCTATCACATTCAGATCAGCAACAACTAGAAAATCCCTTAACAGGATCTAACAACTCTGAATACCTTGGTCTGACACCACTGAATCACCAGAAGGAAACTTGACACAAAATACATCGCCAACCAGATCGAGGGTTAAACGATGACGCTCTACAAAGGTCCTAGCCACGAACGAGTGGGTAGCACCTGAATCGAAAAGAACGCGCGCCCAGCGGTTCATTACCTTAAACTTCCTTATAAAATCGCATACGTAACTAAGCGAACTAACATAGAACTACACCTATGAACTAGGTTGGAATAACCTGAGATCACTCGGGTAGATGTCTGCGCTTCCTCCATAGACATCACGTTCAGCTTGCCCTTCCCTTTGTCCAAAAGCTGCAGCGGAGGCAAAGTCTGAAGTGGAACTGGTTGCAGCGTGGGCTGAGACTGCGGGCACTTTGACTTAAAATGTCCTCTCTGTCCGCACTGATAACAGACCATATCCCTTCCCCAACAGTGGGCAGCATCGTGTCCCTTCCGCTTACACAAAGTACAAACCAAATCTCTTTTAGGAGCGCTCTGGATCGCATGCACTTGCTCCTGCTTTTGGGCTCCTATTCTCTTAAAACATTTCTCGAACGGATGGCCTGGCCGGCCACAGAAACTGCACAACTCTTTGCTTCTCTTCCTTGAAGCAGAACCAGATTCCTGAGAACCCTTACCCTCATCAGACTTTCCCTTATCTTTCCTCGTCTGCTGGCCTCGATTCTTAGCATTGTCGATTGCTTCGACCTTCATGGCAGCTTCTACTACTTCAGCATAGCTTACCGATCCATAAACACTGGTCAGCTGCTGGATGTCCCTCTTAAGATCACCCAGAAAGCGTTTGACTCTGATGGCTTCAGAAACAACTAAATCTGGGGCGAACCGGCTTTAGCTTGCTAAACTCTACCTCATACTCACCAACCGTGAGTTGTCTTTGCTTCAAATACAGAAAATCGTTCATTAAACGGTCTCGCTCGACCGACAGCAAAAATTTCTTCAGCAGCAGCTCCTTGAAGGATTCCCATGAGCATCCATCCTTAAGGTTCTCCTCCCTCAACCACCAGCTCTTTGCAAGACCCTTGAGCTAATACGCAACCACCATCACTCTCTGGTCCGCAGAAACTCCTGAGTAAGAGAACATCTCCTCGATTGCGATAGTCCAATCGTCCAAGGCCATGAAATTTGTTCTACCATCGTAGGTAGGAGGTCCTAATCGCTGGAAATGCAAGATCAAGTTCATCTCTGGTGGAAACAAAGTCGGAGGCACCAGAGGAGCAGGGGGAACAGGAACAGCTTGACCCACAACCGGGACCTGCACTCTAAGCGTTTGTTCAGAAACAACTGACAACAAAGCTTGGATCTGCGATTGCATCTCCAACAACTGCATAGACAGAGCCTCATTGCTCTGCCGCAATCCTTCTATCACTGCCTCACTCTGAGCTACATACGACTCACCCTCGGACTGGGGAGTCGAACTCGTCACAGGAGGCTTAGGCGGCATTCCAATAACACAACAAACAACTAATCAAAACACAGCTTAACCACTAGAAATACACAACTTAGTTCAGACCATACATGTCTAGACACTTGCTCATGCTGCTAACTTGCTCTGAGATTTTTATTAATGATGGCATGCCTACACTTAAGATGATATATTGTCATCTCACTGACTTATGTGCATAGACCATGAATACATGAATTCTTATTCTTTTTGACTTAAAACCATGTATGTACATATGTCATCATGTAAATCTTTAGTTTGGCATGTGTGTTATGCGATGATATGCTATGTATGTTGTGTTATGCAATCTAATAAAGACCTTAATGCATGTTATGAGCGGCGTACACATGAAATATTATGCATCTCATACTACATAATATCGCATGCAATAAAAATCAAAATCTAATGTGCATTCATGTGATGATTGTTATGCATCTCATACTACATAACAGTCATATGTTGCCTCCTATGAGGATCCATATGCAAACACATTATGCATCTCATACTACATACTATGTCTCGTATACTTCTTATCAGGGGCGGATCTAAGTATAGTCCAGGGTGGGCAGCTGCCCACCCAGCTGCCCACCCTGAATTTTGCGCAAGGTTCCAGAAATTATGGGTTCTTAGAAAGCATAGACTGCGGTTCTTAGAAAGAACCGCAGTCTATGCATATATATATATATAGACGGACAAGTGAATTGGGGGGTCAAGATGGTCTCAAAATGAAAAGTGATCAACGTGAAAGTTGTAGATCTCGGCGAGACGAACAACTTTCATGTTGATCACTTTTTGATTTGAAGCCTTCTTGGACCTCGATTTGGGCCCCGAAATCGGGGGAGGCGGAACGGTTTACTGTAGCAGTTCCGCCGCACCCGATTTCGGGGCCCAAATCGAGGTCCAAATCGGCTCTAAATCAAAAAGTGATCAACATGAAAGTTGTTCGTCTCGCCTAGATCTACAACTTTCATGTTGATCACTTTTCGTTTTGAGACCATCTTGACCCCCAAATTTACTTGCCCGTACGCCCGTACCTGAAAATTGTCCGCAGAGTATACGAAGCATAGACTGCGGTTCTTAGAAAGAACCGCAGTCTATGGACTATGAATATATATATATTAATATATATATATATATTTATTAATATATATAAAACATAGACTGCGGTTCTTAGAAAGAACCGCAGTCTATGCATATATATATAGATATATATATATAGACGGATAGGTGAATTTGGGGGTCAAGATGGTCTCAAAATAAAAAGAGATCAACATGAAAGTTGTAGATCTCGGCGAGACGAACAACTTTCATGTTGATCACTTTTTGATTTGAAGCCGTCTTGGACCTCGATTTGGGCCCCGAAATCGGGGGAGGCGGAACGGTTTACTGTAGCAGTTCCGCCGCCCCCGATTTCGGGGCCCAAATCGAGGTCCAAATCGGCTCTAAATCAAAAAGTGATCAACATGAAAGTTGTTCGTCTCGCGTAGATCTACAACTTTCATGTTGATCACTTTTCGTTTTGAGACCATCTTGACCCCCAAATTCACTTGCCCGTACCTGAAAATTGCCGCAGAGTATACGAACCATAGACTGCGGTTCTTAGAAAGAACCGCAGTCTATGGACTATGAATATATATATATAATATAATATATATATAAAACATAGACTGCGGTTCTTAGAAAAAACCGCAGTCTATGTTTTATATATATTAATAAATAAATATACGGGCATGGTTAAAATGCGGGCTGTACATCCTAATTTTTATATATATATAAAAGAATAGACTGCGGTTTTTAGAAATAACCACAGTCTATTCTTTTATATATATGTATATTTATATCCGCTCCAGCCTCCAGCCGGCCCTAAATCTCGGCGAGTGGCGACTGCTCCTCTTCTCCTGATTCCTGCTTGCCTGCTCCCCTTTCCATCCTTTCGGAATTCCGATCGATGCTCGCTCCTCTTCTCCCGATTCCTGATCGAAAGCTGGTAACTTAACAGATTTTTCTTCCTTGCCGAGTGGAATTTTCATGTCTTTCAGTTCTTTTTGCAGCATCTGAAATTTTTGATTATTTCCCTCTGATCCCTTGAGGGCTTCTGTTGTTCTTTAACAGTATCCACTGCAAGCTTTAAAAGCTTGTGGCTGAGCTGGTTCTTCAACATATTACATTAACTTATGTTAATATTACAATTTATAAGATACCTAACAAATACCATCCGTTTATTTTCTTGATAGCGGTCATAAACTTTGATGATTTCTGCAGGAGGGATTTTCTACCGGAGAAATTGGAGTGAAATTGTAGCTGACGAACGGTCCAGATCTTTCTGCAGGAGAAATTTCTTTGATTGTTGTGCGACGACCATAATCTCTTGGTTTTGGTAACGACGTTCCTCCACTTTCATCTTGTGCAATTTGTCTATGTTTGTGTTGATTTTCTGTGGCGTTAATTTTTTGCTTTAAAAAAAATACGCTCGAGAAGGCTTGGTGAACCTCGTTGTTCTTTGTTGGGAGAGACCACCCCCTTGCGAAATGTTTGTTTTGGGTGGTTCTCTTTTGGTACAACATCACTCGTTCGGATCGTGTGGGTCCCTTTCGCTTGATCGAACATTGGTTTTATAGCCCTTGGGAGATCTAAAGAGGCATAGCGAACCTTCGTTTGGGCAAGTGTTTCTGTCTTGCCCATCATTTTCGTTGTGTAGACGTTTGAGCTAATTGTTACGGGCTATGGTCATTGTATAGGGAATCCGATCACAACGAGCACACTGAAAGGGGTTTTTTAATTACAAAGATGGATAAGTATTTTAAGAAACTTCCAATTTCTGAATCAGCTCTTAAGAAAAAACGAATTTGTCAAGATTATTTGGAATCAAATTCAAAGAGGGGTCTGATTGAAACTAATCTGGACAACATAATAGCCGATCCAGGGTTACGAGTTAGATTATCAGATTATAATGTTAATGATAGAGATGAAATTAGAAGAAAATATCTATTGAAAGGGTCATGTCAACCACGACATCATCAATTTCCACAGACAATGTTTGGGAATACAGCTAGAAGATTCAATTATGCATGGTTTGAGCAATTTCCTTCTTGGTTGGAATATAGCATAGCAAAAGACGCGACATTTTGTATATTTTGTTATCTTTTTAAGCCTGAAATGGGATAACAATCAGGGGAGATTCATATACTGTTGACGGCTTTAGAAATTGGAAAGATGGTTTAAGTAGACTTCGAGAACATGTTGGGGGTCCCAATAGTATTCACAATCAGGCTGCAGTGATGTGCACTAACTTAATGAAATCAGGTCAGCATATTGAGCTCCAGTTTCTTAAACAATCGGATCTCGCTAGACAAGAGCATAAAACACGTCTAACTGCATCAGTTGATTGCATTCGATTTTTAATACAACAGGGCTTAGCACTACGTGGTAATGATGAATCAGATTATTCAATAAATCGAGGAAATTTTCTCGAGCTTTTAAGATTTCTTGGAGATCATAATGAAGAGGTGAAAAAGTGATTTTGCATAACGCGCCAGAAAATAACAAGTTAACTGCTCCGGAAATTCAAAAAGATATTATCAATGCAATGGCAGTTGAGACAATAAATTGTATTAAAATGGATATTGGAGATGCTTTTTTTTCTATACTGATAGATGAGTCACGAGATATATCTACTAAAGAGCAAATGGTTATTGCTTTGCGCTATGTTAACAGTGAAGGGCAGGTGATTGAACGATTTCTTGGAATTATGCATGTAATGGATACATCAGCTCATTCTCTTAAAACAGCATTAGAAGAATTCTTTTTATATCATGGATTCAGCATTTCAAAATTACGAGAACAAGGATATGATGGTGCAAGTAATATGCGAGGGGAGTTTAATGGACTTAAAGCTCTAATTATGAAAGAAAACCCCTCTTCATTTTATGTTCATTGTTTTGCACATCAACTTCAATTATCGTTAGTAGCAGTTGCAAAAAATCATGTTCAAGTTGCTTGGCTTTTTGAATTGGCTGTCACTTTGACCAATATAATCAATGTCTCATGTAAGCGTCAAGAACTTTTACGCGAGTCTCAATTTGTTAAGATTGTTGAAGGTTTGCAAAAAGGTGAACTTTTAAGTGGTACTGGTTTAAACCAAGAAAGGGCTTTAAAAAGATAAGGTGATACTAGGTGGGGATCACATTATGGTTCATTGCTTGATTTCATAATTGTTTTATTTTTGATGAGAGATATAATGGGAATAACAAATAGTCTATCACAGGCATTGCAACGTAAAGACCAAGATATTTGTAATGTCATGCATTTAGTGCAAATTTCTAAACAAAGGTTGCAGGATAAACAAGATAAAGGTTGGATAGAATTATTTGATGAAGTTTTTTTATTCTGTAATAATTACAAAATTAGTATTCCAGATATGAATACTTTATATGTTGCAAGAGGCCGATCAAAAAGAAGGGTTCAAGAAATGACAAATTTACATCATTATCGAGTTGAGATATTTTATAATGTGATAGATATGCAGCTTCAAGAATTGAATACCCGATTTACGGAGAGAAATACAGAACTACTTCTTTGTGTTGCATGTTTGAGTCCGAATAATTCATTTTCTGCATTTGATAAGCAAAAATTAAGACGACTTGCTGAGTTTTATCCATCAGAATTTTCAAATTTAGATATTATGGAACTGAATTGTCAGTTGCAAACTTATGTTTATGATGTTCGGGCTGATAGTGATTTTGCACAAGTAAATGGAATTGGTGATCTTGTAGTAAAAATGGTTGAGAAAAAGAAGGATATTTTATATTCCTTGGTTTATTTGCTCCTGAAATTATCATTGGTTTTACCAGTTGCAACAGCTACAGTTGAGAGGGCATTTTCTGCAATGAATATCGTGAAAACCGTCTGCGTAATCGGATGGGAGACTCAATGATGAATGATTGCTTGGTTACATATATTGAAAGAGATATATTCAAAAGTATTGATAATGAGACTATCATCAAACGCTTTCAAAATATGAAAAGTCGACGTGGTCAACTATGAAAGGTAATGTTATGTGTTTTTAATTTTAATTTAGTTGAAATATTCTTAAATATTCATATGTTATTTTTCTTATATTAATACAGTTATTTGAATAATTTAAGTTAATTTTTTTAACTACATTATGAAATGAGTCTGCCCACCCTGACATTATTTTCTGGCTCCGTCACTGCTTCTTATCATGCTTATGAGTGTGTTGTTCATGCTTATGAGTGTAGTGTTCATGCTTCAACCAAGACTTACTGATGACACATCGGTGTGTGTATGCAATAGAACTAGACAACTAACGCTAACCAGAGATAGTCATTCGACCAATTGTCAAACAACCTGCCCCTCTAATACCAACTGTCACAACCCGCATTTTCTCCGTAGTTAAACAACATATTAGAGTAAGAGAAAACACGTGTCGTGATGTCACGTCGTGCAGGGGATAACTGCAGACACTCAAGCAAAACTCCAACTCTACATTTTATATGAAATTCATAAATTTATTGTAAAGAAATCTAGTTTAATTGGATAGTCGTATCCCTCGGCTCAGTGGATCAACAAGTCTACAAGTAAAGATATAGTTATACGCTGCGGAAAATAGTTTGTTTACAATGGTCAACATCTTATATGAGCATAAACATTCATATAAGACAACTCATATTATGCATGACTCTAGATTTAGTATAAGTATAGAAATTAGTTTGTACGTCCAATAAGATATAGTGACTTTAGCTTTTAAGAGATGTCATGTGCATGAGATATTAAAAACGATGTTTTTATAGTTAATGTAACTAACATGCAATTCTAGCATAAAATCTTCCCAGAGAGAAAGTAAAATTAATAATCCATAAAGGAAAAGACTTTGCAGCTAGCAAGGACTAAACATTCAACAAAATTCAGTGGGCGTCAACAACCTGACACGAACTCACTAAAAAGAAACATGTATGTCTGAACTATAAGAAAGAAACAACCAAAACTACCTCACAATCAATGAGGAAAAAGGCAACTACAACAACTGCAGGGCACCAACCCAAACAAGAAAAGAATACCTCAGCAAAAAAACAAAAGGCGATCAAAGATAAGTAATAGCAATAAGTAAAAGAAAGCAAAAAGGGGCATCAACCCAAACAGGGAAAAGCTGTCAAAACACAGCGAAATAACTATAAGACAGTAATGAAAAAAATTAATTTATAAAGTTCAACAGTAAAGAAACTTGCACCAAATGCGAACGGAGCCATGCTCCGAGAACATCTGCAAGAGTAAGCATGAAATGGCATATGACTGAACCATAAGAAGAAAACGAGCACAAAACAGCTCAAAAACGTGAATCATTAACACCGGTAAAACAAACGGGTCGGAGTCGGTGACCAAAACGTCTAACTCGAACCGCCAGACCCAAACGTCCCAAAAGGCACTGCGGCGGTGGCCACCTGGTCCATCACAACCCAACAGTCTATAAACAGAGACCAAACAACCTACCAACTGCAATGATTTACAGCCCGACGTCAAGTTGGTGGTCCTTTATCCACTGTCAACCTACCTAGTCGTAGAAGAACAACATACCAAAACACCGTAAACCAAACCCAAGTCTAAACCCAGAGAATTCCTTCAACAAAAAGGGAGAGAACAAAACCTAAAATTACCCTAAGGCTCATACTCGACGAAAAGGACAAAATTCGGCGAAAATAACCTAAGTCCAGCCAAATTCGTCGTATATACCCGACGAATCAAGGGATACTCGACGAATTGGACATAAAGCGGCGTGTATACTCGACGAAAAAGACTTGGTCGCCAGATCACTCGACGCTTTCTAAGCCTAAGCCAGACACGACGAATTCGTCGAATGCACTCAACGCTTTTGCCTTCACTTAACGTCACGCCCGCCAATACACGACGAACTCGACGCCTAGATACTCGACGAATCTACCTTACTCAACAATTCTCACTCGACGAAGTCACACTTAGGCTAATAAACCTATATTCGACGGATGATACACGACGAATTGGACTTATACTCGGCGAATTACCTTAGGTTATAATCCACTATATTCGACGAATTTCACTTGGATAATTTCCACCATAATCGACGAAATTCCCTTAAGATACTCATATATACTCGCTGAATTTACCTTAGGCTAATCCGACCTATACCCGACGAAATGTCCTATCATAATCAATGAATTCTTCCTACACTATGGGTCGCTTACCGCCAAACCCTAGGTTACTCCTACACTCTAGGAAGGGAAGAAATGAAACAAACGAAAAGCAAGAAACCAAAAGCAAGGGAAAGATCACCACTTGCCTCGAAGCTCCGAGAATCCGCCTCCTCCAAACGCTCCACGACAAGGATCGGCCGCAAGGGGGCCTAGGCAACGTTTCCTGAAACTTTACGGGGAGAAAAGGGGTCAAAACCGCAAACCCTAAAGCCTAAAAATCCAGGAAACGGGGAATACTTACCACGAACGCGTAGATCTCCGTGAGTGCTTTTCGAATCTCTACTCCTCCGACAAAACCGACCACCAGATCTCACGAAATCGTCGGCCGAACGCACGCGACAACCCGTCGTTTCTCCTCTTCCGCGAAACAGACAGACGACGGGGAAGAAGACGAATAGGATTCCGTCACATCGCTTCCTATTTATACTTATATATATATATATAATATTATATTATAATTAATTACTAAATAAACGTCCAAACGACCCGAAACTCAAACCAACTCGAACTTCGACGAAAATCGCACCGTAGCTAAATACCGACGCTACGAAACCAATGGCGAAGTAGAAATCGACATCCGACAAACTAAACTCGGGCAAACACCTACCGAAGACAAAACACCGTCATATCCCTATAAAAGCTTCACTGAGTCACCAAAACAGACCAGGCTCGTGAGGGAAATCACACAACCGTGCTAAAGACCAAGCACACTGAAAAACCTACAGAGCAAAACCACGCTCCAAAAACGGCTCCTATTAACTACACGTCAATCGTAACGCTCTGACGTCATAAATACGCCATTAATGGAATTAAAATAAACATCGAAAAAAAATCATGGGCGTTACACTTATGCTCTGGCAAGAACAGTCTGCAACACCTGTTTAACATCTTCATCAACCTCCAGTCTCTTGATCCAGAGGTGGATGGTGACCAGACTTCCTTTGTTGCGCAGTCCAAGACTCACTGAAGCCTGGATTCATCATCAGCCACACACAACGGATCTCGCTACCCAACGAGCCCAGAAAGAAATTGTCGGTATAGCCATGATGATGACCTGTGTTCCCCACATCTCCGCAGTATCTGTGCCAATATCCTCCCATCCTCCACCCTGCCCTCTCTCCGATGTGTGCTTCATGTTTTTAAAGATCACACTGCCTCTTGATACTCTCGGCACTGTCTCTCCAGCTCTTCTCCAACAATCTCTTGCTACTCACTTCCATCCTACGCCGGCTCGTGGAGCTCGCACTGGCTCTCAGGGGAGAGGGAGATCTGGTAGGCCCTGTGTTATCAAGGCGCGCCCGAGGCGCCAGGCACACTCTGTTGCGCCTCAAGAAGGATTAGGCGGGTGATGCGCCTAAGGCGCGCCCAAGGCGGACCTAGGTTCCCAATTCGTTGAAATTGAGCCGAATTAGCTGAAATTGAGCCCAATCCGTTGAAATTGAGCGAATTGGACACCCAATCCACTGAAATTGAGCGAACTTGGCGTCCAATCCGTTGAAATTGAGCGAATTGGGCCCCAAATCCGCTGAAATTGAGCAAATTTGGCATCCAATCCGCTGAAATTTGGCGCTCAATCCGCTGAAATTGAGCGAATTGGGGGTCCAATCCGCAGAATTGGTCTCTCGCGGGAGGCGCCAACGTCGAGAGCCAATACCACCCTCGGGGTGCCGACTCCCCCATCTGTCACCATCCATCGCCGCTCCAATAGTCGTTCCGTCAACGGAAACATTTCCAACCCACCGAAGCACTTCCTTGTCATTCCCACTACCACCTGCCGCCTCCCCTTGCCACCAACGCAATCGCAGCCGCCTCAAGCAGTTCCTCCGCTGAAATTGAGCGGATTTGGGGACCCCAGAGGTGCTGGAGGCGGCTGCGATTGCGCTGGTGGCAAGGGGAGGGTGCGGGTGGTAGTGGGAATGAAGAGAAAGTGCTTCGGTGGGCTGGAGGAGGGTTGGAAATGTTTCAGTTGGCGGGAACGACTATTGGAGCGGCGGTGGATGGTGGCTGACGGGGGAGTCCGCACCCCGGAGGCGGTATTGGCTCCCGACATTGACGCCTACCGCGAGAGACCAATTCAGCGGATTGGGCGCCCGATCCGATGAAATTGAGCGAATTGGGCGCCCGATCCGATGAAATTGAGCGAATTGGGCGCCCGATCCGCTGAAATTAAGCGAATTGGGCGCCCGATCCGCTGAAATTGAGTGAATTGGGCGCCCGATCCGCTGAAATTGAGTGAATTGGACGTCTAATCCGCTGAAATTGAGCAAAGCGCCCATTTCGCTGAAATTGAGTGAAACATCCAATTCGCTGAACTCCATCGAATTGGGCACCAATTCGCAGAAATTGAGCGAATTGGGCTCCCAATTCATGGAAAATCAGCGAATTGGGCGCCAAATTCGCTCAATTTCAAATTAGGCGCTCAATTCGCCTAATTTTATTGAAATTGAGCAAATTATGCGCACAATTCGCTAAAATTAAGCGAATTGGGAGCACAATTCGCTCAATTTCAGTGAATTGGGCCCTCAATTCGCTCAATTTTAGCGAATTAGGCGTCCAATTCGCTCAATTTTCCATGAATTGGGCACTGATTTTATTTTTTTCCCCCATTTTTGCGCCTCACGTACCTCAGGTCTACGGTTGCGCCTTGCGCCTTGCGCCTAAGCTCCATGGCCCCTTTGCGCCTCGGTGCCCTTTGCGCCTTTAATAACATAGGGTAGGTCGCGTCCCAAGTACTCCTAGTGTGGTCGGGAAGGTAATCTAGAGGCTACTTGCTATCGTAAGCATGGTGTCCCTCCTACACACCTTGTGTCTATGGCGACTACTGCTCCTACTGCTACTTCCCCTGACATTGCTGCTTTGCGTACTAACCTCCAGAATCTTCAGGTCCTGCTTAGTCGGTCTTTGGGCTCTGTTGCGACCATCTCCAATGAAGGTATCACCTGTTTATCCCAAAGTCCAACTTGGATTATGGACTCTGGGGTCACCAATCATATTACTCCGCAGAAGCCTCCTTAGTACTTGGGCACTGTGTGTCCTAAGTTTTTTGTTGTGGCCAATGGTAAGACCATTGTCGTTCATGGTTCTGGCAACATGGACCTGATTTCATCTCTCTCTCTCTCTCTCTCTTCGCTCGGCCCTTCAAGCTCTAGGCACTTATTTTAATCTTCTTTTTGTCAACCGTCTTACTCAATACCTCGACTACTTTGTAGCATTTTTTCCTCCTTTGTTGTCCAGGATCTACATATGCGGAATTATTGGTTGAGGGTAATTGTCTAACAGGTTGTATACTTTGGATATTTCCTCTACTGCTCTATTTTATGTTACCTCCGTTGACTGTCATCGACGTCTTAGACATGTTCTTCTCTCCATTCTAAAGAAAACTCTTCCAGATTTGTCCCTCATTAACTTCAACTGTGAATCCCGCATCTTCAGCAAGCAGCATCGGTCTTCCTTTACTTCTCATTGTACTCGGAGCAATGGTCAATTTGTTTTAGTTCATTTGGACATTTGGGGTCCCTATAAAATGTCTAGTATTTCTGGTTGACGTTATTTTCTTATCTTTATTAATGATTACTCTAGCATGACTTGTTGTACTTACTTCGTGATTGTTGTAAATTAGTTAGTGTCTTTCAAGCCTTTAATGTTTAGACGTACTGGTGGAGACCAACCTAGGTCGGGTCGACAAAAAATGTCCGACGCCGCACCTGATGGGATCTCTATCAGCCTCGAATGATCGCATTTTAATTTTATGTTAATTGCATTTTATTTTTGCAATTATTTTGTTGTCAATTTTAGTTGTCGCACGTCTGTGTGCGTAGCCATGTTGCACGCATGCGCGCGTAGCCGTGTTGGAATTTTATTTTACTTTAAATCTATATATATGATTATATATATAATCCCCATATATATATATATATAAACTACATATAAATATATATATATACATATATTAATATCAATATATGTATAGGCAAACCGATTACAGTAAGCAGCGAACAGCGGCCCAGTAAACCCTGTTCATCTTCCCAGTTACACTGATCCTAGGGCTCGGAGCGCGGTTTTCCTTCCCGATCTCCCGGCTCAGTCAACCCGCAGCACTGCCACGACGCCGCCGCCTCCGCTCGATCCAGCAACTGCCCACGATCCGGTCCGTCCCATGAAGAGATCGAAGAGCCGACAGTTTTGGCGCTTACCCAGTTCCGTCATTCCCGCTCCGCCATAACTGCAGTTGCGGCTCTATAACAAGAATAACAGGAATCATTTGAGGAGATGTTGATGAAAAAAATTGAATAAGGTTGTATGCGATTTCTGTGTGAGAGTATGTGTGTGCTTACTGTGATTTCAGTTAGGGATAATGAAAGCAATTAGGATTAAGTTGATTTGGTTGTTGTGTGCTTCTGGTTAAGTGATTTTGATGAAGAAGATATGAGATTTCTGCATGCCCCTCGTGAGTCCCGTGTAGGTAGCGGTTAGGCAAGCTCGGTTCCTTTTCTTACTCTTGTTTGTGTGGAGAAGACAATGAACAGTAATTTCTAAGTTACTGTGGTTTTATTGATGAACAGTAATATTACTTTACTGTTCTTGTCAACAATGCTACCGTGAGTTAGAATAGGTGAGAAAGAGCTTTGTTGTGTTTGATTTCTGTTGAGGAGATAGGTTAGGTGATGAACTGTTAGGTGATTTAGAAAATTAGGATTTTGATTCAACTGTGGGAATCTTGATCCATTTGAGCGTTAGAGATTTCGTGGAGCCACCGCGAGTGATAGAGATTTCGTAGAGCCTCTAGTGTGAGGCGAGTGAATTTTAGGTTTGTTAGTTTGTGGCTTCTTACATTGTTGAGTGGTTCCGTGGAACCACCTCGTGTGAGGAAGCGATTTAATTCATTGGTGCCCGTGTGCGATAGCAGCCGACCTTAGAGCGGAAGATCGAAGGTGACGAGAAGTTCCTCGCGCGATCGCCATCGAATTTCGAATACGGAAAGACGCCTCTTTCCGCGGGTAATTGTTTCTATCTTTTCCTTTGTGTGTGCCTCTATAATTTCTCGTAGGTTAATAGACTCATTGTTGGGTTTTCGCCCGAGTTTTGTCAGCGAACGCTACGTCGAAAACTCCAAACGAAAACGTTTTTGGAGTTCACGATTTCCGTTTTGCTACGACAAGGGGAACGGTACGAAAGTTGCAAACTTCCGTCCCCGAATTTTAAATCGAACCTTATTCAAGAAAATTCATTTTGAAATGAAGTAGTTTTGTGTTTTTCATAAAAATTCCAAGTTGCGAAATTTCTTATGTGCTGCACCCGCTCTAAAATTTGCAAAATTAATTTAATCATCGCATGCATATAGGTTTTCCTAGAAAAAATTGACAGACGCGTAAACCTTACGTGTCGTCCTGCATCAAATTGGTATCAGAGCCAGTTCCAAAAAATTTTCTAAGTTTTGGGATCCGCCCTGTGTAGAATAGGAACCCGGATATCATTTTAAATTTTTTTTCATAAAAAAAGAGTTTTTTTATTTATTGATTATTGCATAATGATATATTGCATTTAATTTATGTGTTAGCATGTATCTGCGTAGAGATATGACTCGTCGCATTGAACGTGGCCAATCGAGCCAGGGGAATGAAGGGGAAGAACCACCCCAGTGGTTTATACCTTTCGCCCACCAAATGACGACATTAACCGAGAGTACATGTCAGTTGCGTGAAAGGTTAGAAAGCCTTAGAGGTAGGGTGAGTACTTTAAAAATACCCCCTCAAACGTCAATGTCGCATCGAATTCGAGATGAGCATTCTGTCCATGCACATTACGATGTCTCACCACATTATGTAGAAAGATCTACATTTATGAGGAATCCTTTATTTGAGGATCATGACTACAATTACACTCCCTCTTATAGAGATCCATCAAGGGAATCAATACGATATTTTGATGATTATCCTCGATCATTGTATACCACTTACAGAGATCGTGTTGACCCACCAACACGTTCTCATTATGCCAGAGACGATCAGTACAATGACTATCGTCGATCTTATCCTCGTACTCGAGTGGATCATGTCGGTCCTTTGACACCCTATTATGAGGATAGAGTTCTGTATGACGCCCGTTATCGATATTATACGTCACCTTTATATGAGCCCGAGACTGCATATGTGCGACCACCATCACACGTTCGTAGGACTTATGATCATCCACGAGCACGACATGTTTATGATATGGACGATTGTCGCGATTACACTCACGAACCATATAGAGGTCACTATCATCGAGAGTACATCACACCTAGTGATCCTCCAAGTGTCCCGAGGACAAACATGACGATAATCATTAAGGATCAACAAGGGCATGCCACTGCCCCCAGTAGAAAGACATCACTCACTCTGTCTGATATTCTTATACAAGATGTGTGGAGTCAACTCTCATGCGAGTCTGCTCCACTTAGTGAACCCTCCCTTGATTCTATATCTACTAGCTCTCTTTTGAGTGTAGATTCCCTGCACACTTCACCTAGTAGCGCATCGAGTCACACCACCACACCCGATGACGCATCGAGTCACATCACCACACCTGATGGCGCACCGAGTGATATTACGATCGGGAGTCGAGAGCCTAGTAGTGATCTCGAGGTAGTCACCCCTACCCTTTCTGGGAGTATGACCCCTTCTGATGGTTCATTTCTGGAGGACTATCACTCTACTGATGGGTCATTTGACGACCCTCATATGGAGCCTCCAGATGAGCCCCCTCGTCCTTATGTGGATGAGCTTTATCTGGATAGTACACTAGCGAATTGTTAAAGCTCTTTCTCACACTCATCGGTGAGGTGAGAAGGTGCCCGAGTGCGAGCCACAATACCACTGAATTTTTCGAACCATGCCCGAGGGCTCTGCTTTAGGCCATAAATGGCCTTCTTCAAATGACAGACACGTGTCTCCCCCTGAGCAACATACCCAGGAGGTTGCTCCATATAGACGTCCTCCTGAAGATCGCCATAGAGAAAGGCATTCTTCACATCAAGCTGGGAAATATCCCAAGCCCGGTTAACAGCCACAGAAAAGAGAACCCGGATGGTGCTGAGGCGAGCAACCGGAGAGAAGGTATCAAAGTAATCAACGCCATAAGTCTGAGTAAAGCCCTTGGCCACCAGCCGGGCTTTGTAGCGATCCACAGTGCCGTCGGGGCGAAACTTCACAACAAAGACCCAGCGACAGCCAACCACATCAGTGCCCACGGGAGGAGGAACCAGGGTCCAGGTACCCCGTTCAGTAAGAGTAGCCATCTCCTCATCCATGGCAGACTTCCAATGAGGGAGAGCGAGAGCCTCTTGGTAGGTACGAGGAGTAGAAGTAGCAGAGATAGCCAAGGCAAAACACCTGCGAGAAGGAGAAAGCTGATCATAAGAAACAACAGCCGTGAGCGGGTGTTGAGTACACGCCCGCACCCCTTTGCGAAGGGCAATGGGAACATCCAGATCATCGAGAGCGTCGGCGACGGGAGCGTCAGCGACCGGAGCGTCCGTGGCGGAGAAGGCTGGCCCGGGACTAGAGAGACGGCAGCGGAGAGGAGGGTGGAGGGGTGGGTGGGGAGACGGACTGGGAAGGAGTGGGTGGAGGAGGAGACGAAGGTGGGAAAACGTCGAGAGGTGTGGAAGGAACGAAGATATCAGAAGGAAGAGAAGGAAGAGAAGAGGAAGGAGAGAAATAGGAAGCATTTTCGAAAAAAGTCACATCTGCGGAGACAAACTGCTTGCGGAGAAGGGGGTCAAAGCAGCAATAGCCTTTTTGAGCAGTAGAGTACCCCAAAAAGACACATTTGGTGGAACGGGGGGAAAGCTTGTCGCGGGTAGCGGAGGGAGTGTGAACAAAGGCCGTACAGCCAAAGACACGGAGAGGAAGAGGAAAAGGTTCCTGGTGGGGGTAGAGAAGAGAGAAGGGAGTCCGGCCGTGGAGGACCGTGGAGGGAATGCGATTGATAAGATAGCAAGCGAGGAGCACAGCGTAGCCCCAGTAGGAGCGAGGGACGTGCATCTGCGCCATGAGAGTACGCGCAACATCAAGCAGGTGACGGTTTTTACGCTCCGCCACCCCATTCTGTTGGGAGGTGTAAACACAAGTCGTTTGATGAATGAGACCGTGTTGGTGAAAGAACGCGGAGAACTCATGAGACAGATATTCCTTGACATTATCAGAACGTAAGACTTTAATAGAAAGAGCAAATTGAGTCTTAATCATAAAGTAAAAAGATTGCCAAACAGAAAACAGTTCAGAGCGATCCTTTAAGAGATACACTCAGGTACATCGAGTAAAATCATCGATAAAAGTGACAAAATAGGAACTGCCCCGACCAACTGTGAGGGTAGGAGCAGGACCCCATACATCAGAATGAATAAGATCAAAAATGCGAGAGGAGCCACGGCCTTGCTTCGGCGGGAAGGAGGAGCGATGATGTTTGCCAAGCTGACACGCATCACAGTTGAGCGGAGAACTGGTGGGAGGTAAGTGGGGCAGAAGCTGACGAATAAGCCGAGGAGGAGGATGTCCAAGACGAAGATGCCACTGAAGGAGATCGGTGGAGGAGGAGTAGGCAGAAAGAGCGGAAACATCGTCGAGGAAGTAGAGGCCGCCGCTCTCAGTCCCAGTAGCAATCGTCCGCTGGGTCCTCGGGTCCTGAAAAGAACAAGTAGTGGGAGTGAATAAAACGGAGCACTGAAGTTGCCGGCATAAAGTAGTAACAGATAACAAGTTGCACGGGAACTTCGGGACATAGAGGGTATCCTCCAAGCAAAGCGATGGAGTGAGTTGAACCATGCCCGTCCCATGAACCGGAGACGGGAAACCATCCGCCACACGAACTGGGGGTAAGCGGTCATGGGTCTCAAGACGGGAGAAGCAATGAGGGTTGCCCGTCATATGATTGGTGGCACCGGAGTCAATCAGCCATTTACCTTGGGTAACGACGTGGGCACTACCTGACGTCGTGGCCACCGAGGCAGACGGCCTAGAAGAGGCGGAGGCCGAAGGAGCATCACCGGAAGGGCGAAGATGAGGATGTTTCTGCCAGCAGCGGTCAACAGTATGACCAGTACGATTACAGTGAGAGCAGAAGAACCGGGAGGAACCCCGTCCGCCAGAGGAGCTTCGGCCACTCGGGCCCCCCCCCCCGCTGAGCTTGGTGAGCAGAGGAGTCCTGGGAAGGGGGGGAGGCCAACAGAGGCCGCTGGAGGAGCGAAGTAACGGCGGCAATGCGAGCCGCAGTGGCATCCAAAGTAGGAGATTCCGCCTCACCCAAGATCTGCTGGCGGATCATATCATAAGAGTCGGGAAGACGAAGAAGATAACAAACAACCAGGAGTTCCTGGAAGTGTTTGTGCTGGTCGGCCAAGTCCGCGGAGAAGGGGCGATTCTGGAGGATTTCAGCCCCAAGGGCCTGAACCTGCTGATAAGCCGCAGCTGGGGACATGGAAGGGCGGGCGAAGAGGTCCGCATAGAGAGTATAAATGCGGGACGTCTGGCCCCCCTTAGAATAGAGAGCAGCGAGGTGAAGCCATGCGGCCTTGACCGTCTCATCATGGCGAATGACGGGAAGGCACTCATCAGAAAGGCTGTTGGCCAGCCAGGTGCGAACAAGAGCATCACTCGCATCCCAGTCATCAAACTCAGGAGAGGTGCGAGGAGGAGGGTCATCGGTGAGGTGATGACGCTTGCGTTGAGAACGAAGGAGAAAGGTGAAAGAGACGCTCCAATCGGGATAGTTGGAGCCCACAAGCTTGGAAAGGGTGCCAAGGTTGCCCGAAGGAGGAGGAGGAGAAGGAGCTGCAGGAGTAGTGGTGAGACCGGAGGTAGTCATAGAACCCGGAAGCAGAAGAAGCCGCACGAACAGGAGCGGTTAGAAAAACAGAGGAAGCCGCGCGAACAGTAGCGGCTAGAAAGAGACACTGCGGGGAAGAGGTCGCGCGGACTGAAAAGGCCGAGCGAACAGAAGAGAGGAGAAGAGCAGGTGACCGCGACCAAGATGCGGGTAAGAAAGAGACAACCCGCACGGTCAGGCAGATCACAGCAGCGGCTAGAAGGTGGTCAAAGGCTCGGCGGGGAAGAAGTCGCACGAACTGAGAAGCCCGAGCGAACAGAAAAGAGGAGAAAAGCTGGCGACCGCGACCAAGATGCGGGTGAGAAAGGAACAACCCGCACGGTCAGGCAAATCACAGCAGCAATCCGCGAGTAGAGAGACAATACACACGCGGACAGGGACAGGCTGCAACGACTAGGAAGTCGGAGAGGCAAGAAAGAACAAGGAGCGCGGCGACAACGAAACAGGTCGCTGCGACAACAAGGAGAAGGAGAAAGCCGCGCGAACAGATTGGCGGACAGAACCAAGCCGCGCGGATAGAAACAGGCCGCGCGGATAGAAGAGAGGGCAAGTCGCGAATCAAGTCGCAGAGCGCGGAAAAGAAGTCGCGAACAACAGAGGGCGCACAGAATCAAGAGGAAATGACCGTGTCCTCTGATACCATGTTAAAGCCACCCGTCACCGCACATCTTACCAAAACCCCGAGGTGATAGTAAGGGGGGACGGGGGTACATAAACACCAAAGGACCGCCTCTGCAGGCGATGTGGGACTAACCCCAACCGCAGGCACGCGGGGATATTCCGCCACACGGGGACCCACCGGGGTCAACAACCAGACCAGGAACGCGGTGGGGAATGCCCAAAGATGCGGTCCCACACAACACGTGTCCTGCTGGATAATATAGTCTCAACACGAATTTTAAGACATGGATACCTACTTCATTGTCTCACTTGATGTCGATGGTGCTTGAGCATTGTCATCTAGTCACTCGCACTCTGGATGAGGTATGGGACGTACCACCTGTTGATCATCGTATTCGCGATGAGTTTTCATATGTCCCACCTGGTGAGCCTCTTGATGCCTCACTTTCCCTCAGAACATTTATTACTGTTGTCACACTTCGTGCACATTTATCTGAGAACCCTCCATCTGTTGTTGGAGCCTGCGTTTGCACGCGTCGCATTTGCGACAAATTTTATTATACCCCTCCTGGTGAACCCCCAGATGAAAAACTTATGGGTTCACCGCACATTTGGGATGTATTCATCTTTAGTGGCACAGTCGAGTTTGAGGGTGCACTCATTGATTCGTTGAAGTTATATCTTGTCACCCGCACTTTCAGAGACAATCTGCACACCATGTTAACACATCAGATCACTAATGTCTCTGATTTGCACTTGAGTGTTCGTCGCCCCTGCGATGAATTCTTTTATGATTCACCCTCTGAGCCTCCTGATCATGTACCTCTTTCAGGAGTTGTTCTTGGTATTTGAAACCATCGATTTATGGCGTTAGTTGTATTAGTAGTTCATTTATTGTATTTGCATGATTTGTATAAAAATATTTTGAGCGGAAAGTGCATGGTATTTATGATTTTATGCAACTCAATTTAAAAAAAGGCATAAAAGAGCTACTAGTTTTAAAATGGATGACTTGGCTATGGTTCGGCTAGATCCGGAACGGTTACCTTCTGGTGCCGTAAAGAAGCTAGCAAGTGTAGAACTGGACCCTTTCGAGTAGTAAATCGGATTGGGCAAAATGAGTATGAACTTGAGATGTCTTCCGTTTGGCGAGCAAATCCAGTTTTTAACGTAGTCAATCTGACTTAATTCTACGATTACTCACATGAGTCTTTAGAATTTTCATTGTCTCCTCCCCCATTTGTTTCTTCTGGGTTGGTGAGTGAGTGTAAGGAGCCACATTCAGGACACACCGATTTTTATTCCGCTACTGACACACCACCCGCAGTTCTACCATTTCTCACTACCAGTTTCAGGTTGAGCATATACATCAGGAGATTATTCTATTCCAGTTCCAGAGATCTTTGGTTCATTGGCATGGATGTTGATTTCTCCCGCACTATCGCTCGGAGCACTCACCAGAGATGAGTGATTTCGAGAGGGGGAGAGTTGGTGGAGACCAACCTAGGTCAGGTCGACAAAAAATATCTGACGTCGCACCCGACGGGATCTCTATCAGCCTCGAATGATCGCATTTTAATTTTATGTTAATTGCATTTTATTTTTGCAATTATTTTGTTGTCAATTTTAGTTGTCGCACGTCTGTGTGCGTAGACATGTTGCACCCATGCGCGCGTAGCCGTGTTGGAATTTTATTTTATTTTAAATCTATATATATGATTATATATAGATATAGTCCCCATATATTTATAAACTACATATAAATATATATATATATAAATATACATATATTAATATCAATATATATGTATAGGCAAACCGATTACAGTAAGCAGCGAACAGCGGCCCAGTAAACCTTGTTCATCTTCCCAGTTACACCGATCCTAGGGCTCGGAGCGCGATTTTCCTTCCCTATCTCCTGGCTCAGTCAACCCACAGCACTGCCACGACGCCGCCGCCTCCGCTCGATCCAGCAACTGCCCACGATCCGGTCCGTCCCATGAAGAGATCGAAGAGCCGACAGTTTTGGCCCTTGCACAGTTCCACCACTCCCGCCCTGCCATAACTGCAGTTGCGGCCCTATAACAAGAAGAACAGGAATCATTTGAGAAGATGTTGATGAAAACAATTGAAGAAGGTTGTATGTGATTTCTGTGTGAGAGTATGTGTGCGCTTACTGTGATTTCAGTTAGGGATAATGAAAGCAATTAGGATTAAGTTGATTTGGTTGCTGTGTGCAACTGGACCCTTTCGAGTAGTAAATCGGATTGGGCAAAATGAGTATGAACTTGAGATGCCTTCCGTTTGGCGAGCAAATCCAGTTTTTAACGTAGTCAATCTGACTTAATTCTACGATTACTCACATGAGTCTTTAGAATTTCCATTGTCTCCTCCCCCATTTGTTTCTTCTGGGTTGGCGAGTGAGTGTAAGGAGCCACATTCAGGACACACTGATTTTTATTCCGCTACTGACACACCACCCGCAGTTCTACCATTTCTCACTACCAGTTTCAGGTTGAGCATATACATCAGGAGATTATTCTATTCCAGTTCCAGAGATCTTTGGTTCATTGGCATGGATGTTGATTTCTCCCGCACTATCGCTCGGAGCACTCACCAGAGATGAGTGATTTCGAGAGGGGGAGAGTTGGTGGAGACCAACCTAAGTCCGGTCGACAAAAAATATCTGACGTCGCACCCGGCGGGATCTCTATCAGCCTCAAATGATCGCATTTTAATTTTATGTTAATTGCATTTTATTTTTGCAATTATTTTGTTGTCAATTTTAGTTGTCGCACGCCTGTGTGCGTAGACATGTTGCACCCATGCGCGCGTAGCCGTGTTGGAATTTTATTTTATTTTAAATCTATATATATGATTATATATAGATATAGTCCCCATATATTTATAAAGTACATATAAATATATATATATATATATATATATATATATATATATATATACATATATTAATATCAATATATATGTATAGGCAAACCGATTACAGTAAGCAGCGAACAGCGGCCCAGTAAACCCTGTTCATCTTCCCAGTTACACCGATCCTAGGGCTCGGAGCGCGGTTTTCCTTCCCTATCTCCTGGCTCAGTCAACCCACAGCACTGCCACGACGCCGCCGCCTCCGCTCGATCCAGCAACTGCCCACGATCCGGTCCGTCCCATGAAGAGATCGAAGAGCCGACAGTTTTGGCCCTTGCCCAGTTCCACCACTCCCGCCCCGCCATAACTGCAGTTGCGGCCCTATAACAAGAAGAACAGGAATCATTTGAGGAGATGTTGATGAAAACAATTGAAGAAGGTTGTATGCGATTTCTGTGTGAGAGTATGTGTGTGCTTACTGTGATTTCAGTTAGGGATAATGAAAGCAATTAGGATTAA
This sequence comes from Platanthera guangdongensis, assembly GCA_039583875.1. Taxonomy (NCBI): domain Eukaryota; kingdom Viridiplantae; phylum Streptophyta; class Magnoliopsida; order Asparagales; family Orchidaceae; genus Platanthera; species Platanthera guangdongensis. The sequence goes on along the minus strand of CM077160.1, from coordinate 142,372,207 downwards.
GTTGATTTGGTTGTTGTGTGCTTCTGGTTAAGTGATTTTGATGAAGAAGATATGAGATTTTTGCATGCCCGTCGTGAGTCCCGTGTAGGTAGCGGTTAGGCAAGCTCGGTTCCTTTTCTTACTCTTGTTTGTGTGGAGAAGACAATGAACAATAATTTTTAAGTTACTGTGGATTTATTGATGAACAGTAATATTACTTTACTGTTCTTGTCAACAATGCTGTCGTGAGTTAGAATAGGTGAGAAAGAGGTTTGCTGTGTTTGATTTCTGTTGAGGAGATAGGTTAGGTGATGAACCGTTAGGTGATTTAGAAAATTAGGATTTTGATTCAACTGTGAGAATCTTGATCCATTTGAGCGTTAGAGATTTCGTGGAGCCACCGCGAGTGATAGAAATTTTGTGGAGCCTCTATTGTGAGGCGAGTGAATTTTAGGTTTGTTAGTTTGTGGCTTCTTACATTGTTGAGTGATTCCGTGGAACCACCTCGTGTGAGGGGGCGATTTAATTCCTTGGTGCCCGTGTGCGATAGCGGCCGACCTTAGAGCGGAAGATCGAAGGTGACGAGAAGTTCCTCGCGTGATCACCATCGAATTTCGAGTACGGAAAGACGCTTCTTTCCGTGGGTAATTGTTACTATCTTTTTCTTTGTGTGTGCATCTATAATTTCTCGTAGGTTAATAGACTCATTACTGGGTTTTCGCCCAAGTTTTGTCAGCGAACGCTACGTCGAAAACTCCAAACGGAAACGTTTTTGTAGTTCACGATTTCCATTTTGCTACGACAAGGGGAACGGTACGAAAGTTGCAAACTTCCGTCCCCGGATTTTAAATCGAACCTTATTCAAGAAAATTCATTTTGAAATGAAGAAGTAGTTTTGTGCTTTTCATAAAAATTCCAAGTTGTGAAATTTCTTACGTGCTGCACCCGCTCTAAAATTTGCAAAATTAATTTAATCATCGCATGCATTTAGGGTTTCCTAGAAAAAAGCAGACAGACGCGTAAACCCTACGTGTCGTCCTGCATCATGTACTCAGTTCTCTACCACCATTAAAACTCTTCGGACTGATAATGTGCGCGAGTATACAAGTCATGTATCCCAAAATCTTTGAATTGAGTTCGAAATCCTTCACCAAACCTCATGTGCTTACATACGACAACAGAATGGCATTGCTGAGCGCAAGAACCGTCATCTCCTAGGCATTGCTCGTTCCCTTATGTTTCAAATGCAGGTGCCCAAGGTCTATTGGCATTTTGCGGTGTTCATAGTCTGCTATCACATCAATCGCATATCCTCCATTCTCAATTTTACCACTCCCTCCAGTCTTCACTTTCCCTCCAACTCTCTCGTTCCCATAACGCTGCGTGTTTTTGGTTGCACCTGCAATGTTCACTCTCTTGGCCCTACAAATGACAAGCTTGATCCTTGATTTACTAAGTATATGTTCGTTGGTTACTCTCGCACCCAGAAAGGTTATGTCTGTTATTCTCCTTCCACTCGCAAATTAGTAACGACTGTGGATGAAACTTTCCTCGAAGATCAGCTATTTCACTCATCAGCTTTGGCTTCTCATGCAACTCGTCTCCTACCACGTCCTGACATCTCCCATGCACCACCTCTCCTTCCCACACCATCCACCAGACCCACCAACCCACCTCATCTTCTCTGTATGTTACCTCCTACCGAAGAAGCTCTACGCTTCGCTGATCCAGCCAAGCCTTCTACAGCTCGCTCCATCACTAATTTTGTTTCTTTGCATCAACTATCTTTAATGCTTCACACATTTGCGACCTCGTTGTCGTTTGTTTCCACCCCAACTTCTTTGCAATGGGCTCTTCAACATCCGGGGTGGCAGACGGTTATGGAAGAAGAAATGGATGCTCTCTGGGCCAATCACATCTGGGATCTTGCCCCTCTGCCTCCTGGCCAGGCATGTGTGAGTTGCAAATGGGACTTTACTATTAAACATTAAACATGCTCCAAATGGGGCGGTTGAAGGTCTAAAGGCTCGCCCTGTCTCCCGTGGTTTACTAAAAAAACACGGCCTTGAATATGACGAGACCTTCTCACCTGTTGCAAAGTTAAATATTGCATGTGTCTTGATCTCTCTGGTCGTTCATCGTCATTGGCCGTTGCATCAGTTGGATGTCAAAATGTTTTTCCCAATGGTGATCTTGTTGAGACTGTCTGCATGCATCAACCTCTCAGCTTTGAGACCACGGGGGAGTAACTTGTATGTCACCTCAAGAAATCGCTTTATGGTCTCAAACAGTCTCCTCTGGCATAGTTTGACAAGTACAGTCGGGTTGTGAGTGATGTTGACTTTACTCGAAGTTCGACTAAGTTCTCTCTATTCACCCACCATTGTCCATCAGACACCGTGATACTCTTGATTTATATTAAATACATTTTAATTACAAGCGGCGATTCAAAAGCCATCCACATAATCAAGGAACAATTGGCCTCTGTGTTCCAGACCAAAGATTTGGGGAATTTCCAATATTTTATTGGTATCGAGGTAGCTCGCCGTCCTAATGATCTTGTATACCTCAATGAAAGTATAGTCTTGATTTTCTTCATGATGTTGACTACTTTGGCTGCAAGCCAGCTGACACACTCATGGATGTCAATCACAGACTCTATGCTTCTTCCTCCGACTTCGATACGTTCCTACCAAATCCAGAATATTATCGTCGTCTTGTCGGAAAGTTTATCTATCTGACAGTTACAAGACCTGATGTTGATTATTCTGAATCTTTGGATGATCGTTGTTCCACAAGTGATTTTTTCACATACTTTGGCAAATATCTTGTTACCTGGTGAAGCAAGAAGCAATATGTCGTTGCACGCTCACCTGCAGAAGTTGAGTATCGATCAATGGTCTCTGTCGTCTCTGAACTCACATGGCTGGAAAGCCTTCTGGGAGACATGAGTGTCAAACTCTCCTCTCCTGTCAACTTGTTCTGCAAGTCAAGTTGTTATTCATATTGCCAAAAATCATGTGTTCCATGAAGTCTTATATTGTTAAAGGCGCACCTAAGGCTCATCAGACTCAGACATTTGTGTCTTTGTGCGCCTCCTTTGCGCCTTTGGAGCATAAAAAGGTGCGTCTGAGTACGATTTTTCGTTGTAATTTTTTTTCCAAAATAAAGAAAAAAATAATGTTATAACTCGATAATTTTTGCATGATTTAATATTTTTTGAAACATAATCGAGTATTGAAACTTAGATATGATACATGTGATCATATTGATTCTATTTTTTAAGAGATATAAATGATAGTAATGAATGATTAATGAGTAGAATAAATGAAAATTTTGATCAAGAAGATGAACTGATGTTTGGTATTGGTCATTTAAAATGAATGTGGTTGCGCCTTACCTTCGTCAAGCGCGCACCTGCGCCTTGAGCCTTGTGTCTAAGTTGTAAGACCTCTTTGCGCCTTGTTGCGCTTGTTCCTTTAATAAGTACCAAGCATATCAAGGTTGATTGTCACTTTACTCAGGAAAATGTTCAACTAAAGAAATTGGTCTTGAGGAATGCTCTTACTGCAGAACAAATTGTTGATATTCTTACCAAAGCCTTGTCGCGGCCACTATATTTTCAATTTTTATCCAAGTTTGGTTCCTACGACTTGTATGTTTTAGCTTGTGGGGGAATGTTGAATAGCTTGTAAAAAAGACTCATTTAATAGGCTCATGTAAAGCCCTTTTAGGGACTTGTCCCACACCTTAGGATGATGTTTAGGCTCTCCTCTCTCCTATATATATGTACAAATACTCGTATTGCATTCAAGGGAAATACATGAGAAATTAATAAAATACTGATTTTCTCTCTCTCTTCTGTCGTGATTCTCTAGAGGGCAAAAGTAATTTTTCAATTCATTTGACCTCATTTACAAAAGTTTGGCCCATTTTACAAAATAAGCCTCATTGAAAATTAGGAAAGGAACCCCAAACAAATATTTACATACCAAATTGCTCCTAAACAATAAAGAACATAACCACTAATGATTATTAACCTAAATACAATTACGGACTAGCACATGACACTTCAACTATACTAAAGACTAACATCAACTTGAATCTATTCTGGGTTGATGGTAGGGACTAGAAATGCAATTTTTAAACAAGGATAATTTCACCTTCAAAACTATACAGAGATTAAATTATCCATCTACAAAGAAGGAACAACATAGTTTATCTCTAACCAAAAATGTACCTTCTCTAAAGTGAAGTCCTGCATTTTCTCACAAACTCCATCCAGAAGCTCAACAACTCTTAGCTCACTCAGTCTAATGAAATTGAGAACCAAATGAAGAATGTCAATTCATAAACAAGGAAACAAAACGAGCATTTTAATGAGATTATATAATTAGAAGCACAAATGTAGAAACTATGAAGCAGTACAAATTGCCATAAACATAATTTATCCACTATGAGGTAAAGAAGTCGAGGACAATTTATATAGCAAAATAAAAGTGAACATTATCATCCAAAACTAATGATCAATCTCAAACGAATAACAAAAGTAAAAAAGTTGTAAATCTATTTGCAGTTGAAAACTATTGGAAAAGCCCATGTAAAAGGCTCATTTAATGGCCCACTTTATTTATTTTTTTTCTCCTCCTTCTTTAGTCCCACATCATGTATAGGATTTATTCTTCTCTCTTCTCTCATATATATTTGTATTCTCTCCTTGTATTGATATACTTGAATAATACATACAAGCTTTGGGCACTATCAACATGGTATCAGAGGGAGGTTCCGATTAGCTGCGACCTGCCTTTTTTTCTGTCCGCCCGGTCTCCTGCGGACTGCCCTTCTGCATCCGCCTCTCTGCGGACTGACTTTCTTGTCCGCCTTCCCTGCGGACTGCCCCTCTGCATCTGTCCGCTCGGCTACCCTGCGGACTGCCTTCCTGTCCGCTCCGGTCTCGTGCAGACTGCCCTTCTGCTTCCGCCTCTCTTCTCTCTCTCCGTGGCTCCACCCTCCTCAGGCTTCTTATAGCCCTCTTCTGCTCTGACTCGTGGGGCCCACCTCTCCTATCCGCTCCGGACGATCCTTCCTGTCTGCTGCACTCTCTGTTTGTGTCCGCTCGAGCCTCTTTGCTCGCGTACTGCTCCCTCTAGCCCGCTCTGTTTCTGTCCGCTCGAGCCTCTGTGCTCGCGGACTCCCTATCCGCAGTCTCTTGCGGACTGCTCCTGTCCGCTGCGGGCTCTCCTCGTGTTCGTTGTGCGCTCTTCTCTTGCTGCGTGGCTTCTTCCTCGCGGTCTCGCGGTCTCTTCTTCAGTCCGCCACGGTGTTTTTCAGCGGCCTGCCCCAGTCCGCTGCGATCTGCTCCACACTGCTGCGACCTCTGCCGCGGACTGCCCCCAGTTCGCCGCGACCTCCTCCAAGCTCTGCTCCAAACCGCTGCGACCTCTGTCGCGGACTGCTCCACCTCTGCTCTAAACCGCTGCGATCTGCTCCACTCCGCTGCGACCTCTTCCAATTCGCCGCGACCTCCTTTCGCGGACTGCTCCTGTTCGCCGCGACCTCACCAAGTTTGCCGCGACCTCCTTTCACCCGCTGCTTGTCGCGCGGTTTGTTCTCTCCGTGCCCTGTTGTCTGCTCCTCCTCAGTCGCCATGTCCTCCAGCGACTCCACTACCGCTCAACCCCCGGCCGACCACGTGGCTCCTCTCGAACTCCGCGATGAGCTTCGGATTACTACTATTTCCCTCTCTGGCAAGTCCAACTTCATCCCCTGGGTCCACTCCGTCCGCCGGGTCTTACAGGCCAAGGGTCTTGCACGACACCTTACCCAGGGCTCACCAACTCCTCCTACTGATGATTGGCTCTGAAATGACGGTCGCGTCCAGACCTGGATCCTGAACTCGGTGGAGGGTGAGCCGTACCAGATGATCATGTATCATGAGACCGTCAAAGCCATGTGGGATGAACTTCATTCGTTGTACTCAGGGAAGGACAGCCTTCAGCACCTTTTTGACATCACCTCTGATCTTCAAGCCTTGGATGTTGGCAAAGCTCTGGACATGACCTCCTTCGTGGCCCGTGCTAAAACTCTCACGGAGGCCTGGATTCAGCACCAGCCCGCGACTACTGATCTCGCTGCCCAACGCGCCCAGAAGGAGGCTGTTTGTATTGCTATGATTATGGCTCGCGTCCCGCCACACCTGCACAGTATCCGGGCTCAGGTTCTGGCTTCACCCACTACCCCTTCCTTCTCTGATGTCTGCTCGATGTTACTTCGCGTACTACCTCCACCGGAGGCTCCTGCACCACCCTCGCCGGCCCTTCTTCAGCAGGCCCTTCCTCCTTTACTTCCACAACCCTCTTTTACTCGGGGTGGACGTACGGGCTCCCGTGGGCGGGGCCGTGGTGGCCGCGGACGGCCCAAGTGCACCTACTGCGGCCGGGATGGCCATACTGAAGCAGTCTGTCACAAGAAACATGGCTACCCTCCGCGCCCGCCTACTGTCGCTGTTGCCGATAGCTCTCCTCCGACTGGTACGGATCTTGAGGCTCTTCGCCTTCAGCTGCAACAACTCCATGGGCTCCTCAACTCTCCATCTGCTTCCATTGCCTCCACCTCCCATGCAGGTATTATCTCCACCTCCACTACAGGTTCTGCCTGTCTTTCCTCCGGATCTCGCTGGATCCTGGACTCGGGAGCCACCCACCACATCACTTCCATGCGGCCGCCCCAGTTCTCTGATGCTGCTCATCCTCCGTCTATTACTGTGGCCAATGGTGCGCTTGTCCCGGTCTCCAGCTGCGCTGATCTCTTCCTCCCTCCCTCTCTCTCTTCGTTCCGTTCTTTATGTGTCAGCCTCACCTTTTAATTTACTCTCTGTTGGTCGTATTACTACTGATATGAATTGTTTTATCACTTTCACCTCTTCTGGTTTTTTTGATACAGGATCGGCAGACGCAGATTACCATTGGTAGGGGTCGACTGCAGAACGTGCTCTACCTCCTCGATGTCTCTTCCACATCCCTTTCCTCTGTTTCCTCGTCTGATTGGCATTGTCGGCTTGGGCATGCCCCTCTACCTATCCTCTAGAAGGCGCTTCCAGACTTTTCTCTTCCTGCTTTTAAATGTGATTCTTGTATTATTGGCAAACAGCCTCGCTCTTCTTATCCCGCACATTGTACTAGGAGCTCTGCTCCGTTTGATTTAATACATTCTGATATTTGGGGACCGTATAAAGTTTCTAGCATTTCTGGTTATCGCTATTTTATAACATTTATTGATGATTACTCTCACACTACCTGGTTGTATCTCCTACATGATCGCTCTGAGCTTCCTCGTGTCTTTCAGGCGTTTGTGTTAGAGACTCGTACGCAATTTTCTACCACCATTAAAACTTTCCGCTCTGATAATGCCCGGGAATACACTAGCCACGAGTTTGCCACTCTCTGCGCAAACTTCGGTATTGTTCACCAGACCTCTTGTCCCTACACCCCTCAACAAAACGGGGTCGCCGAACGAAAGAACCGCCACTTGCTTGATGTTGCTCGCTCCCTCATGCTTCACATGCACGTTCCCAAAGTATTCTGGAACTTTGCGGTGTCCACTGCATGTTTTCTTATCAACCGTCTCCCCTTTCCGGTTCTCCAGAACGCTACCCCCTTCAGCCTTCTTTTTCCCTCCACACCCGCCTTCCCCCTCACCCCTCGGGTTTTTGGATGTACCTGCTTTGTCCATAACCTGGGCTCCACTCTTGACAAACTGGATCCCCGTGCGGCCAAACACATTTTCGTCGGCTACTCCCGCACCCAAAAGGGCTATGTTTGCTACTCTTCGCTCACCCGGAAGGTCTCTGTATCGGCTGATGTTACTTTCCGGGAGGATCAACCCTTCTTCCCTCCTCCTTTGCCACTACTTCTACCACCACCTCCTACAACACTCTCCCTCCCACGGCCGGTGATCCCCGTCCACTCCCCTCCCACCATCCCTCCGCCTCCTCCCACCCTTGACCCTCCTCGACCCCCCGTCATTCGGGTCTATACTCGTCGCCCTCTTCCTCCCATTGCTCCTCTGCAGTCGGCTTCGACCTCGGCTTCTCTGTGTTCTGCTGCTCCGGTGTCGGCCTCTACCGCTCATCCAATGGCGGACTATGTTTCTCTCCATCGCCTCTCTCCACCTCTTCAGACCTTGGCTACTTCGCTATCCTCGGTCTCTATTCCTACTTCTGTCCAGGACGCTCTTCAACATCCTGGGTGGCGTGCGGCCATGGAAGACGAGATGGCTGCTCTTTGGGCCAACCAGACTTGGACCTTGGTGCCCCTTCCTCCCGGCCAGAAACCTGTTGGGTGCAAATGGGTCTTCGTCATTAAACATGCTCCTGATGGGACCATTGATCGCCTCAAAGCTCGTTTGGTTGCTCGTGGCTTCACCCAGCAACAGGGGCTGGACTATGACGAGACTTTCTCTCCGGTCGCTAAGCTCAACACGGTCCGCATTCTCATTTCTGTTGCTGTCCATCGCCAATGGCCCTTATTTCAACTCGACGTCAAGAACGCTTTCCTGAATGGCGACCTTCAGGAAACGGTTTACATGCAACAACCTCCCGGGTTTGAGACCACGGGGGAGTCACGGGTTTGTCATCTTCTCAAATCGCTATATGGTCTCAAACAATCCCCTTGGGCATGGTTCGACAAGTTCAGCAAAGCTCTCCGGGAAATTGGCTTCACTCGCAGCTCGGCTGACTTCTCATTGTTTACTCGCCACCAGGCCACTGGTACGGTTCTCCTATTGGTATATGTCAACGACATCATTATTACTGGCAGTGACTTGGACAGCATACAGGCCGTTAAGCTACATCTGAGTTCCGTCTTCCAAACTAAAGATCTGGGACATCTTCGGTACTTCCTCGGTCTGGAAGTGGCCAAACGGTCAGATGGGTTGGTTCTCTCTCAGCGTAAATATTGTCTGGATCTTCTTCATGATGCAGGCTACTCTGGCTGCAAACCTATTAACACTCTCATGGATGCAAATCACAAAATATGTGCTCAGGGCTCGGATTCTAATTCGCTTCTACCAAATCCAGAATATTACCGTCGTCTAGTTGGGAAGCTTATCTACCTAACAGTTACAAGACCTGATATATCTTTCGCTGTGGGACTTGTGAGTCGCTATATGCACTCTCCTCGAAGCTCTCATCTCCAGGCTGTGGAACGCATTCTCAGATATCTTAAGACAGCTCCTGGCCAAGGACTTGTATACAAAACCTCATCTTCCATTCCTACACTAGTGGCATACTCTGATGCCGACTACGCTGGCTCCCTCGACGATCGACGATCTACTAGCGGGTTTTGCACCTATTTTGGAGGACATCTGATTACTTGGCGAAGCAAGAAACAAGCAGTGGTTGCTCGATCCTCAGCAGAAGCAGAATATCGGGCAATGGCTGCTGTGGTCTCTGAACTCACATGGATTGAGAGTCTCCTTACCGACCTTGGAGTTAAACTACCTTCACCAACTCTCCTCCTATGTGACAGTCAAGCTGCCATACATATTGCTAAGAACCCGGTCTTTCATGAAAGAACGAAGCATATTGAGGTAGATTGTCATTTCATCCGAGAGAAAGTCCACATGAAGAAGATCGAGCTCAAGCATGTTCCGGGTACTGAACAGGTTGCTGACATCCTCACCAAAGCTCTACCTAGTACCCTCTTCTATCAGTGCCTATCCAAGCTTGGCGCATACGACTTGTACGCTCCAGCTTGCGGGGGAGTATTGGAAAAGCCCATGTAAAAGGCTCATTTAATGGCCCACTTTATTTATTTTCTTTTTCCTCCTTCTTTAGTCCCACATCATGTATAGGATTTATTCTTCTCTCTTCTCTCCTATATATTTGTATTCTCTCCTTGTATTGATATACTTGAATAATACATGCAAGCTTTGGGCACTATCAACAAAAACTAATGATTAAAGCTACTTCTTCAACCATTGTACTTCCCTCAGGGATCACTAAGTAAGATTCAATAGACGTCAATATTGCCTGCATCGAATGACAATGAATGCACACAAAGTTGTCTCCCACCACTTTTGAACAAAAATGAGTTCAGAAATTCCAAGAATACGATGAGCTGGATAATGTAAATGTTAAGAACAAAGGTTGGAAACGATAACAGCTAACAGTTACGACAACAGCAGATTCACCTTCACTGTACAATCAACAATAGCAATAGGAAGCAACAGCAAGCATAATCACATTCACTGGACAATCACAATAACAGGAAATAAATGATGATTCCACCTGAGAGCAGTGCCTTGAGAGGAAGATGCTCCCGATTCAGCCGCCAACACGCACATAACCATCAAGTTCATCGATGAAAAAACTAAACCCTAACCCGCCTGCTACTAATATGACTTGTAACCCGGCAATTACAAAAATACCCTTCACTAAATAAGACTTACAAAAAGGGATCATAACAGTAAACTGTTAGTAGTGCCACACAGAGATTTACCTATCCAAAGTAGCACAAGAGAATCATAATCAGGCATTACTTAGGGATATGACAAGCAGTAGCTGTATAGGATGGCCCACAAGTATGTCACTTAGAACTAGGAATTGTAAACCGAACCGGAACCGAACTAGAAACGCATACAACCTAACTGTAACGCTAGTGAATTATTGGACCGGTTCGAATTTTGGAATCATAAATAAAAATGGTTCATGTCCGGTTCTTTTATATTATTAGTCAAACCGGAACCGCAACCGCAAAATGAACCAGAACTGCAACCTGAGCCTGAACCGCAACCAGAACCAGAATCGCAACAAATAAGTTTCAAATGGCTCCAAAATTATTAGACCAAATTCGAACCGGACAGAATCAGAACTGAATCTCCAAACCGCAACTCATTTTAATTTATAATATGTACAAAACTATTTATAAACAAAATTAAAAGAAAGACAATTTAATTTAATATTTGTACTATACCATTTTAACTTAGATCTAGTTTGGGGAAGCTTTTCTGCTCCGTTCTGAAGTGAGGAAAATGAACTTACGCGGTTTATAGTGTTCGATAATGCAATGAAGACAAAACTTTGATTATTAAAAAAGTCAACCTTTAGTCATTTGGGCTATTTCACAGATGGGCTACAAGTTTCGGTTTTGTAAAAACAGAACGACACGCTTATCATATCATCTCTAGATCGAGTCACTTCCACTTTCCAGTCTCCAGTTGAAAGACCTCGATCACAGATTGTTGCATGTATTCTTCCTCCCCACTGACTTATCATCCATGTTCCGACAATCTTTCTGAACGAACAGGACCATGTTCCTCTTCATCTAGCTTACTAGAGGAACCTCGTGGTACTCCTCCCTACCCCTGACTTTCCCTTTCAATTAATCTTCACAAATCGGTAAGAATACCATCCTCTCATTTTTTAGACATAATGAAATTGTCGTCAACGACACCATTTCTCCTTGTGAGATTGAGTCTCTTCCGCTTTCCAGTCTCCATTTGAAAGAACTCGATCCCATATTGCTGCGGGTCTTCTTCCTGCCCACTGACGTTTCATCCTTGTTCCGGCGTTCTTCCTCAATGATGAGGACTTTGTTCCTCTTCGTTCTTCTTCCCAGAAGAACCTTGTGGCACTGACATTGGGGGTGGAAATAGGCCAAGCGGCCTATCAGGGGCCTGCGGCCTGGCCTGCCATCGGCCTGGTCTGGCCTGGCCTATTTTCTACTTACCATAAATATAGGCCTATAATTGGGCCTGTTTTTAAAACAGGCTCAGGCCTTTATTATTAAAGTCTGGCCTGTAAGCCTGCAGGCCGGCCTACATTATTTTTAAATAATAAAAAATTTAATTTATTATATAAACTTAAATATCCCTAATTACATAATTACTAATAATATATTAAAAATGAATTATTAAGTAGGCCTACAGGCCAGGCCAGGCCTACCCGTTTTGCAAAATAGGTCAGGTCAGGCCTATATTTTGGCCTACATCAGGCTAGTAGGCCAGGCTCAGGCCCAAAAAGACTAATGTAGGTCGGGCATGTTTTCCATAAGGCCTGGCCTGGCCTATTTCCACCCCTAACTGACATTTCATCCATGTTCTGGTGATCTTTCCCAATGATGAGGACTTTGTTCCTCTCTGTTCTTCTTCCCAAAAGAATCATGTGGTAATCTTCCCCGTCTACGGCTTCCCTTCCTAAATAATTTTCACAAATCTGTGAACATATCCTCCACTCCAACATCCGATTTGATGAATTGTGATGTGATTGTTTATTTGAACAATATGAACATGTACGTTTTTTTCTTTTTTATTTAGGATATTAGTTATTGATGTGTGATGCTCAAAATGATTAGTATATTATCGAAGAAAAAAGTTGATATGTGATTTAATCATGCCTTTAGTAGTGTTGATACATTAGGAATAAGAACCGACGTGGAACAACATAGAATCGGATTAAAGCGGTAGTGAATAATTTAGATTTAGATTCTTGTTGAATCAGAACCGTAAACATGATGGTTCCAATTTGCTGGAATCGGAACAGGAACTGGTCAAACAAAATAAATTCTGGTTGTAAATTGAAGATCAGTTACTATGATGGTTTTGTTCTCATTTTTAATAGAAACAGAACCGAATCGGAACTGTGATAGCTTTACCCACAAGCACAGGCGGACCCACCTTCAGACACGCCCGGGCACGTGCCCGTGCATGTTTTTCACGAATATGTGCCAAGGGCGGATTCAGTCCTTCGTTTTCTCCTGTCCGAGACTCCTCCGCTCGAGTACAAGCCCTATTCCCATGCCTTTTTTCTCTTACGCCTCTCGTCTGAGACTCTTTTGCGGTGGTTTCCCCTCTTTCTCCCGTCCGACCATCCCCGAGCACTGGAGCAGACACACATAGTTGTCGAGCAACGAGCAGACCAGGTATTGTTTGCCCCCTTTCTTCCATTTATAGTCTCTAAGTTCCCCTTTCTTCTGTTTCCAATCCTCCTTTCTGCTTTTACTGCTTCTAGCTCCAGGCTCCAGGTTCCCCCCTCAAAATTAAGCAACCAGCATTTAGCTTGAATTTATATTTCACGTATAAATTTAACTTGAAGTAGAGTTGCTGCAGTGGTCTCAAATTGAAAATTTCATCTAAATAGTCTATTTTTTTGTCTAACTGAATTAATTAATTTATACGTGGAAGAGCAATGCATTTTGATGAGGAGATTAAGGAGATTACGGGAAGATGATGCAGCTTTTGAAATTGAGAATGATTATAAACTTTGGAGTTATGGAGTTTGGGGATGAACCACTAACTGTTTGATGAAATGCCACGCACGGTGAAAAGAATAATTCCAATTAGCTTTTTTGTTGCTGAATGTTACACTGCAAATAGATGGAGTTGTTCTTCAGTTGGTCATAATTATGTAAGGCTATATTTGGTTCGGCGGCGGCGGGTGCATCTGGTGGGTCGAAACGCCACTTTTGAACTGGAGGGGGAGAGGTGGGGGTCGAAACGGAGCGGATCGGGCCCGTTTCCTCCTTGCTGCGGGTGCAAACGGAGCAAACACCGCCGGCGGCCATTTGTTTACCAGCCGTCCCGCGGCATTTACTCCAAACGGAGGCGGCAAAACGCCAAACCAAACGAAGCTTAAGTCTTGTTATAGTCATTTTCGACTGATTTATTTTGTAATTTGTACCTAATGTGTGAAAAGAACTCATGTTTGGTACCTCCAAGTTCACTCGTAGTATTTTTCTACACCTCTTGGTAGTCATTTATGGTCTTAGATGTTAGCCATATTATACTTGGTGCCCGGGCTCGACTAAGATCCTAGTGTCGCCATTGCCCACAAGTAACTACCCTTAATCAAGGATGAAACTGCATAAATCAAAAGATGGGAATCATGCGAAATGAGATTTCACAAAAAACTGATGGAGATCGGCGTTGGAGTACGGGTCTCCAGACGGGGAGGAGGCGATGATCGGATCGGCGATTCGAGACCACGAGCACGTCCGGTTCATCGTTCTATTATGTTTATGTATTTTATTTTATTTGGATTTGGATTTGTTTTTTGTATTTTAGGGCCCCAGGCGTAACAACCAATCATAATCGTTCACGTCTGGTGCCCAACCGCCCCTTCTTGTTATAAATAGGAGTGGATGTTGCAGTTTACAGTCATTGTTTAGTTCGTGAGAGATTCCAAACTGAAAGTCTTTAATTCCAAGATAGACAAACACCTAGAGGGGGGTGAATATGTTTTCTACTCTTTTAAGATTTCTTTTAGACTTTATCTGAAATTATGTCTGTTGTGATTGGTTAGTACTGCTTTCAAGAAGATCACACAGCACACAGATGGTTTATAGTGGTTCCCCAGAGTATGGGTACGTCTACTGTCCCTCCCGCATTTCTAACAGTGTGTTAAACAAGGCACTTCACCAAAAACTCGGCTCCTAAGAGCTTACACCACGATCCCGCAGGACCACTCAGTCTTCTCTAAGACCTACAGCTCGGGCACAAAGCCCTACAACTCAGCCCAAAGCCCTACACTCAGATTCAACCTGGATCCTACAACTCAGATTCACACTTAAATCCTACCACTCAGGCCAAAGCCCTACACTCTGATTCTTAACAGAATCCTACCACTCAGATCTATACAAGATCCTACCACTCAACCTTTATAAATAGACTTACAACTCAGATCTAGAAAGATCCTGCAGAAGATAAGGTTTGTTGATGTTGAATGGACAACAGAGAAATGATTTTTGTGTCTTCCTCCTTCTGTCCTGAGAAAACTCAGTCCAGATACCTTCTTCACAGCTCCAGAAAATAGTCTTCAGGATAAGCTCTGTTAGGGCTGTGAAGTAACTGCAGCAGGGGTAGGCCTTGGCTGCTTTTCTCTCAGAGAAATGTCTCTGAGCTTGCTGTTGCCGGTGTTGATAGCAGCAGCTAACTTGATGACCTTTTGGGTTCAGTCGATTTTTGACTTCTCCTTCGAGCTCTGCAACAATGGCGAGGAAGAAGAAGAAGTTGCGCCGCTTTGCGAAAAGACAAACCCTAGAAAAGATCTCTTGCATTCGCCGATCTTCTTTCTTTTATTATCCGCCTTCCAACGGCTCTTTTGACCCATGGGCCTAGCTTTAATTGCAAATATATAGCCTTCCTTTTACAGCATAAATCTTACAGCAGACCGCCGGCGCCATTAGTGGTGGACTGCAGCTTTCACGCAATGAATTTGAAAACCGTTGACTTTTGTTGACTTTTGCTGACGACAGCATCTGTGGACTTAGCCAAATTCTCAGATTCAATCTGGTCGTTGAGTGCGTTGAGTGAATAGTCTTCACTCAACGCCTCTGGACTTAGTCAATTCTCCTGCCTTGCTTAGGCGTTGAGTGCGTTGAGTGAGCTAGCTTCACTTAACGCATCTGGACTTAGCCAATTCTTCTGCCTTGTTTAGGCGTTCAGTGCGTTGAGTGAACTGACTTCACTCAACGCCTCTGGACTTAGTTAATTTTTTTGTCGCCTTCCTCTTTGTCTTTGACAGAATTAGCATAGCATTGAGTGAACTAGCTTCACTCAACGCTTCTGGACTTAGCCATATTTCTTTGACAGATTCTCTGTGACTTTGACTGAAGGAGCTTGATTCAACGCTTGTAACTGTATGGCATTGAGTAAGTTGACATCACTCAACGTCTGTGGATTTAGCCACTTTCCTGTCTTCCTTCTTCTTAAGCTTTGATTGCACAGTCTTTCCTCAGTGTTTTTTGTTGTATGGCGTTGAGTAAACTGGCTTCACTCAACACCTATGGACTTAGCCACTTTTCTTCACTGTCAAAGCAAAGGATTTGACGGACTGGTCTTTACTCGACGCTTCTGCTCATCTGGCGTTGAGTGAGTTGTATTCACTTGACGCTTCTTGTTATATGGCGTTGAGTGAACTGACTTCACTCAACGTTTGTGGATTTAGCCGCATTTCTGTCTTGCAAACTGCTGGGCTTTGACTGTTCACACCTTACTCAGCGCTTTTTGGCATCTGGCGTTGAGTGAACTGGCTTCACTCAACGTCTGTGAACTTAGTCGATTTTCAGCCTTTCCAGCATCCTTCTTGGACATCTGGCGTTGAGTGAACTGGCTTCACTCAACGCCTGTGAACTTAGACAGATTTTTGTCTCTCTACTCTACCTTGTGACCACCTGTCACAACCACTTGGAATACCTGTCCAATCAATATGACAAGGACCAATCTGCATGCATGAACTTGAACATACATCAAATACAACTAGGTGTGTATCATTGACTTGTTTGACTTCTTACAAATCTGGGACATTGGGATCAATGGACCCAACACAGACCGACAATCATTCGCGGTGTCACGATGCGACCCCGGGGTGCGATGTCTCGGTTATCATTTTACTTATTTTTGTTTTGTCTGAAATCCCACTGTTTCAGCCCACGTTTCTCTTAAAACCTATGTTCTTGTCGTGGAGCCACAAAAGTACCCAAAACCCTTTACAACCGCCCATTGTTCATCATCTTGTCCACGGTTTTCACGGTTACTCCAATAGAACTGTACGAAACCTCTAGCCTTGTTCATGATTCGGCTTTAACCGCTCAACAGCCTCCGCACCTCCCATCGCCGATTGCATCAACTTCCCGATATTGCATCCCCGCTCTGCCACTCACGCCATCTCCTTTCTCGCCGATCACGTCATCATCAGCGGCGACCAGTCAGTCCATTCCAGTCTCCAAAGGTTCAAGTGGACTGTTCATCGTTCCCTCGCTACTGCAGGCCTCTTCCAATCCCGTCCCATCCTGGAACTTCCCGCCCAGAATCATTTCCGTCTGGGAGCTTTCCCCGATCCCATTACAATAAGGAGAAGCCTCATCCTCTAGTCTCCATTCCCGCACCCCTACGCTCCTTCGATCCTGCCAGCCATACCATTCCCTCCCTTCTCTGTCCCTGACGTTGGAGCCACCAACATTCCCAACATCCATCGTTCCCCTGCTTACAACCGAACCACGCCCCTCCACAGAACCTCATTCCTCATTCCTGTGACATCTTCTCTCGATCCAGCCTGCTTCATCCTCCCCTTTCCTGTTCACACCACTAGCAAGCCCCACTCTAGTCTAGTACTCCTTCAGCAAAAGTTCGACCCCGCATTGTTGTCGTTCGTCGTCGCTCGGCTGCCGCCGAATTCTCTTTGCTATGTGAGTAAGTTTGTTGTGCTTATTTTTGTTTGTTTTAAATATTGTGATAATCATTCATATTAGTTTGGTAATGTGACACACTACTGTATTGTTTCCATTTTCCTTATTGTATAAAATTCATTCGTGAAATTTGTAGCAAGAAAGCATCTTTTGCGACAGTAAGCATGATTTACTTGCGTACCGGAAAGAACATTGCTATTCATACTGTGTTGACTTGCTAAAATGATATAACTTTGCTTGCTACATTGTATTTTTGGATTCAAACTGAAATGTCTTCACTTCATATAGCTTAGGTGTCCTTAATCTCATTCCACACATTCACATAGGGTTGCATTAGCGTCGGCGCGCCCACGCCCTACAACCTACCCGGCATCATAAATCCTAGAAGGAAATTAACATGGAAGGATATACATACATCACCCCACCCTCAACTAAAAATAGGTTTGTCAATATGTCACGGAAGATAGATACCCTAAAGAAAAACACCAAACGCAATAGATATAATATCAAAGCAATTCAAATTACTATAAGATGAGGTGGAAGAGATTCTGTCCAGATGTTCCTGAAAGGAAGAAAATGTTGTGATATATGCATTGTAATGCCCTAGATTTATTTTAAATCAAGAATCAAATTATCTGGGGTGTGGATAGCTGGTTGTGTGGGGCGGTTAGCAAATTCCATTAGGTTTAAACAAAATAAAAATCTAAACCTCCCCACACTCTCGTGACCAAGCAACCCTACAGTTTCCTCACCTCCTTTTAGCAAGTAAGCAACGGCACAAGCCCCCCCCCCCCCCCTCTCTCGTGTGTTTGCAGGGAATGAACGACATCCTCTCTCTCTCTCTCTCTCTCTCTCTCTCTCTCTCTCTTTGTGACTTCAAAGATCAAACTGACGCCCCCCTTGATGTCGAGCCCTAGTGTTGTCGAGCCACCTTTTCGAGAGGAGGAAGAGTACTCCCTGATCGAACCCCTCTTGACTGATACATTCAGAGGTGCTCCCGAGTCGTGTCGAGATCCTCCTCATTGTATCCCTCTGTTGGCATGAAGGAGGTCTTCCCCTGATCTTTTCCCCTCCTTCCATCCAGTTGCGTCCACCGTGAGGAAGGAGCTACCCGAAGGGATTGGCTGAGCTTTTGAAGGTTGCAGTGTTACCAAGCTACAGTTCTCCATTTGTGGGGCTAGTTGTGCGTCGGAGATCGTCAAGGAGTTTTGTTGTCATGAAGGATTGCGGAAGAAGCCCTTGTTGAGGAAGTTTGTTGACGAGAATATCTACGAGAAATTAAATCAGAGCTCGGATCTTAGAGAGGAGGCTGAGTTCGTGAAAGAGAACCGCTATGGTTAGAGGTGTGCAAAAGGAACCGAAGAACCGAGAATCGAACCGAATTGGTCGGTTCGGGTCGGTTCATGTGTTGATCGATTCAGGTCTGGATCTAGGAATAAGAGAACCGGCGGTTTGGGTCGGTTCTCGGTTACAACAGTAGGGTACCCGAGAACCTACCTGAATAAATAATTAAAATGAAATATTAAACTTTAAGCATTAACAGTTAGACTTATCTTTGACGATTAAAGGTTGCACCTGATGTAATACTTCCTGCCATATATATTTGTGTAAACTAAGTTGAAATCAATATGAAAAAAAATCTATTACTAAGCTCAATCTTCAGATAGCTCTTACAAATTTTATTTGCTCTAAAATCAACAATACTATGGTGAGTGAAAATGAAAGAGATAAAGAGAATGTGATATCTTACTTATTATGTTAGTACTTAGTATTAAATAATGCTTTGATATTGTTAGTATTAATAGTATTTTGCTTGGCATGAAGTTAGAATTAGACAGGATTACAATAATTAAAAAATGGGTATAGAACCGAGAACCGAACCGGAATCGATCTGAACCGAACGGTTTGGATCCAGTTCATAATTTAGAACCACGGGTCGGTTCTGGTTCCAAAACTTTGAAACTGAAGCTATATGTGTTGGATCTTGGTTTCGGGTGGAACCGAACCGATCCGAGTTGCACCCCTAGCTACGGTCTTTTTTGTGGCTCAAAGAGATGCTTCAAGGTTAACGATCTCTTTCTCCAGTCTTAGGACTGTTGTTTTGTGCTTTTAGTTATTTTCACGCAATGACAGTTTCATCACGTCGTTCCAGTTGAGGATGGGGACTTCGTCATGGCGTGGGATTGCGACCCCGACGTATGTTTGTGTGATATGCACGCAGAGTGTCTCTCCTTCTATGCGGTAGAGTGGGGCCTCAGTCAGGGCATAGGATTATGACCTCGGCATAGCTTTTCTATTTTTGCTTGCATAGGAGAGCTACCAGTCGCTAATTAGCGGCGATAAATGTTTCCCTCGGCTCATTGCGAGCCATTATCTCGATTGAGTCCATTCCCGACATAAATGTGCATTAGTGATCCGGCGTGCGAGTCTGGATTTAGGCATGCTGTGTGAAACCTACCCATGGCGATAAGCCTGGATCGGTGATGTTCATTGTGATGTGCATTGCATTTATCCCTAGGTATGCAAACGGGAATGTCCTGTATTATTCGTCGTACTGATTCCGGGAATTTGTGGACTCTCTTCGTGAAGACCCCGTTCCCAGTTGGGCCAGGTCGAATGATGATTTTTTAGAGTTTTCGTAGGACGGGCGCATTTCCAGTCACCAGGTAGTTGCGTTTACAAGCTTTTTAGCATACCATACGTGTTTGTGTATGTTAGATCTGCATAGGGCTACGCTTGGAATCTACATTTGAGGACACTGGCCAAATAGAGCCCCTGACACGTTTACTAAGTTTGAGGGTGTGGGCCAAACCAGTCCTCTGACACTTATAATAGGGCAGTCGTAAGTTTTGATTCCCCCTTGTTGCTATGTTTGAAAGCGTGGGCCAAACCAAACCTCTGTCACTTCTAATAGGGCAGTTGTCAGTTTTGATTCTCTTGTTATTATGTTTGGGAGTGTGGGTCAAACCAGTCCTCTATCACTTCTAATAGGGCGGTTATAAGTTTTGATTGCTCCATGTTGCTACGTTCGAGGATGCGGACCAAATCAGGTATTTGTCACTTCTAATATGGCAGTTGTAGGTTTCCCCCCTTGCGCTACGATTGAGGACGAAAAGCGATTTCACGCCTTACTTTGCGAATATACAGCTTTGCTTATCTTTAGAGGTTAGGTCGTGCTATTGTTGGGTGTCCACGACACAGCCATGAGGGTTTGGTTAAGCTGACGCCTAGCGTGTTCCTCTGCTCTTTGTTTTGCATGCTTTGGTTTACGTGCGTACTTGCAGGAGATTGATGTGCTCGTCCCGGGGTCCGCTAGGATGGCCGGGGGGGAGGGGGTTGTTAGTCGTTACGTTGTGTTGGTCGGCCCCATGATGACCTTCGTTTTCCACCCACGTGTTCTTTGTTTCAGGTGGAGTAGCTCGTAGTGGAGCTTAGTGGGCCAGAACCCAAGTCATGTTGTGGTGGTGGCATTTCCACCTCTTTTGAGTACTTTTATTTGAAAGTCATGTAAGGTTTTAAGGCCTACATTCCTAGTTTCAGTATTAGTGGGCATTCTTGTTGTGAAACTTTTTGGATCTTCTGTTGTATTTTTTAATAAGATCTATGAGGTGTTGGTTCATTTTTGTTTTTGCCTTTTTCTAGCATTTTAGGTTCATGGATATTGTGTGTTGTGGGTATTTTGTTCGGATATACTATTTGCAGGTCAGGGAATGCATCCCTCATCCCTCCCTCACAAAGTACAAAGAGACTTATTCAAATAGTTTTTCCTCAAAAATATGTTGTAAGATATATACATATTTCCTTCCTACCAGACCCTACTAGGTGGAATAAATCTCAAAGAGATAGCTGCGTAGTCAATAGTAGTCAAACTATAGATTTAACGTCACTTGCATACATTGGCCAAGCATTGGGTATTTTGTTCAGACTAAAGGCTGCGTTTGGCGCGGCTTATCGCAGCTTATTTGCTCTGGTGAGGTTGGGCAAAAATGTCATTGTCATATTAAAATCTTATGCCCCAAACTAATTTCTTTTTTTGATAACGGTAGTAACATTTGTCATACCAAACATACAATGACGTTTTTGTCCAACCTCATCGGAGCAAATAAGTTGTGATAAGCCGTGTCAAACGCAGCCTAAGTAATTTGCTTGGGGCATATGTTGCAACATTAGGATTTCATTAATCTTTCAGGAAAACAGTAAACTTTCTAAACATTAATTACCCATAACCAGACCCCCTACCCAACACTGTCTTACGTTTGTTAAAACAAACAATAGGAAGAGAAAAAATCACCCTCAACTTTCTAGGTTTAGAGCAATGCCCGGAAGCACCAAAATCTAGTAATTGTGATACATACTCACTTACACAGTCAAACTACAAAGCAATGTTTGACAGTAGGAGCATTTTCAATTCTTCAGGGTTTTTTTTCACTTGCTCAGGTTTAGAGCATTTTCAATCCTTCTTCCATTTTAGCTATCATTTGGAGCTCGGCCTCAAACATGACAGTATAACTGGCAGCCCGGTGCACAAAGCATCCCGCGCAGCGAGGGTCCAAGGAAGGGTCCCACCACAAGGGTGATGTTGACAGTATAACTATAAAAAATTATTTGAATCATTATCATTAAGAACTTCAGAAAGTTTTTTTTTTTTGTTTATGTTCATCTATCATCTGTAGTATCAATAGATATTATCTACATGATCAACCATGGGTATCAGTCAAACCCTTTCCCATTAGGGTAGCGCTGCACCAAGCTACACTCCTAAGCCCAACTGCACCACATCAATACCCCACTCTATCACAATTCCACAACCAGCCAAAACAATCTATATTTCCCTCCCTTTGCACGCTTGGAGAGTATTTCAAGATTAATTTTTGTAAGCACTCAATAGATTGACAGAAATTGTGAGAAAATCTAAATAAAAGGTTTTTCATTCACCAAAAAGTTCATTTACATGGGTATGACCCCCTATTTATAAGGGAGAGAAGATAGAGAGAATACAATAGAGATGTAGGACTAAATTACAATATGCCGACTAGGCGGGCTGACATTTCCAGACCGCAAGAACTGAGCGGTTTAGGCAAGCTATCTGCTTTATATCAAGAGTCTGCCGGTCCTTACTCCTCAGACCACAGCTGACCACCAGAAGCACCATAAGCGGTCAATCGTCTATATCTGTCAGACTTCAACAGCTCCAATCACCTGACCGTCAAACCTCAGCAATGTTAGACCACCATGCTCCCTCTATCCGTAGCGGCTTCAACCTCCTGACCGTCAGTCCGCAACTGCGGATAGAACAGGCATCCTTGTCCTATCAAGGAGGCGGTCTCAATGATCTTTAAACCAGCTAGACTGTTAGACTACTCCGCTAGATGCAGACCACCACACTGTCGGAACCAAACCGCCAACGTAGTCGCCAAGTCTTCAGAACCAGTCTGTTAGAAGACTATCAGACCGCCAAGGTCGTCTGTCCACAAGACAGACCGCCGGACCGCAGAACCTCAATGTAGACCGCCCAAACCAGACCGCTAGTCTGCCAAATCGCCAGACTGCCAAGTTCAAACCACCAGACCACCAAATCGTCAAGTTCAAACCACCAGTCCGCCAAGTTCAATTTGCCAGACCGTCAAATCGCCAGAACCACCAAGTTCAGTCCGCCAGACAACCAAGTTCAGTCCGCCAAACCGCCAAGTTCAGTCCGTCAATATCACAAGTTCTAACACTCCCCCTCAAGCTGGAGCCTATATGTCAATCATGCTCAACTTGTCACAAACATCTGAAAAAGAAGCAGAAACTGATTTGGTAAAGATATCTGCAAGTTCTTTGTCAGAAGTGACGAACAAAGTACAGATTTGATTTTACAATATTTCTTCACTGATGAAGTGGGGCAGTTAACTTCAATATGTTTTGTCCTTTCATGAAAAACTGGATTTTTCGATATATATATATAACAGCTTTATTGTCACGGAACATAGGTAATGGATGACCATATATCTTTACCAAGTCAAACATAAGGGCACGCAACCATTTCAACTAGCAAGTGGTCGAGGTCATGTTTTTATATTCAGCTTCAGCACTTGATTGAGCCAACAGATTGTTTTTTGCTTTTCCAGCTAACAAAATTTCCTCACACAAAGGTGCAAAAACCAGAAGTGGACTTTTCTATCTGCATTATTGTCAGCATAACTGACATCAGAATATGCTTCAATCTTCAGATGGTTATGTTTTTAAATAGTAACCCCTTTCCTGAAGACTCTTTCACATATTCCAGAATTTTCATGGTTGAACGAAGATGACACTCTCTGAGAGCTTGCATAAACTGACTGATCTTCCCTACTGCATAACAAATATTTGGTCTGGTAATAGTCAGATAGATGAGTTTTCTCACTAGTCGTCTGTACATAGTACTATCTGAGTATCTGAAAGAAGAGGAGAATCCTCAATCTAACTTTTGTCATCACCAACGACCATCAGACAACGAACAGGTCTCGTCCCAAGAAGACCAGTTTCTTTCAAGAGATCCAACGCATATTTCCGTTGTGAGAGCACCACAGAGTTGTGTTTTTGCGATATTTTTATTCCCCGAAAGTACTTAGGATATCTCATATCCTTTGTAACAAAATGTTGCTGAATGTGTCATTTTGCTGAATCAATTCTCTCATTATCATCATCAGTAAGGAGAATGTCATTTACAAAGACAGCAAAAACCACGAGACCTTTAGTAGTCTTGCGTACGAAAAGAGAGTGATCACCAGAACTCCGAGTAAAGCCAACAAGAGAGATAACTTTGCTGAACTTGTAGAACCAAGCCCGTGGACTTTGCTTTAGGACATAAATTGTCTTTCGTAGTTTGCACACCTGAGACTCTCTCTGAGCAACATACTCAGGAGGTTGCTTCATGTTTACCACCTCTTGCAGATCACCATACAGGAAGACATTTTTTACATCTAACTGAGACATCTACCAACCTCTGTTAACCGCCACAAAAAAAAGAACACGGATTGTGCTAATGCAAGCAACCGGAGAGAAGGTATCAAAGAAGTCCACACCATATATCTGAGTAAAACCTTTGGCAACCTACCTAGCCTTATAGCGGTCAATAGTTTCATCTAGATGAAACTTGATGACAAAGACCCACCGGCAACCAACCACATCCGCACCTAGAGGAGTAGTAACAAGTGTCTAAGTACCCCCTTCGGTCAAGGTCTTCATTTCTTTATCCATTGCCGCTTTCCAATGCGGAATAACAAGAGCTTCCTGATAGGTAATCGAGACAACATTAGCCGAGAGAGCAAGAGAAAATCTCCTTCCAGCTGAGGAAAGACGAGCATATGAGACAACATCCTGAATTGAATGTTTAGTGCACGTTCTAACCTCCTTCCGTAGAGCAATAGGAAAGTAAAGATCGGACTTGTCTTCTGTAGTAGATCCATCCGTCGGAGAGATTACTGGTCCGGGAACTATCAGTAATAACTCCAAAGGCAGAGAAGAACTAGAAGATAGAGATGGAAACAGAGGAACTGGTATAGGAAGAGGAGAAAGAGGCGTATGAGGAGTAGGCTAGGGTGAAGGTACGGAAATAATAGGTAGAGAAAAAGAATCAACAGGTGGTGAGAGAGTAAAAGCTCGAGAGAAATAAGACACATCTTTAAAGAACGTAACATCAGCAAAAACATATTGTTTCCTAATAAGGGGATCAAAGCATCGATACCCTTTTTGGGTCGCACAATTGCCTAGAAAGATGCATTTTACCGAGCGAGGAGAAAGTTTGTCGCGACCAAGAGAAGGAGAGTGCACAAACACTGTGCAGCCAAAGACACGGAGAGATAAAGGAAATGGTTGGGCTCTTGGATGTAGGATTGAGAACGGGGTTTTCCCCTAAAGAACCGATGAGGGAATACGGTTGATGAGATAACAAGAGAGAAGCACATCATGATCCCAATATGACCGGGGAACATTCATCTGTGTGAGAAGGGTGCGAGTAACATCCAGGAGATGACGATTTTTGCGTTCAACAACATTATTTTGCTGAGAAGTATAGGGACAACTGATTTGATGAACTATGTCATGATGCATGCAAAAATCAGAAAATTGTTAACTAAGATATTCTCGAGCATTATCAATACGAAAAATTTTAATAAAAACATCAAATTGTGTACGTATCTCATTGTAAAATATAATGAACACAGAAAAAAGTTCAGAACGTTCTTTTAACAGATACAACAAGATACATCGAGAGAAATCATCAACAAATGTAACAAAATACAAACTTCCCCTATCAACATACCTAGTAGGAGAAGCACCTCAAATATCTGAATGACCAAGATCAAAGGAACGAGAAAAACTACACCATTGTCTTGTTGGATACGAAGAGCAATAGTGTTTGCCAAGTTGGCAGACCTCGCAGTTCAGAGAGGAGTCCTCCGAAAGTAAATTTGGTAGGAGTTGGTAAATGAAGCGAGGAGGAAGACCAAGGCGAAGATGTCACTGTAAAATAGAAGCAGAGAAAGCAACAACATTGTCTAGGAAGAATAGCGCGCATTGCTTTCAGTCACAAGAGCAATCGTCTTCTTGGAGTAAGGATCCTAAAAAGAACGAGTATTGGATGTAAAGATAATCATGCAGTTTAATTATTTGCAAAAGCAGGAACAGATAATAAATTGCACGGAAAGGACGGGACGTAGAGTGTGTTCTCAAGCCACGGAGTCGAAGTGACATGGACTGTACCAGTCCCGAACACTGGATATGGAGTACCATCTGCAACAAAAATCGGAGGAGACCGGTTATGTTTATCCAAACAAGAGAACAAATGAGGATTGTCTGTCATGTGGTTAGTGGCTCCCAAATCAATAAATCACTTACCCTGAGTGACCAGATTAGCACTTCCTGAAGAAGAGGCAAGGGACGTGGACTTACTTGTGGTGTCACCCGTGGACGGGCGAAGATGAGGATACTTGACCCAGCAATGATCAACAAGATGTCATGTTTTTTCCACAATGAGAGCGGAGATGGAGAGACACACCACGCCCACCATAGTGACCCCTACGACCACTAGAAGTGCCAGAACGAACCGGATGAACAAAGGTGTCGGGATGGGGTGGGGAGGCAAGCAGAGGGCACTGAAGAAGAGTGTTAACAGTTGCAATACGAGCAGCAGTAGCATCAAGGGTGAGAGAGAAAGCTTCGCCAAGAATTTGTTGTCTTATCATGTCATAAGACTCTGGAAAGCGAAGAAGATAACACACAACCAGAAGTTCATGGAAGTGTTTATGTTGTTCAGCAAGATCAGCGGAGAATGGGAGATGTTGTAGAAGTTCAACTCCAAGAGCTTGCACCTCCTGGTAAGCAGCAACAAAAGTCAAAGTAGGACGGGCAAACAGATCATCATATAACGTGTATATGCGCGAAGTTTGAGCGCCCTTGGAGTACAAAGCAAGAAGATGAGTCCAAACAGCCTTAATTGTTTCATCATGGCAAATGATAGGTAGGCACTCATCAGAGAGACTATTAGCAAGTCATGTCCTGACCAAAGCATCACTGGCATCCCAGTCATCAAAGGCAGAAGACCCTCGAACTGGAGGGTCATCAGTGAGATAATGACGTTTGCGTTGAGACCTCAGCAAGAACAAAAACAAAACACTCCAGTCCTGATAAATTGGGTCACTCAGCATGGAAGTAGTTCAAGGCTGCTGGAAGGAGTGGAAATAACAGGGGCGGTTTGAGGAGATGATGTGGTTAAAGTGGAAGCAGAGTATTTTGTATCCTCCATAAAGAAGGCGAACAGAAATAGAAAACCGGAGTCTGCATAGGCCGCAGAAGAGCTCAGCGGGCGGTTCGAAAACTGGAGTCCACAGAAGCCGCAAAAGAGTTAAGCGGGCGGTTAGAAAACCGGAGTCCCCAAGGATCGGGTTAGCTCTGATATCATGTGAGAAAATCTAAATAACAGATTTTTCATTCACCAAAAAGTTCATTTACATGGGTATGACCCCCTATTTATAGGGGAGAGAAGATAGAGAAAGAATACAGCAGACGATTTGGGACTAAATTACAATATGCCGACTAGGGGGACTGACATTTCCAGACCGCAATAACTGAGCGGTTTACGCAAGCTATCCGCCTTATATCAAGAGTCTGCCGGTCTTTACTCCTCAGATCGCAGCTGACCACCAGAAGCACCATAAGCGGCCAGTCGTCTATATCAACCAGACTTCAGTAGCTCCAGCCACCTGACCATCAAACCTCAACAATGGTTAGACCACCATGCTCCCTCTATCCACAGCGGCTTCAACCTCCTGGCCGTCAGTCAGCAACTGCGGATAGAACATGCCTCCTTGTCCTATCAAGGAGGCGGTCTCAATGATCTTTAGACCAGCAAGACTGTCAGACAAGTCTGCTAGATGCAAACCGCCACAGTGTCGGAACCAAACCGTCAACGTAGTCACCAAGTCTTCAGAACCAGTCTGCTAGAAGACTATCAAACCGCCAAAGTCGCTTGTCCACAAGACAGACCGTCAGACCGCAGAACCACAATGCAGACCGCGGAACCACAATGCAGACTGCCTAGACCAGACCTCCAGTCCGCCAAATCGCCAGACTGCCAAGTTCAAACTACCAAACCGCCAAGTTCAAACCACCAGTTCGTCAAGTTCAATCTGCCAGACAGCCAGACCACCAAGTTCAGTCCGCCAGACTGCCAAACCACCGGACCGCCAAGTTTTGTCCGCCAATATCACAAGTTTTAACAGAAATGAACTAGATATTTATGAACATTGATCCAATAGTATATTATCATCTCAACTATTTGTTGTAGATTTTATGGATCCGACTCTTCCATTTGTTACCCTCCAGTGTCGATTTAGATATTATGTGCATTCTTCATAAGATAATTTGAGTAACTTCTATACTAATTTATAACTCTCATAATATCCTTGGATATTTCTCATTTCCATTTGAGTTCCTGGTAAACAATAAATGCTAATTCTTCGTTTAACCATTGTATCTCGTTGATCATCTTACTTTTTTCAATCAAAATCCAAAAATTTTACGCAGTAAAAAATAATTTGTTGGGAGTCAACATCCTCTCTCAGCCCATAAACTATGTGCTACTTGTTTAAAGGAAATAGTAGCACTCTTCTCATAAGTTTTAGTTTATAGGCCAATAGGGTATGCGTCTGATCCTACAATTGGTGTCAGAACAAGTCATGGGTTTGAGACTAGGGGACCGCGTTGGTTTAAAAATGCCAATAAACCAGTCTTGCCTTAACCTGTTGTCGTGCAGGCTACTGATTCTAAGAATCTCCATTGTAAAAAGACTCAGTGTGATTCTAAGAATCTCTGTGGAAAAGACTCAAGTTGGTTATAAGAGTCTTTGTAATAAAAGACTGGGGCCTAGTGATATGCATGGCCTTGTGGGGGAGGGAGTATTATTGGGCGCCAACATCCTCTCCCAGCCCATGAGCGCAATGTACCAGTTTAAAGAAAATAGTAGCACACTTTTCATAAGTTCGAGCGGGGCCAATCGCGAGGGCAATCACCGATGAGGCAACGTAAATACATCTCCACTATGTGATTTACCACCTCCATTTGTCCATCGGACTGAGGGTGGTAAGCTGGAGAAAAAGCTAGCTCGGTGCCAATGAGAGTGAAAAGCTCCGTCCAAAAGGAACTAGTGAAAACCTTGTCGCGATCTGACACAAGTGATTATGGCATCCCGTGTAGGCGGAAAATTTCTTGGAAAAAAATCCGAGCTACATTCATGGCGACAAGCGGTCGTGCCAACGCGATAAAATGAGCCTCTTTCGAGAAGCGGTCGGCAACTACCATCAAAATAGATTTCTCGCCGACGGAGGACAGCCCTTCGACAAAGTCCATGGATAAGTCCGCCCAAATTTGTGTAGGTACCGGAAGGGGTTGTAGCAGCCCTGCTAGAAGTAAATGATTTGTCTTGTTCCGTTGGCACACTGTGCAGCCCGCAATGAAAACATGGATGTTTTTGCGCATTCCCTTTCAAAAAATTTCTGCCCTGAGACGTTGGAGAGTGCGGTGGACCCCTTCGTGGCTACGGTAATGAACGTCTCCCAAAATGGTGGGAATAAGTGGAGACGAGGCAACCACATAAACCCGGCCTCTTTATAAAATAAGGCCATCACGGGTTGTACATTGGGGGTTGGAGAGGACTTCTTCCGCCCGGAAGAGAACCTCGGGCAGACTTGGGGATTGCTGAATTTCCTAGCGAAGGCGAGAAGGTCGGCCGTCGGAAAGGAAACTGTGTGTAGCGACGCCACAGTTGGCGAGTCTCGGCGGGAAAGAGCGTCGGCGGCGCGATTGAGAACCCCGGCTTTGTCCACCCGAAAATTGAATCCGAGAAATTTACTTGCACACTTTGGTTGCAGCACCGTGGATAAGCGTTGCTCAAGCAAATATTTAAGGCTATAATGGTCTGTCTGAATCACGAACGTGCAGCCACACAAGTAAGGGCGCCAATGTTGAATGATCTTGGCGAGGCCGATAAGCTCATGTTCATAGACGGGCAATTTCCAGAGATAAGAGCTGTCGTGCGACTGAAATAAGCAATAGGGTGACCCTCCTGTTGTAGTATTACGTCGCAGCCTAATCCGGAGGCATCACATTCCACCAGAAATGGTAAGGAAAAATCTGGAAGTAGGAGGACCGGGGCGAACATCAAGGCATCTTGTAAAAAGCGAAACTCCTGGGTAGCGGCTTCCGTCCAAGATAAAGCATTCTTGTGCAATAAGTGCACCAAGGGCTCGGCGAGCAAGTCGTAGTCGCGGATAAACGCAGGTAGTATCCTGTGAGTCCAAGGAACCCATGGAGGTTGATGGGGTTTCGAGTGATCGGCCAAGCCGTCACCCCTTGTAGTTTTTTTGGGTCGGCCGAAACCCCCAAACGGTGGATGACATGTCCGAGGTAAGTAATCAAACTCTGGCCAAAGGAGCACTTGCATGCCTTGAGAACCAATTGGTGGGAGTAGAGTAGTCAGAAAACCGTACGTAGATGCGCCATATGCTCTGCCCAATACTTGTTGTAGACGAGAAGTACTAATTTGCGAAGAAGAAGGTGGAATACCTCGTTCATTAGCGCCGGAAATGTGGACGGAGCGTTCGTGAGAGCAAATGGCATAACCATGAACTCAAAGTGATTGTGGTGGGTGCGAAAAGCCGTCTTCTCCACGTCTCATGATGTCATGCGTACTTGGTGGTAACCGAAGGATAGATCCAACTTAGAGAAAAAACACGCACCATGGAGTTCATTGAGAAGTTTCTCAACCACCGACATAGGGAATTTATCCTTCACCGTCTGGGCGTTAAGGGCCCGGTAGTCTACACAAAGCCACCACAAACCATGCTTCTTGTGGACTAGCAGGGCCAGATGAAAAAGGGGAGACATTGCGTCGGATGAAGCCTTGCTGAAGAAAAACATGACATTAGCACTCGATTTCATCCTTTTGATGGAAGGGGTAACGGCACGGCCATGCCACTATAGGAGGTGTCCCTGGCTGGAGGCATATGTGGTGGTCCTAGCGGCGGCGAGGCGGAAGGCCCGATCGAGGGCTGAAGAGGTTGGCAAAGGGGTGGAGAAGCCCCGCGAGATCCAGTGGTTGGTTGTCCGGCTATTCGGAGGAGGAAGAATGGGGCTCAGTTTGCACCAAGAAGGAAGATGGTGATGATCCAAGGTTCTGGCCGTGCCACTAAACCAATTGGTCAACGTTGAGCCAAGAAAGGGTGAGACGGTCAAAATCCCGTGTGATGGGACCTAATGTGTGCAACGAACAGACACCCAAAATGACCTCAAAACCACGGAGGTCCACCAAAAAGAGATCCGTGTGGGACGTGTAACTATCCACCCTGAAGAGGACGCGCCGACAAACGCTCAGACAAGGCATCTGTTGGCCATTTGCCATGGCCACTTTGACTTGGCTACGGGGGGTGATCGGAAGTCGCAAACTGAGGGCGCGCTTGTGACAAATAAAACTGAGTATTGTCAGTATCCAGGAGAGCCAAGAGGGTAGAGCCCCCGATTTCCACATACATCTGAATTGTGCACCCTCCTATGGTCCAGCCATGGCGTAGAGCGAGAGATGAGGTGTGTTGGAGTCGTCCATGCCCTTGTCATCGTCGTCGAGAGGGTCGTCGACTTCTAACCAAAAGAGGTGTTTGCACCGGTGACCGGCGGTGATGAGTTCATCGTAGTTGAAATATAGTCCTTTGTCGCGACGAGCTAACATTTCGGCCGGGGATAGACGGCGACGGAATGTATGTGGCAATTGGTTGTCGCTGGAGGCGGATGGGGGTGCCGATCTAGAGAAGAAGGGGCGGTTGGCGGCGGAATCTCGGCGCGTCGGAGCCTCTGGTACAGCAAGAGTCGTCATTCGCATGCCCTAGCAAGGCTCATTGTTGTCGTGAGATCAGTCGGTCATTGGAACTCCACATCCCATCGAAGGCGCTCGTGTAGGCCGGTCGTGAAGAAAGGGACTTGTCGCTCGAGCAGGACAGAGGTCGCGTGTGGCAGTAGAATTTGGAATTGCTCCAAGTAGTCGTCAATGGAGTCAGATTGTTTGAGAGCTACGAGGTCGTCGAGGGGGTTGCCCAGTAGTGTCGGCCCAAATCGGAGAATCCATGCTGCACTGAAGTCCTCCCATGAGGAGTCGGGATGTTCCTGCATGAGTTGGGTAAACCACATTTGTGTCGGTCCGAGTAAGTGGAACAAGGCGATGTCGATCTGTTCATCATCTGGAGTCCGCTGATTGGAGAAGAAGATCTCGCACCGGGTTAGCCACGCAATAGGGTCTTCATGACATTCGTAGATAGGAAAGTCCATTCGGAGGGAACGAGGGAAGTGTGTGTCGTCCGGTCTTGGGAAGGCAGTATTTACAAGGCTGGCGGTTGGGGAGGCCACATTGGCCAGCGGTGAAGCGGGTGGTGTGCCCTGTAAGGCATCCAAAAGGGCATTCAATGTGTCCATCATAGCATTTTGGTCGTGGAGCATGCCTTGGAACATTTCCATGAGTTGATTGAGTGAAGGGCCTCCTTCGTCCATAGAGGTAGATTGCGGAACAATAACAAAGGGTGAGGGGAGAAATCTGTAGGCAGTGGAGGATAGCGGCGCGGCCGAAGGAAGGGGGAATGTGGAGCGAAGAGCGTCGCGGTAGGTGCCTGAGAGGAAAGCGTCGTTGCTTGGCTCTAATACCAAGTTGTTAAGGTACACCGATTGAGATCTTGTAACCGGGCGAGAGATCAAGAAATCCCACGAGGAATCGGTACTTCCACGTTTGGATCCCGTAGGTGTTATGGTTGTCGCTGGAGGGAAGAACTTGAGATGGAGGTGTAGAGGTTACCGAGAAAGAGAAAGAAGAAGAGATCGAAGAAACCCGGCGGCGGAGCGGGGAGTTGGCGGAGTTGCGCGTCGCTGCTAGGGTTGAGCGATGCGGGAACGAAAAAAAGGGGGAAACGGGTTAGAGAGATGCTTAAGAGAATTAAACTTCAGCTTACTATAAATTTGTCCCGCCACCCCTATTAACTGGTTCACCACATATGCACCCCACTTGGGCATAGACACGTGGGCACATACAAATAACGCAACAAAAATTAAAATAATGCAAGCACATATGCAGGAGTAAAACATTCCGGACCGTAGTCACTCCTCCGTGGCACACTTGCACGTGGTCGGTGTTGGTATGTGCGACCACAACGATGGTCTGACTCATCACGTGGCGTAACATATCCCTCCCTCGTTTAACATGCCTAGTGGCTAAATTCTCACAATGCCTAACATGTGTGTTATGTGTCGTATTATGTGTCGGTCATGTTATCATGTTATGTTATGTGTCGGTTATGTGTCATGAATATTGTTATTTATGTCTTTATGAGAGTTAGGTGAGTGTTGGGAAGCCTTTATGAGGGTTAGGTGAATGTTGGGAAATTATTAGGTGAGTCATTATTATGTATAGCCTATATAAAGGCATGTGGGGGTATGTATGAGGCAAGCAAGAAAAATATTCTATTTTCTCATCTTCCTTGTGAGATCTTGGTGGCTCTCTCCTCCGACGAGCAACCCCGCTTAGGCAGCCGCGGTCACGGCTCCGTAGTATCCCCGCTTTCTTCCATCTCCACCACCATCATCTCTATATCCGGCCACCTTCGAAGGACCGTAACAATTTGGTATCAAAGGCATCAGTCCTCTTCCGCGACGCCATTACACTTATCGATCATCTCCCTCAAGCTCCCATTCTTCTCAATCATCTCCTTCAACTTCACTGCACGCGCCTTCCTTGCCAGCACCTCCAGCAACACCACTCCAGCACGTGTCGGCTTCACCTGCAGCTTCACTACTCCAGCACAGCACCACCAACACCTCCAGCACGCGACGCCTTCCTTGCAGCAGCACCACTCCAGCACAGCACCTCCAGCATGCGTCGCCCTCCTTGCAGCAACACCACTCCAGCACAGAACCCCTGGCTTCACCTCTGGCAACACCACTCCAGCACAAAACACCACTCCAGCACAGCACCTCCACTTCACCTGCAGCGGCACGCATCGGCTTCCGGGAACGCACCGTCGTCGCGCTGCTATGCGCTTCTCCATCCCGGCCTGCTCCACGTTCCGGCGAGACCTGCTCTCTCGAGCCGCATGCCCTCCGCCTCTTTGTCGTCCGTCGCAGCAAACCCGAGCGGCACGGGATGTTTCTATCCCTCAAGCCCACCGCTGTCTCCTTCTTTCCGCTTACTTCGAGCCCATCAACATAGGTCGGCTTTATTTCTTCCGCCTGTCTGCTCCTTTTCCAGGATTTTTAATCCCGAGCTGTCATTGTTTGGACCATTCCACATTAATAAGCAGTGGGTCCCACTCCCTCTCCACACCAGCAGCCCCACTTTCATTAAAAAAAACCCCATCTCCAGCCCTCCAAGACACAAATTATTATTTCCAGCGGGCTCATCTCCTTCGGTGTCAATATTGGGCGTCACCGCGGCTCCCGTGGTCACTCCCAGTCTTCTGACTCGACGCGATCCCACCGGCCAGCCACCCACTCTTCTTCTCGCTCCACTCACACTATGGGTGACTCATCTGAACAACTCAATCAGATTATGACCACGCTTCAGGATGTCGTGGCGCAACAAGCTGCGCACACTGCTCTCGGGGATCGTCAACAGGAGGCCATTATCGCGCTCTCCAAGCGCATCGATGATCTGTCTACCGCCCCGACACACGATCATGCTAGCAACAGCCAGGCACAACCACTTCTTCGTCAAGGCCCGCCTCCCCTGACCGTTCACGGGCCGCCACCACAAGTCCGCGCGCGCCCCGATGTCACCATCATACCACACTATACCAGATTGGAATTTCCAACATACGATGGAAAAAGTGATCCCTTGAGCTGGCTCACCAAGTGTGAGCAATTCTTCGGCCACCAACAAACTCCGGCCGCCGACCAAATCCATTTAGCATCCTTCCATATGCTCGACTCCGTTGTTTTATGGGCTTTTCGACTTCTCACCGACCGGCCAAATCTGATTTGGGACGACTTCAAGCGGCTTTGCAACTTGCGCTTCGGTCCTCCTATCTGCAATAACCCGCTCGACGCACTCACATCTCTATGTCAAACGGGTACCGTGGACGGGTACATGGAACAATTTCAGCTTCTCTTAGCACATGTCCCTCTTGCCCCGGATATGCAAGTCAACATTTTCACCGCCGGACTTCGCGAGCGATTGCAACTGGAAGTTGAGTTTGAGGCCCCTCCGGACTTAGTGACTGCTATGAGTCTGGCCCGGCTCTGCGATCGTCGCCTCCAGCTGTCCCAAGAGGCATATCCACCTGCTACCAACATTGTTCCACAGGACCGACACGAGGGTCCCCTGACACCACGGGTCCGCCGCTTATCTCGGGTTGAGATGCTGCAACGCCGCGCGCATGGATTATGTTTCAATTGCGACGAGCAGTACACTCGCGGCCACAGGTGCACCCGGCTTTTCTACCTACAAGTCGAGGACTCTGACGACGAGGGCATCGGATAAAGCTTGAGGGAAAGCTTTTTTGGAGGACGGGTGAGATGTTATGTG
This sequence comes from Platanthera guangdongensis, assembly GCA_039583875.1. NCBI lineage: Eukaryota > Viridiplantae > Streptophyta > Magnoliopsida > Asparagales > Orchidaceae > Platanthera > Platanthera guangdongensis. The sequence continues at coordinate 142,336,972 of CM077160.1, read as the reverse complement.
TCGTATTATGTGTCGGTCATGTTAGCATGTTATGTTATGTGTCGGTTATGTGTCATGAATATTGTTATTTATGTCTTTATGAGAGTTAGGTGAGTGTTGGGAAGTCTTTATGAGAGTTAGGTGAATGTTGGGAAATTATTAGGTGAGTCATTATTATGTATAGCCTATATAAAAGCATGTGGGGGTATGTATGAGGCGAGCAAGAAAAATATTCTATTTTCTCATCTTCCTTGTGAGATCTTGGTGGCTCTCTCCTCCGACGAGCAACCCCGCTTAGGCAGCCGCGGTCACGGCTCCGTAGTATCCCCGCCTTCTTCCATCTCCACCACCATCATCTCTACATCCGGCCACCTTCGAAGAAGGACCATAACAATGTGTCTCTAATGGTCTCCTTTATACGTGTCCGAACCATCTTAATCGAGCTTCTCGCATCTTCTCTACAAAAAAGTTCACAATTAAAATATATATATCACGATCAATATTGAGCCTGTTAGCATTATTACAAAGATTGTTTAAAGTAAGGTGAAATGATGAATATTTTTTGCATGTGACATAATTCTATGTATTTATGTGTTTCTGTGTGAGGATAAACAAATAGCATTATTAAGTTCTCTACAAATATAATTAGTGAATAACAAATTGAAGGAAAATGACATTATAATTACTCAAAATGAAGAGTTCATGTAGACAATGGATAAACAACAAAATAATGTTTCCTAAGAATACCTGTAATCAATTACTTTTCCTCTGCGTTGACCTTTAGAATCCAAGCGATGGCGCATGTCTAGATGGTTTTTAGGTTTCTCCTTAAATACACAAAAGAGCCAGATTAGAATCAAGCATATCAGAGTGACCGTTGGTCATAATTATATGGTGCATAAGATATAGAACTTCAACAGTGTCGTTTATGAAGAATATAAAGGTAGCAATTGACTGCAACAATACTATTTATGAAGAAGAATTGAAGTGATTAGAAATTCCTTGTTAAGATACATAAGTATTAAAAGAACCACGGATAATATGTGTTTGCATCAAAAGACAAGTCTGATCTGCAAAAATTAAATGTTCGACTAAAAAATTACCTGAGTATTCATAACCAAGTAGATTACTAATAAACTATGCCCAAAAGTATGAGATGAAAAGAAAAATACATGTCTAGGAGGAAGAGAGAATCGGGTATGGGATTGAAAACCCATGGCTAGGAGGAAGAGAGGGTCGAGGTATCAGATTGAAGGCAGTCGGGAAAAAATAAGGAGGCCGGAGGAGTGGGGGGAGACGTGGCGGAAAGAGTGAGCTTGGCATGGGAAGGGGAGGTCGGTTGGGAATGGTGTGACTGACTAAAACAGCATAGGATCAGTGAAGTTGGTTGGAGATAACACAGGGAGGGTCGTCCAAGCGTCGAGACAAGAGGTGGCGGTTGGAGGCTTTGGCAACTTTGGGACATAAGTTGGGCACAGCTTTGCACTGTGTGGACACATCTCGGGCTAAGGGCTATGAACTTAGTAACCAAAAGTTTGATCCCCTAGTAAGCAGTGGGTATAAAGAGAGGGGATTAAGCTAAATTGTCTGATAGCCTGACTCATTTAATCCTCAAGATGACTATATAACTGAAAGTGACAGGAATAAATTTTGAAGAAGTCCTAATGCTTGTGCTCTGCTCGATGCGGCTGATCCCCATCGCATGCATATTGAGTCTAAGGAACTTAAAAGAACCTCATATCATCCTATGAACTTTGGGATGCTTGAAATCTCATATATTATTCTTCCAATGGAGTGATAAAGATCTCATTTCACTTAAATTGATCTAGGCCGAAGGGGGACTTAAATAATGGTCGCCCTTCTTCAACAAACCACCATATGGAAAATTGCAATTAAGGATTACTTTATTAATCAATATCAACTTCAAGATACTTTTTGGGTTTGAAAAATGCTTCTAATCCAAAAGGCCAAAATATCTTCTTACAAATTAGAAGACCAGGTGGGGTTCCTTTATGCTTAAAAAAGAAAGTACATTTTTAAACAATTTATTGTCGATATTTAAACAAACAAAATGAAGAAAAATGTGGGAAAGATAAGGTGCTGGTTCATGTCTAATTCGATAGTCAAGAGTGGGCTAGTTCCGGGACTTTAGGCATTGATTGCTAAGTGTTAGAAAAAAGAGCATGTAAAGGCCCATATAATGGCCCATCATAGGCCTTCTTCCTCTTTGTGTAATAGTCTCACGTCTTGAAAAAGGGTCTTTTCTCTCTCTTCTCTCTCTATAAATATGTACTCATACTTGTATTTACATACACAAGAAGTATATACAAAGTTTCACATATTTTTCCCAAGTGTTTGTGCTCTTTTCTACATGGTATCAGAGTCATCGATCCCTTTGGGCGGTCTCTGATTTTCGAATCGCAACCCCCTTCGCGGTCACCTATCTATAGCCGATTAACGGTTTTGTCTAACCGCACCCCTACTGCGGTCTCTTTATCTCCAGATTTGGCGGACAGACTGTTTCTGTCGCAGGGTACTCGGTGTTTTGTTCTCACCTTCTGGTTTCAGATCTCCTCTTGATTTTATAGACTCGTGGTTGGGTCCCACCGTGCGTCCGCCGCGGTCTTCCCGGTTCGGCCTCATCTTGCTGACTGCTCTTCCTTGATCCTGCGGTCTGTCTCTTAACTGTTGCGGTATGGTCTAGTCTCTGTTCGCCGTGATCTGCCCTTGCCACGTGGATTGGTTTGTGTTGTTGTTAACCGCGGTTCTTGTCGTTGGATTGTGTTTGTCGGGAGCCGCTGTTTGTTCTCTGTGTTCTCACGAAGTTCCCTCTTTGCTTTGCTTGTCGGCTTCTGCATCTTAAACCGAAGCCATCTGTTCCTGTCTACGGCCTCTTCTCAGTCTGCACTCAATGCTTGTTGTTCTGACCGCACTCCGTGTGGACTGCTTACTTCGGTCGGGCTCCTGTTTTCTCTCAGTCTGTCGCGGACTCTTCTCAGCTCGCTCAGTTCGCTGCTCCTCAGTCCGTCGCGGTCTATTCTCAGTTTGATGTTCAGTTCATTGTGGCCTAGCCGGTTAGCCTACTTCAAACCGTGTCGTCGTGTTTTTTGCTCGTTGCGGTCTTATCTCCTGCACGTTGCGGTCTTGACTAGCCGTTGTTGCGCTTGTCGCCTGTGTATTGCCAGTCCACTAGATTTGTTGTTGCTGCCTCTGTCCCTGTCTGCGGTGGTCTGTCTGTTGTGCCTGCTTAACCGCTTACCCACCTTGACGGTTAGCCGCTTCACCTAGCCGCCAGGTCATGTAACTATGGACTCCTCCACTGATTCTTCTCCTCCAGCCCGCTTAGTCCCTGCTCCTGAACTTCGTGAAGAGTTGGGAATCACCATCATCTCTCTTACTGGGAAGAACTTTGTCAAATGGGTGCATTCAGTCCGACGGGCACTTCAGTCCAAGGGACTTCTGAATCATCTAACTAAGAATATTCTTTCTACATCTACTGATGACTAGTTGCGTGACGATGGTCGTGTTCAGACTTGGTTTCTCAACTCCCTTGATGGTGAACTTTACTGCATGGCTATGTATCATGAGACGACCAAGTCGATGTGGGATGAGCTTCATTCCTTGTACTCTGGCAAGGATAGTCTCCAACACCTGTACGACATCATCACCGATCTTCAGTCCCTTGACTCAAGTAGTGTTGCTGACTTAACCACATTTGTTGTTCGGTCCAAAATGTGGTTAAGGCCTGGATTCAGCATCAGCCCCCGACTACGGATCTAGCTGTCCAACGTGCTCAAAAGGAAGTTGTTGGTATTGTCATGATGATGGCTCGTGCGTTGCCTCATCTTCATAGTGTTCGGGCTCAGATTCTCTCATCTGCTACAATTTCCTCATTCTTTGATGTGTGCTTCATGCTGTTAGAGGTTTCACCGCCTCCTGATGTTATCGACCCTCCTTCACCGGCTCTTCTCCAGCAATCTTCTACACCATTACTCCTCCCTCCCCCTACCCGTGGGGGACGTACAGGCTCTCGAGGGAGGGGTCAAGGTGGTCGGCCAAGGCCTAAGTGTTCTATCTGTGGTGAGGATGGACACCTTGAGGTGACCTGCTATCGCAAACATGGTCTACCTCCTCATCCCAATGCTTCTGTTGCTGCTCTCAGCCCCTCTGTCACTCGTGCTACTCTTGATGAACTCCGCCTCCAGCTCCAACAACTTCAGGGGTTGCTCCACAACTCACATGCCTTCGTTGCCTCCGTCTCTCATGAAGGTATCGTTTGTCTCTCCACTAATCCGCGTTGGATAGTGGATTCAGGTGTTACTCACCATATCACCTCCTTGAAGCCACCTCACTACTTGGATTCTCTGAATCTAAAGTTTATCACCGTAGCCAATGGCAACACCGCTCCTGTCTCCGACTCTGTTGATATACCTCTCAATCCATCTATTTCTCATTGCTCGGCTCTCCATGTCCCGGGCTCTCCGTTTAATTTACTTTTTGTTAGTCGTCATACTACCGACTTGGATTGCTTTATCACATTAGCCTCTTCTTCGTTTCTAATACATGACCCGGACGCAAAGTATCATTGGTAAAGGACGACTGCACAACGGGCTCTACCTTCTTTATGTCTCCCCTACCGTTCTCTCATATGTCTCTTTTGTTGACTGACATCGGCGTCTTGGGCATGCTTCTCTTCCGGTTCTCAAGAAGCTTCTTCATGATGTTCATCTTCCTGCTTTTTCATGTGATTCTTGTATTTTGGGGAAACAACATCGTTCCTTTTTTCCTTCTCATTGTACCCGGAGCAGAGCTCCTTTTATGTTAGTACATTTTGACATTTGGGGCCCTTACAAAATAATAAGTGTATCTGGTTATCGTTATTTTATCACATTTATTGATGATTATTCTCGAATGACATGGTTGTACTTACTTTGTGATCGCTCTGAGCTTCCTCGTGTATTTCGGGCTTTTGTTCTTGAGACTGGCACACAATTCTCCGACAAAATCAAAACACTTCGGAAGAATAATGCTCAAGAATACACTAGTCATGAGTTCGATAACCTCTGCTCTGAGTTTGGGATTATTCATCAAACTTCATGTGCATATACTCCTCAACAAAACGGTGTAGATGAGCGCAAAAATAGATATCTTCTTGATGTTGTTTGCTCTCTCATGATTCAAATGCACGTTCTCAAGGCTTATTGGCACTTTGCGGTTTCGATGGAATGCTATCTCATTAACCGTCTGACCTCCTTCGTCCTCAACAACGCCACCCCGTTCAGCCTCCTCTTCCCTTCCACACCTCCATTCCCTCTCCAACCTCGAATATTCGGTTGTACCTGCTATGTTCATTTACTAGGTCCCTACACCGACAAGTTCGATCTTCGGACGACTAAACATATGTTTGTTAATTATTCTCGCACTCAAAAATGGTATGTTTGTTATTCTCTCACTACCCGCAAGGTGACTATTTCGGCGGATGTTAAATTTCTAGAAGATAAACTGTTTTTTCCACTCCAACATCCTCTCTACCATCACCATCATTACCGAGACCTGTCATCCCAGTTACATCTCCTCCACCACCACAAGTTACGTCTCCTCCACCACCACCAGTTACGTCTCCTCAACCACCTCCACTCCTCCCCTCCCCAGCTCTGGTTCGACCTCCCAGCTCCGCCGCCCCGCTACAGTCAGCTTCAACCTCTGACACTCTGCAACCTGTCGACCCGACCTCTGCCTCCACAGCCAATGATATGGCAAATTATGTATCCCTACATCGCCTGACCCCGATGCTTCAAACCTTTGTTACCTCATTATCCTCTATTTTTGTACATACCTTTGTGCAGGAAGCTCTCCAACATTCGGGATGGCGGGCGGTCATAGACGAAGAAATGACGGCCCTCTGGGTTAATCAGACGTGGGATTTGGTTTCTCTTCCTCCAGGACAGACGACTATTGGATGAAAATGGATCTTTGTCATCAAGCATGCCCCTGATGGAACGATTAATTTTCTTAAGGCTCGTCTGGTGGCTCGTAGATTTACTCAACAACCGGGTCTCGATTATGAGGAAACATTCTCTCCAGTTGTCAACCTAAACACGGTTTGTGTCCTCCTCTCCGTAGTTGTGCATCGTCAATGGCCCCTATATTAACTGGATATCAAGAATGTTTTTCTCAATGGTGATCTCTAAAAAACTGTTTACGTGCAACAGCCTCCAGGATTTGAGATCACGGGGAAGTCCCGAGTTTGTCACCTTAAGAAGTCGATTTATGGTCTCAAATAATCTCCACGGGCATGGTTCGATAAGTTCAGTAGGGTTATTCGGGAGGTTGGTTTTACTCGGAGCTCGAACAGATTTCTCTCTAATCACTCGACAAAGAACAACAGGAACGGTTCTTCTTTTGGTGCATATCGATGACATCCTAATCACAGGAGATGATTCAAAAGAAATACAAGTGGTCAAACAGCACCTCAGTTCTGTTTTTCAAACAAAAGATCTGGGGAAACTTTGATACTTCCTTGGCCCTGAGATCGCAAGATGTCCTAATGGCTTTGTCTTATCTCAACGGAAGTACTGTCTCGATCTTCTTTAGGATGTTGGAAATTTTGAATGCAAGCTGGTTAATACTCTTATGGATGTCAATCACAAGTTGTGTGTTCATGTTTCTGATGCAGATCTTCTTCCAAATCCAGAATACTATCGACGTATGGTTGGAAAATTGATTTATCTAACAGTCACAAGACCAGATATATCCTTTGTTGTTGGGGTTGTCAGTCGGTTTATGCATTCTCCTTGGTATCTCATCTACAGGTTATCGAACGTATTCTGCGATACCTGAAAACCACTCCTGGTCAAGGGCTGGTATACAAAACTTCTTTCTCGTCTACTCCAACATTGGTTGCGTATTTAGATGTTGATTATGCTGGTTCCTGGATGATCAGCGTTCCGCCAGCGAATTTTGTGCTTACTTCGAAGGTCACCTTGTTACTTGGCACAATAAGAAACAGTCTGTGATTGCTAGATCTTTGGCCGAAGCTGAGTACCGTTCGATGGTGTTTGTTGTGTCTGATCTCACATGGCTTGAAAGTCTCCTAGGTGATATGGGAGTAAAACTTTCCTCACCAGCTACCTTACTCTGTGACAGTCAGGCTGCTATACACATAGCTAAGAATCTTGTCTTCCATGAAAGAACGAAACACATTGAAGTTGATTGCCACTTCATTCAGGAAAAAGTTCAAATTAAGAAGCTGAAATTGAAACATGTTCCGGCTACTGACCAAGTTGTTGATCTTCTCACTAAGGCCCTACCAAGTGCTTTATTTTATCAGTTCTTATCCAAGTTAGGTTTAGGTGCCTACGACTTATACGCTCCAGCTTGCGGGGGAGTGTTAGAAAAAAGAAAATGTAAAGGCCCATATAATGGCTCATCCATAGGCCTTCTTCCTCTTTGTGTAATAGTCTCACATTTTGAAAAGGGACTTTTTTCTCTCTTCTCTCCCTATAAATATGAATTCATATTTGTATTTACATACACAAGAAGTATATACAAAGTTTCATAGATTTTTCTCAAGTATTTGTGCTCTTTTCTATTCTACACTAAAAAATAGAGACTTGACACAAATATATATATATATATATATATATATATATATATATATATATATATATAAATTAATTTTCTAAGAATTTTATGGCTTGGCGATTCATATTTCATAAGCCTTCAAAATTATTTTTTCATGCTAAGATAAACTCTGAAACATTTACTGTTGATACTGCATTTAATTCCTTATCCTTGTTGTCATATTTGTAAAATAGAAAACCAGGCTAAAAACCATTAGACTCAATCAAGCTCAACAGAAGAGACAATAATACAATGCATATGATTTCATGAAATTTGATTATTACATAAAGAGTGAAAACATGTAGACACAAGAAAAAAACTTACATTAGAAAGACCAATTTGTATCTCTTCCTGCATGTCATTAGCCGCAAAATTAATTAGAAGCAACAAAGCAAAAGTAAGGCTTGAAATTTACTAGAAAATGAAGAAAAATAGGTGAAAATGTGTACAATTCTTTCACGGAGCCAATAAAATATCAAACTCAAGAAAAACAAAACAAAAAAATCAAAGAACTTCATTATTGAGCATTGGTTCAATGGAAACAAAGCTCCACAAAAATTCCAACCCGATTAAACAAGATTGAGTAGAAGTAATATTTTTGGTAACAACAAATTGCTAGTACTGATCATGTGGCAAGTGCTATTTGGCCTTGCTATTTTGCTCCTTTTTTTAATTAGTCACCCAGGCACAGCCCATGCACACTGGAAGCTTTCACAGATGGGCGGAGCCCATTCATGATGTACGGGCATAGCCCTATGCATGATTGCTAGTTTGTGTGTGTGTGTGTACACGAGCATTTTCGCATGGGCTATGCCCGTGCTCGATGCTCTCGGGCGGGCTGCGCCCGCATCCAGACGGGTTGCGCCCGCATCCAGCCAGGCTGCCCCCGCTTCCAATAATATGATAATTAACAAATTATCTTGCGCCTGCATCCAGCCAGCCAGGCTGCCCCCGCATCCAGCCGTGCTCGAAGCTTTCACAGATGGGTGGAGCCCATTCATGATGTACGGGCATAGCCCCATGCATGATTGCTAGTGTGTGTGTGTGTGTGTCTGTGTGTGCACGAGCATTTTTGCATGGGCTATGCCCGTGCTTGATGCACTCGGGCGGGCTGCGCCCGCATCCAGCCAGGCTGCCCCCGCTTCCAATAATATGATAATTAACAAATTATCTTATTAATTTATCTTCCAAATTTCATGATTTTTTATTTAATTTCAATTAGAGGCACCTATTAGACGTTGTGAGAGTCTAGTCAATGGGCATTTTAAACGAGGGAGGGGTAGACCAATAAAGACTTGGAAAGAAACTATAAGGAAAGACATGATGTACTTAGGCATTAGTGAGATTATGATAAAAGATAGGGCACAATGGCGACAAAGGATCCATATAGCCGACCCCACTATAGTGGGATAAAGGCTCGAGTGTTGTTCAATTTATCACAATAATATGAGAAAGCGATCCGAGGATTGCCTCGAGTTTGATGGTATATTGAATTTTGGCCCATTGTTTATATTTAATTATTGGTCTCCCCTCTTTTCCTCTCTCCTCCCCCCTCTCTTTCTCTCTCTATCTCCCCCATTCTTCCACCGCCCCCTTACTCTCCTCTCTCATTCTCTCTCCACTGATCCACTCTCTCCCCCTAAATCTGCTGTCGCCCCTCTCTCCCTCTATATTTATTATTCAAATTAAATATATCCACTCCTCTCTTTCTCCATCTTTATCTCACAGCCCCTCTTCCACTCTTTCTCTCTCAACTTTTAATATAATAAGTCAATAACCTACCCACCTGGCGCCAGCCTCTTGATCCGCCGCCCTCTCTCCCACTCTCTCCCTCACTCTCTTCCGTAGCTCTAGGAGACCAATGTTTTTTTTTTGTTTCTCCAGCAGATAAGATCAGACGATAGATGATTTATGAAGGCAAATCCGACGGTTGTTGAAATTTTGAACTCATGTTATTCACAGATCACTGTATTTTTTTATATATGATATAACTTTATACTATAAGCAAAGAGAAAAATAAGAATAGTGTAACATTCGGTGGACCGAATTGCCCTCAAAAAAATCGATTTTTTTTAAAAACTACTATCTTTTCGGTCAATAATCACTTGTTGCCCACTTTTCCCCCCAAAATTTGATGGCCTTCTGGTGGAGACCAACCCCATCGGGTCATCGCACAAGTGTCCGACGCCGCACCCATCCGGACCTCTATCGGCCCTAAGTTATGCATAATCATATTTTGCATTTAATTTTTTGTTTGCATGCATCGACGTAGTGATAGAATGCGTCGAGTTGAACATGGTGAACCAAGTCGTGGAAACGAAGGGAATGAACCACCCCCATGGTTTATACCTTTCGCCCACCAAATGACGACATTAACTGAGAGTACCTGCCAGATGCGTGAAAGGTTAGAAAACCTTAAAGGTAGGGTGAGTATATTAGAAATACCCCCTCGAGCGTCATGCCACGTCAAATTCGAGATGAGCATTCGGTCCGCGCACATTATGATGTTCCACATCGCTATGTGGAAAGATCTACAGTAAGGAGAAATCCTTTATTTAAAGATTACGACTACACTTACACTCACTCCTATAGAGATCCTTCCAGAAGATCGTTACGACACTTCGATGATTATACTCGATCACCGTATACCACTTCCAGATATCGTGTTGACCGACCAACACGTTCGCATTATGCTAGAGACGATCAGTACGATGACTATCGTCGTTATTATCCTCGTACCCGACTGGATCCTAGTAGCTCTTTGACACCATATTATGAGGATAGAGTTCAGTATGACGTCCGTTATCGATATTATACGTCACCACTATATGAGGAACCCGAGACTACATATGTGCAACCACCACCACACGTTCGTAGGACTTATGATTATCCACAAGCACGTCGAGATTATGATATAGGACGATCGTTACGACTACACTCATGAATGTTATAGAGGTCACTATCACCAAGAGTACCTCACACCTAGTGATCCTCCTAGTGTTCTGAAGGTGAACATGATGATAGACGTTAAGGGTCAACAAGAGAATTCCACTGCCCCCACTAGGGAGACGTCACCCACTCTATCTGATGTTATAGTACAAGATGTGTGGAGTCAACCCCCATGTGATTATGCTCCACCTAGAAAACCTACCCTTGATTCTATATCTATTAGCTCTCTTTGGAGTGTAGATTCCTTGCACACTTCACCTAGTGGCGCACCGAGTCCCATCACCACACCCGATGGCGCATCGAGTCACATCACCACACCTGATGGCGCACCGAGTGATATTACGATCGGGAGTCGAGAGCCTAGTAGTGATCTCGAGCCTAGTAGTCACATCGCCCCCGCGATGAATTCTTTTATGATCCACCCTCTGAGCCTCCTGCTCATGTGTCTCTTTCAGGAGTTGCTTTTAGTATCTGAAACCATCAGGTTCGTGCGTTAGTCATATTGGTAGTTCATTTATTGCATTTGCATGATTTGCATAAAAAATATTTTGAGCGAAAAAATGCATAGTATTTATGATTTTTATGCAACTCAATTTTTTTTAAAAAAAAAGCATAAAAGAGCTACTAGTTTTAAAATGGATGACTTAATTATGGTTCGGCTAGATCCGGAACGGTTACCTTCTGGTACCGTAAAAAAAGCTAGCTACTGTAGAACTGGACCCGTTTGGGAAGCAAATCTTGTTTTTAACGTAGCCTATCTGACTTTATTTCGCGACTGTCCGCATGAGTCTTTAGATTTTCCATTGTCTTCTTCTTCATTTGATTCTTCTGGGTTGGTGAGTGAGAATGAGGAGCCACATTCAGGACATACCGACATTCATTCTGTTCCTGACACTTCCATCGTAGTTCCTTCTGTTTTCACTGTCAGTTTCAGGTTTAGCGTGAGACACCAGGAGATTATTCTATTCCAATTCCCGAGCACATATTGGACAGTGTCCACTACTGATGTTGGTTTTCAGAGATCTTTGGTTCGTTGACATGGATGTTGATCTTCTAGAGCACAATCACTCGGAGCACTCACCAAAGATGAGTGATTTCGAGAGGGAGAGAGTTGGTGGAGACCAACCTCATCGGGTCGTCGCACAAGTGTCCGACGCCGCACCCGTCCGGACCTCTATCGGCCCTAAGTTATGGATCTCTTTTTTTCGTGTCACTTTGACATTTTGTGTAATTTTGCAATTCTTGTATGAGAGGATATATATATATATATAAAGCATATAAATCTATATATATATACTATTTGTAAATATTTATATATATACAAAAACATAAATGTGTATATATATAAATATAGATCATTTTATTTGTATTTGTAAAGCCCTAAAGGAGCCGGTTAAGCCATCTTCCAGCCGGTCCAACGCAGCTTCCTGCCGCAAGTCCCGGCTGCTGCACTGTTCTTCTTCCCCCATTTGTCCAGAGATACTCGCTACTCACTGTTAAGACTCAGAGCAGTCCCGATTTTGCGGCAATAGGAGGTGCTCAACACGTCGCGGGCCTCGTGGTTCCTTCCCCGCCATGGCCGCTAGAAGCTCCGAACTATGTCACCAGCAACTGCACGCCGTATCTCCTCCCCGATGATTTTGGTGGCAGTTCTAGCCACGTTTGCCACCACGGTTCCACTACCTGGGGGTTTCGGCCAGAAACAACCAGGACCGCTCCTGTCCGCTTCCGCCAGATCTGAAAGTCATGCACGATCATGGAGGTCCCTGTTTCGTTTCAGATATTTTTAGTTTTTGGTTCTGTTTGAAACCCTATAAAAAGGGATGCTTGTAATTTGTTTTGATTGGGGATTGATGAAAAATATTGAAGTTGAAAACTGCTGTAATTGTGTTTCCAATTGAATTTGTTGTGTGCTCCCTGTTAGAAGTTAGGCATGATTAAAGCTTGGTGTGAGAGCAGTAGGTGTTAGTGGATTGTAGTTGAAATATTGTGAATGAATATTGGAGTGTTGTCTGTTCTTTACTTCCTTGCTTCCGGTGAATTGGGTTTAGTTTTGTTCCGATTTGAGGGTTGTAGAGTTGGGAGAGATGATGAACAATAAGTTAATATTACTGTTTAAAACTTTATTTCCGTGGAGCAATGGTTGAATGTGAAAGGTATTGTTACTGTGCTTGTTGATGTTGTGGGTAATAATAGCCTTTCTTGTTAGTGTAGAAGATAATTAATTGAATGTTGCTTGTGTGAGTTTAAGGGTCTGTTTGGGACAGCTCTAGCGGATTGAAAAGCTGATATCCGTGAGCTGTTTTAAAATAGATCTCTGGGGAGCAGTTTTGAAAAGCTGCAGAGTGTTTGGGTGTTCTGTGCAGAAGTGCGCTTTGAAGAGCGATTTTCTATTTTTAGCTGTTTGGAGAAACAACTTCTAAGGGCTGTTTTTTTAAGATCTAAAATATATACACACAAACATACGTACACACAAACACACACACACACACATCCCCACAAAACCAACAAAAAAACACATAAATCCAAGCACATAAAAAAATCTATAAACACAAGTACCTGAAAGGAAGCGGGTCAACTGGAATCGTAGAGTTTCCAATCGGGAGAAGCCTCGAGCGATCCCTAACAATACTAAACATCTTAGGCTTATGTATTGTCTACTTTATATGTTGAATTTGTCGGGTGTCGTCTTCAACTACTATTTGGTTGAAATCTACTATGAAAGTATCAACAGTTTGTTAGAAGTCAACCAGGTTCATAAAACAGATTTGCGCTTACGATATTACAGATTTACTAGCCCAAATGAATCGAACAAAAACTGGAACTCCTTTATCCTCATGTTTAATAACCTAATAGAGGAGGATTTCACCTACAATCCAATCCAATTCAATTATGGATTATGATCTACAGACCAACTCTCATCTTCTCTACACTCGATCTAAGATCGAATCAAACATTACACAGAAGTAGTCAAATTATCAGCGTGCAACAGACACATTAAAGTGGAATAAGAAGAAAATTGACAGAACAATGGAACTTGCCAGCGGATTGAGATTTGGGAACAGGAATCTCGCCTCCGACTCTCTCGACGGACAAATCGGAAGTGAATCCGACAAAAGCTTCTGCTGAAGAAGACGGCGTATGAAGCAGAAAACGGCGATGGAGTGGAAGAGGAAGCTCGCGATAGCTGGAAAGTTGATCGCCGAAGACGGAGGAAGTCGCCCTCGTCTTATAGGCGCGTCAACCTGCAGTGGAGGACAGGGCTCGTCGGTGTGTTGAGGGAAGCCGTCGCCGGAGAAGCAGGGTCGGCGGTGGCCTATCGGGAGAAGGAGGGCTTCGGTGGGGTATCAGGCACAGGAAAGGCGCTAGGGCGACGGGCGAAACGTTGCGGTGCGGAAGGAGAGGAACGCGGGATCGGGAGAAACGCAAGGTGGAAAAAATTCGGGAAGCGATTTTTTAGGCGCTGACGCAGGGGGGAGGGGCTCCAAAAGAGCTGGAACCTTCGAAAAGTGATTTCAGTTAAGAGCGTCCCAAACAGCGGTAATAACATCTCTGGCGGCTGGAGAACTTTTCCAACAGCCAGAGCGTCCCAAACAGACCCTAAATTATTGTTGTGAGAAACTGAAAATTGTTGTCTGTTCCATGCTTCCGGGAGTGGGTTAGCAAATAGAGTGCATTAGGATGGGCATGCTTCTTTGTGATAATTACCCTTAGCTTAGAGATTTCGTGGATCAACCTTTAGTGTTTGAGATTTCGTGGAACTCGGTGCGAGCGGGAATTTAGATTGCGGTTTGTGGCTTCTCTAAGGTGACTCCATGAACCACTTCGTGTGAGAGGGCGGTTTAATTCTGTTCCTCGATAGCGGCCGACCTGAGCGGGAGATCGAAGGTCAGCAGTCGCGTGACTTCGACTTCGATACGGAAGACGCCTCTTTCGTGGGTAATTGTTTCTATCTCTTCCTTTGTGAGTGTCTATGTTTTCTCTTAGGTTAACTAGACTCAGTGCTGGGTTTTCGCCCGAGTTTTGTCAGCGAACGCTACGTCGAAAACTCCAAACGAAACGTATTTGGAGTTCACGATTTCTGTTTTGCTACGACAAGGGGAACGGAACGAACGTTGCAAACTTCCTTCCCCGGATTTAAAGTTGAACCATTTTTTTAAGAAAACTCATTTTAACAACAAAGTAGTGAATTTGTGTGTTACAAATTATGTTGCTTAATTTCATATACTCTGCGCAACGCCCTCTCAAAATCTTTTTTAAAAAAACAACATAATTCATTGCACGCATTTAGGGTTTCCTAGATAAAGCCGACAGGCGCGCAAACCCTACGCGCCGTCCTGCATCATCCTTCTCGTTTCAACACTCGAGCCCTGGAAAAGAAATCCGAAAAAGCTTTTTTCGTGCATAAAACCTTCCCATTGCAAACCCGTCTTCCTCAAGTTGGCCTATTTAAGTGAAATTTGGCATCGGCGTTCGGCATTTGGCGCAGCATACATCGCAAACTCGTCTTCATCACGCTGCCCTATTTTCGTGAATAAAACCATTTGCGTTCAAAGAGGGTTGCTCTCTGATTGCTGCTTGGCGCCCTCCCAATCCTCAATCCGCCATGGTTCCGCTGGCAAAGAGCGCCTCCTCACAACATCTCCGCCTCACAAATCCAGTTGCCTCCCTCCCGTTCTGCTCAAACCGGCGCAAAGGAAAGGAGAGCATGTACGCCTCTTGTCTGGTGAGTTTCAGTCTTCTTTGACCTAACCCCCTTCTTCAGCTTCTTTTTACCTAATGTCATCTAACCTTCACTCAACTTTTTCATTCCTAGCATCACGATCTTCCCTTCACTGAACTTTCAGCTTTGATCCTATTTTGTTTTCTTCTCATTGAAAAGGTTTTTACTCATTGGAGAAGGTACTGCAAGCCAAGAATGACCTGCTTTTACTCTGCACGCCTACTTCTTCTCACTCTGATTTCTACCTGCTTCAATTTCTCTGGCTTCATCTACCTCTATCTCTTTTTTTTACATTTTCTCTCTTTTTCTTAATTTCTCAACAGGTGCTGCGGTTATGGAACCCCTAATCGGCATTCAAAATTTCTCAACAGGTGCTGCTCTTCTCTGTTGTTTACAGATTTCTGGCAAGCTCATGGTATCATCTTTTCTCCTGTTTTCTTTGTTTTCGCCGATTTTATCCTCTTACATGTTCAGCAATTTTCAGAAATGTTGGCTAATGTTAGCTATGACATAGGTATGTACGATCATATATGCATGTTTATCAAGTTTGTCAATTATATGTTTATCAAGTATGTTAGATTTTGTGAGTTTAAGCCAAGAGCGTCGAGCGCGGCCTGCGCGGAAGCGCTTGCGCCCGAGCAAGCTCCTTTCTCAAAGGGTTCTCGCCCACGCCTGGCGAGAACGGTCGCGCCATGCCCTGGGTAGAAGGGTCGGCACAGCTCTCGCCGAGTGGGGCTGGAAGAATGTCCTAATTGCCCTCAGGAGAAATTACTTGTACCCTCAGAAAAAACAGCGGGTTTTGGCTATTGGCAACCACTAGTGGGCTTTTCAGTAAATTCAGGACAGCAAAATCTATAAATAGACCCATGAGGTTTGGCGCTATCATTGTCTCCCAAATTCAGTGCTTTCTGACGGCTTAGTTTGCTTTGGAGGGGAGCTCTCAGATCTTCCGGGTGTGAGGTGGGACCTCCCTGCTGAGGCGGAGAATCTAGTTCTACCTCTTTTTCTTCGCAGTTGGGTCTTGCTTCAACATTTATCAAGGAGATTTTGTGAGTTTGGCGGACTGCCGCCAAGTGGCTGGAGGTTTGGCGGTCTGACTGTCCAAGTTCCAGTTCTAGTCTTGCAGTCGCTGGACTGCCAGCAGTCTGGTGCCTCTGGTAGACTGGTTCCAGTAGTCTTGCAAACTGCCTCTGGCAGACTGCTTCCAGCAGTCTTGCAAACTGCCTATGGCGGACTGGTTCCAGCTGTCTTGCGGACTGCCTCTGGCGGACAGGTCAAAGGTTTTGCCATCCTGGGATCGTTGAGGCCGCTTCCTTAGTTGTATAACAAGGCTTGTTCTATCCGCTGTTGCGGGTTTAGCGGACAGAAGATTGAAGCCATTGCGGATAGAGGTTGCGGTCTGAGGAGCAGCTGAAGCTGCGGATAGAGGCTCTGTTGCGGCCTGATGATCAAGGGAGCTGAGGTCATGAAGTTTGGCGGCTATATGCAGCTATTCATTTGTGTGGAGCAGACAGTCTGTCTATCCGCCTAGTTGTAGCGGACTGAAATTTTTAACCGTCTATTTGTATGTGTTTTACTCTCACATCGTTTGTTATATATCTCAACTTTTTCTTCTCCCTATAAAGGTCATACTCATGTAACTTAACCTTTTTGTGAAATGAAGAGCTTGTTATTTAGATTTTCTCACATGGTATCAGAGAAAATCTGATCCTTGCGGACTCCGATTTTCTAACCGCCCGCCTTACTCTTCTGTGATTCTTGTGGGTTCCGGTTTTCTAACCACCCATCTTGCTTTTCTGCAGTTTCTGCGGACTCCATTTTTTAACCTTCCGCTTTGCTCATTCAAACCGCGCGGACTCTTTTTTCTATCTGCCCTCTTCATGGCAGATACCGAGTATTCTTCCATTTTATCTGCATCTTATTCTCAAACCATACATATTGTTTCTACTCTGTCTAGCAATTTTGGAACTGCTTTCAAGTTAACTAGTCCGAATTATCCAGACTGAAGTGTTTCGTTTGTGTTATTGCTTGAGATCTCAACGCAAGCGCCACCATCTAACTGATGATCCTTCCAGCTCAAGGGTCTGTTGTCTTTGATGACTGGGATGTCAATGATGTTTTGGTTAGGACGTGGCTTGTTAATAGCCTCTCTGATGTGTGTCTACCTATCATTCGACATGATGAGACAGTTAAAGCTGCTTGAATTCATCTTGCTGCTCTGTATTCTAAAGGCACTCAGACCCCGCGCATTTGTATGTTATATTTTGATCTGTTTGTACGCCATACTTTGATTCATGTTGTTGCTTATCAGGAGGTGCCAGCTCTCGGCGCTGAAATTCTACGACATCGTCCGTTCTCCGCTGATCTAGCTGAGCAGCACAAACACTTCGAGGAACTTCTGGTTGTGTGTTATCTTTTTCGCCTTCCATAATCATATGACATGATACGGCAACAAATTCTTGGCGAAGCTGATTCTCCCACTCTTGCTGCTACTGATGCCCGTATTGTAGCCGTTACCACTCTTCTTCAGCGCCCTCTGCTTGCCTCCTCACCTCACTCTGACACCTTTGCTCATCAGGTTCGCTCTGATAATTCTAGTGGTCATGGAGGTCATTCTGGTGGGCGTAGTGTGTCTCTTCGTGTCTGCTCTCATTGTGCCAAGACGGGTCATCTTGTTGATCGTTGTTGGGCTAAATATCCTCATCTTCGCCCATCTGTGGGTGACAATACAACGAAGTCCACGTCCCTTGCCTCTTCTTCTGTCAGTGCTAATATAGTCACTCAAGATAAGTGGTTAATTGATTCGGGAGCTATTAATCACATGACAGGTGATCCTGATTTATCCTATTGCTTGGACAAGCATAATCGGCCTCCTCCGATTTTTGTTGTGGATAGTAATTCGTCTTCTGTATGTGGGACTGGTACAGTCTGTGTCATTCCGACTTTGCGGTTTGAGGACACACTTTACGTCCCATCTTTCTCACGTAATTTACTTTATGTTCATGCTCACTGTAAACAACTAAACTGCACGGTTACCTTTACATCTACTACTTTTTCTTTTCAGGATTCACGCTCCAAGGAGAAGATTATTATTGGGACTGGAAGCAATGGGCTTTTATTCCTCGACAATGTCACTGTTTTCTCCACTTCTCTTCTGCAATGACATCTTCTCCTCGGTCATCCTCCTGCGCGTCTCATTTACCAACTCCTATCGGATTTGTCACAGGAGGACTCCTCTTTGAACTGTGAGGTCTGTCAACTTGACAAGCATCACCATTTTTCCTTTCCAGCAAGACAAGGACGTAGTTTTTCTCGTCCTTTTGAATTTGTTCATTCAGATATTTAGGGTCCTGCTCATGTTAAGCCAGCTGGTAGGGGAGTTTATATTTCGTTACATTTGTTGATGATTTCTCTCGATGTATTTAACTATATCTCTTAAAAGAACGTTCTAAACTTTATTCTGTGTTCAAGGCGTTTTATAATGAGATACAATTCAATTTGATGTTTATCTTAAAGTTTTTCGAACTGATAATACTCGAGAATATCTTAATCAACAATATTCTGATTTTGCATGCATCGGGGCATAGTTCATCAAACTAGTTCTCTACACATCTCAGCAAAATGGGGTTGTTGAGCGCAAAAATCGACATCTCTTGGATGTTACTCGCACCCTTCTCACACAGATGAATGTTCCCCGATCGTATTGGGGACATATTGCGCTTCATTTTTGCTATTTCATCAATCGTATTCTCTCATCGGTTATTCAGGGTGATACCTCATTCTCCATTTTACATCTAGGAGTTCAACCTTTTCTTTTACCTCTCCATATTTATGGCTGCACAGCGTTTGTGCATTCTCCTTCTCCTGGTCGCGACAGACTTTCACCTCGCTCAGTAAAGTGCATCTTTTTGGGCTATTGCCCGATCAAAAAGGGGTATCGGTGCTTTAATCCTCTGCTCGGAAAACAGTATGTTTCTGTTGATGTTACATTCTTTGAAGATATGTCTTATTTTTCTCGAGCTTCTACTCTCTCACCATCTGAAATTTCATCATCTCTTCCAATTATTTTTGCACCTTCAACTACGTCTATTCCACCTTCTGCGCCTTTATCTCCTCTTCACATACCAGTTCCTATGTCTTCGCCTCTATCTTCTGACTCTCCCTTACCTTTAGAGTCGTTGCTGACAGATCCTGGACCAGTAATCTCTCTGACGGATGGATCTACTACCGAATACAAGTCGGATCTTGACCTTCCTATTACTCTACGGAAAGGGGGTTAGGACTTGCACTAAACACTTCATTCATGATGTTCTGTCTTATGCTTGTCTATCCCCGGCTGGAAGAAGATTTGTTCTTGCTCTCTTGGCAAATGTTATCTCGGTTAACTATCAGGAGGCTCTTGTTGTTCCACATTAGAAAGGCGACAATAGAAGAAAAAATGAAGACTTTAACTGGAATGGGTACTTGGACTCTCATCCCTACTCCTCTAAGTGTGGATGTGGTTGGCTGTCGGTGAGTCTTTGTCATCAAGTTTCATCTGGATGGCACTACTAACCGCTATAAGGCTAGGCTTGTTGCCAAAGACTTTACTCAAACATATGGTGTGGATTTCTTTGATACCTTCTCCCCAGTTGCTCGCATCAGCACTATCTGTGTTCTTTTCTCTATAGCGGTTAACAAAGGTTGGGAGATGTATCAGCTAGATGTGAAAATGCCTTCTTGTATGGTGATCTGCAAGAGATAGGTTACATGGAGCAACTTCCTGGGTATGTTACTCAGGGGGAGTCTCAGGTATGCAAGTTATGAAAGGTAAATTATGGTCTAAAGCAAAGCCCACGAGTCTGATTCGACAAGTTCAGCAAGGTTGTCTCTCTTGTTGGCTTTAGTCGGAGTTCTGTTGATCACTCTTTTTGTATTCGTAAGACTACTAAAGGGCTTGTGGTTCTTGCTGTATATGTGGATGATATTCTCCTCACTGATTATGATAAAGAAGGAATTAATCTAGCAAAGAAACACCTTCGGCAACATTTTGTTACAAAGGATATGAGCTCTCCTAAGTACTTTCTGGAATAGAAATCCTGTGAAAACACAACTCTGTGGTGCTCTCAACGGAAGTATGCGTTACATCTTTGGAAAGAAACTAGTTTTCTTGGGTCAAGACCTGTTCGTGGTCCAATGATCGTTGGTGATGACAAGAGTTGGACGGAGGATTCACCACCTCTTTCAGATAGTACGATATACAGACGACTAGTGGGAAAACTCGTTTATATGACTGTTACCAGACCTGATATCTGTTATGCAGTAGGGAAGGTCGGTCAGTTTATGCAAGCTCCTAGAGAATGTCATCTTCGATCTGGCTTTAAAAATTCTGGAGTATGTGAAACGGTCTGCAGGGAAAAGGTTATTGTTTCGAAAACATAACCATTTGAAGGTTGAAGCATATTTTGATGCTAGTAATGCTGACAATAAAGAAGATGGAAAGTCTACTTCTGGTTTTTTCACCTTCATGGGAGGAAATCTTATCAACTGGAAAGAAAGAAACAGTTTGTTATGTCACGATCAAGTGCTGAAGTTGAGTACCGAAGCATGGCATCGACCGCTTACAAGTTGAAGTGGTTGTGTACCCTTATGCTTGACTTAGAAGAGATATATGACAATCCTTTACCGATGTTTTGTGACAACCACGTTATTATACATATATCAAGGAATCCAGTTTTTCATGAAAGGACGAAACACATTGAAGTTAACTGTGACTTCGTCAGAGAAAAAATTTTGAAGAATCAAATATGTACTCTTTTCATCACTTGCAGGCATTTTTACCAAACCAGTATCCACTTCTCTTTCAGATGTCTGTAATAAGTTGTGCATGGTTGACATATATGTTCCAGCTTGAGGGGGAGTGTTAGATTTTGTGAGTTTGGCGAACTGGCAGCCTTGGTCCAGGCAGTCTGGAGATTTGGCGATCTGACGACTTAGTCTAAGCGGTCTGGCAGATTGATAGTGGCGGACTGCCTCTGGCGGACTAGTTCCAACAGACTTGTGGACTGCCTCTGGCAGACTGGTTCCAGCAATCTTGCGGACTGCCTTTAGCGGACTGGTTCCAGTAGTCTTGCGGACTGCCTCTGACAGACTGGTTCCAGCAATCTTGCGGACTGCCTCTGGCAGACTGGTTCCAGCAATCTTGCGGACTGCCTCTGGCAGACTGGTTCCAGCAATCTTGCGGACTGCCTCCGGCAGACTGGTTCCAGCAGTCTTGTCACTTGTGGACTGCATCTGGCAGACAGGTTCCAGTAGTCTTGCGGACTAGTCAGAGGTTTTTCCATTCTCGGATCGTTGAGGTTGCTTCCTTAGTTGTATAAGAAGGCTTGTTCTATCCGTTGTTGCGGGTTTAGCGAACAGAAGATTGAAGTCGCTGCGGATAGAGGTCGCGGTCTGAGAAGCAGTTGAAGCTGTAGATAGAGGCTCTGTTACGGCATGATGATCAAGGGAGCTGAGGTCTTGAAGTTTGGCGGATTTATGCAGCTATCCGCTTGTGTGGAGCGAACAGTCTGTCTATCTGCCTAGTTGTAGTGGACTGAAATTTTTAACCGCCTGTTTGCATGTATTTTAGTCACACATCGTCTGTTGTATATCCCTTCTTTTTCTTCTCCTCGTAGATAGGAGGTCATACTGATGTAACTTAACTTTTTTGTGAAATGAAGATATTGCTATTTAGATTTTCTCACAAAGTATTTGTGGTCAATTTCTTATGGGTGTTTATCATGTTTACCAATTCCAATCGAATCATGTTTTTTTAGGGGCTCAGTTTAGTTTGTGTTTTTTTACTTTGATTTAATCTCAGTTTAGTTTGGTGTGTTTTTTTACTTTGGTGTTTGCCCTGTTTTCAGCAATGTTCTCTGATTTTTTCCTCTGTACAGTTCATTTATGTATGATTATATATATATATGCATGTTTATCAATTTGTCAATTATATGTTCATCAAGTAGTTGTGGTCAATTTCTTAGGGGTGTTTACCATGTTTATCAATTTCTTAGGTGTGTTTATCATGTTTTTTTCTCTATACAATTGGTTCCTTCAAGCTGTGGATATAAATTAGAAACAGTGCACCCAACAGTGCTCTTCTATGCTGTTTTCAGATTTCCGGCAAGCCCAATGAGTTTTCTGATCCCTTATTCAGTGTTATGATTTCCATTGTTTTCATCTCTCTTTTCATTATTGTGAAGCCTTCTAATTGTTATTTGTATTTTATGATAATTAGCAATTTAGCACTCTCTCGATTCTAACAATCATAAAAAACTGCAGCCTACAAGTTTTGAAATTAGCACTCTCTTAGTTTGTATAATTGTATTGGTGTCCTGAATTTGAATTTTATTTTCAAGGTGATGGAAGTACCAGTTTGATAAACCAAAGCTTACTGTTTGCTTAAACTGCAGCCAGCATGTTTCCATTAAACTGCAACATGTTTTAAAATTGAAGTTTTGTTTTTCATCTTCAATTCATTCTCCCATGTCCAATTCCTTTCAACATATTAACTTTTATGTTGATTGTCTTTTAATTTAATTAATAACCATTTCTATTGATGCAATGAGCTAATCACTTTGCATTTTGGTAAACAAATTCCAAAAAAATTGAATATAATCATTTCAATATTATAATCACTGTGGTGAATATGGAAATAACCAAAAACTTTGATAAGTTATTGTTGTGTTCAATCGCTCCCAATTGGGATGGTGGTGGTGAAGAAATTTTTTATTGTGTTGTAGAGATCTTAAAAGCACTTTCAGATGATGGTGGTGAATACATTTTTATTGTTCAATCTCTTTGGAATTAGGATGATGGTGGTGAACACATTTTTAATGTATTCAATTTTTATATCTATTAAACTCAAATGTAACTGTTTACAAAATTTCATTTCAGTGTTGGTGGACATCATTTTCTATTTTTTTCCCAATATAGGACATCATTTTCTATTTTTTCCAATATAGGACATCATTTTCTATTTTTTCCCAATATAGGACATCATTTTCTATTTTTTCCAAATATAGGACATCATTTTTTCTATTTAAATCTGAAGAAATGGAGAAAACCAACCTTGTATATATGTTCACTTGGTAATAGTTACAAGTATACACACCCTTATATAGGAGAAGAAGGAAGGAAAAATCCTAATACATGATGTGGGACTAATACAAGAGAGAAAAAAATAAGAAACAACATGGGCCCTTAAATGGGCTTTTCTAACACTCCCCCGCAAGTTGGAGCGTACAAGTCGTAGGCGCCAAGCTTGGATAAGAACTGATAGTATAGCGGCCTGGAGAGAGCTTTCGTCAGGATGTCCGCAACTTGGTCGGTAGCAGGAACATGCGCCAAATCTATCTTCTTTGACTGTACCTTTTCCCGGATAAAGTGACAGTCAACTTTGATATGCTTTGTTCGTTCGTGAAAAACCGGATTCTTGGCAATATGAATTGCAGCCTGACTGTCGCAAAATAAGGTTGCCGGAGATGAGAGACGAACACCTAGGTCTCTCAGAAGGCCTTCAAGCCAGGTTAGCTCAGAAACGACAGCAGCCATAGCCCGGTACTCGGCTTCGGCAGAGGAACGCGCAACCACATTTTGTTTCTTGCTACGCCAAGTTATGAGGTGTCCACCAAAGTAAGTACAGAATCCAGTTGTGGAGCGCCTATCATCAATAGATCCTGCGTAGTCAGCGTCAGAATACGCGACAAGAGATAGAGATGTTGGCTGTACACGAGTCCTTGTCCGGGGGCGATCTTGAGATATCGAAGGATGCGCTCGACAGCTTGAAGATGAGATGTCCGAGGAGCGTGCATGAAACGGCTCACAACTCCCACAGCAAATGAGATGTTGGTCGAGTCACCGTAAGGTAGATCAGCTTCCCAACCAAGCGTCTGTAATATTCCGGATTTGTAAGTAGCTTGTCAGAGTCAGAGCTATGGGCCGAGAGCTTGTGATTTGCGTCCATAGGAGTCTCTGCAGGTTTGCACCCAGAATAACCTGCATCACGAAGGAGGTCCATACAGACTTCCTTTGAGATAACACAAGACCATCAGGGCGTCGGGCGACCTCGAGCCCAAGAAAGTACCGAAGGTTGCCCAGATCTTTGGTTGCCCAAGAAAGTACCGAAGGTTGCCCAGACCTTCTCTCCCGTGGCAGAATTCAACTGTGCCTTGATCTGTTGTATTCCTGTCGTGTCGTCGCCAGTAATCAGGATATTCAACATAAGACCAGAAGAATCACAGTCCCGGTTGACCGATGTCGGGTGAAGAGAGAAAAATCAGCCGAGCTCCGAGTGAAGCCACTAGCACAGACCACCTTACTGAACTTTTCAAACCATGCACGCGGGGACTGTTTGAGACTAAATGGATTTCCGAAGGTGGCATACCAAAGACTCCCCCGTGGTCTCAAACCCGGGAGGCTGCTGCATATAAACTGTCTCCTGGAGATCGCCGTTGAGGAAGGCATTCTTGATATCCAGCTGATAAAGTGGCCAGTGACGATGAACACCAAGGAGAGAAGAACGCGGACCGTGTTCAATTTGGCCACGGGAGAGAAGGTTTCCTCGTAATCAAGGTCATGTTGCTGAGTAAACCCCCGTGCGACGTGCCTTGTCGATTGTCATCCGCTGCATGTTTTGACAAAGACCCATTAGCTAACAGGGGTGTGGCCAGTAGGAAGAGGAACCAGATCCCAGGTCTGGTTAGCCCAAGAGAGCCTGCATTTCATCGTGCAAGCAGCCCGCCATTGGGTGGTGAAGCGCCTCCTACACATTGTTAGGAAGGAACGCCCGCAGCGGATAGAAGAGGTGGGCCCCACAAAATCAAATGTAACTATATTCAATTTCTATTTTTTCCCAATATAGGACATCATTTTTCAGTATGCAAGGAAATTCAAGGGAGCTAATTTGCTAAAATGACTGAGGGAATAGGGGGTAGCTTCATTGACCAACTGTGTCTGTTTCCTCTTTGAACCATTACAATTTTTTCCTGATTCATTTTTTGATTTTTGGTTTTCAAACCATTGAGCTCATCTCTGTATGTTATTGTGTTGCACATAGAATAAATGTAAAAGCTGTCTAAAATATGATAGAATCATGGAATCAGAATGAATCAAACACAACCATTTTAGGAGTAAATTTTAAGTTTGCCAACTGCTCAGCACTCTTGGACTAAATTGAACCATAGAAACATTTGGAATACCTTTACTCACCTGCTTCTACCATTAATCGATTTGTTTATTTTTTTTAATTCCTCATGCTAAAGAGCTCTCCTAATTGGTTACCTAGCATCATTCAAAACTTTACCCCAACTGCATGATTGCTTTATATAATCAATATATGAATCATATAGACAAATATACAGATACATATAAATCAAACTCTAATATCATTAGTATAAATCTAGACAGATTATTCATAATTTGATTAGATGGCATCTCAAACACATGCATATGGCAGACCAAAATCAATCTGGGGCGTCACATCGTTGCCAAATCAAGGCGGGCCACGACCAATGTGGCCGCCCCCGAGCAATGTCGTTGCCCCCGATCAATGTCGCCGCCCCCGACCGATGTCGCCGCCCCCGACCGATGTTGCCGCCCCCGACCGATGTCGCCGCCCCCGACCGATGTCGCCCCCCACGACTCATGTCGCCCCCAACGACCCATGTCGCCCCGACCAATGTCGCTCTCACGACGAATGTTTTCCTCACGACAAATGTCGCCCCCACGACAAATGACGCCCTCACGACAAATGACGCCCCCACCACAAATATCGCCCCACGACAAATGTTGTCCCCACGAAAAATGTCGCATACACGGCAAATGTCGCCCCCGCGAAAAATGTCGCCCCACGACAATTGTCGCCCCCACGACAAATATTACTCCCACGACAAACGTCCCCCCGCATGGGGTCCCCCGTGCACGACTGCTTGTATGTGTGTGTGTGTACACACACACACACGGTACCGGCATGTGTATATAATAAGTTGGATTAGTAGATAAATTGTATATTCAAAAGAATCAATTAAATAGTTTTACATTCACGCAAAAAGATAACCTATCAATAGTTCTATATATTCTTGAATTATCAAAGCATCTATCATTGATAAGTACTACTACAAAAACTCGAATATACATCACCTGTCATGCGGTCAATCTTTCCATAAATATGTCTCGGTAACAGTTTCAAGTTTACTGGAATAAACGCTCAAGCCTAACAACTTCTTCCTCGTATATGATAAAAACTTAATGAAGCCACACACTTCATTAATAAATGGTTCAAAGTATTGTAAAAAATTAGATGGAAAATCCATATTATGAGAATAATGGATATAAAAACAATATCATGACAATAATACATGGAACCTTAGTTATTAAAATCTCAAAGCACATCAAGGCGCAAAGGGGTATTGGAGCCTAGGCTCAAAGAGCAAACACGTGCCTGACGGGGGCAAGGCGCAACCATATACATTTTAAATAATTAGTATCAAACATCAGATCATCTTCTTGATCAGATTCTTTATCTATTCTTCTCATTAATCATTTATTATTATCATCTATATCTTTTAAAAAATACAATCAATGTGCTCACTTGCATCATATCTAAGTTTCAGCGCTCGATTATGTTTCACAAACACTTAATCATATAAAAATTATTGAGCTCTTTCATTATTTCTTTCTTTATTTTAAAAAAATACAATAAAAATCTCACTTACGTGTGCCTTTTATGCTCCAAAGGTGCAAAAAAGACACAAGAAAGCATAATACTATGAGCCTGGTGAGTCTTGAGTCTCAGGCGCGCCTTTAACAAAACGCACGAGCATTTTAATTTTCTAGGAAAATAAAATAATGCACTTCTACAAACTGTCAATTACAATTGCTTGGTAAAGCAAGCCAAGATTAAAAGGATAAAACAAAAGGAATATCCAAATAGGTTCAATTAACAACATTAAAATATTAAAGAAGCAGAAGTTGTACTGGAGAGGGCGGAAAAAAAAAGCTGAAGAGAGTTTTATAATGGGAGAGATTTGAAATGATATGAAAATGCATGTTATCAAAATGAATTTACATATTTTTACCATGATTACTATTATAAGAAGTCAACAGGATTTCATCAGGTCTGAGATATACTATGTGAGATCTAAGGGAAATTTTGATTATAATATTATATCAGCTGCTAACAGGTTAAATTCAATCAGTGTTTAATAGGATCTACCCAATTATTAAGATCAAAATAGCCATGATGAACAGAGTTTTTAGGATAATTAATGAGGGATGTATGAACAATAGTATTATTTTGCAAAAAAGAGGGTAATCTAGTCGCTTGAATTTGCAAGAAGAATGCAGTTTGTTTTTTAAAAATCTCGCAAGAGGGACATGAAACCTTGAAAATCTAGCATTAGACAACCTCAATGTTTAACAATTTTACAAAAAAAATAGTATGTTCATAGTCCGACTCTTGGATGAAACTCGCTCCTTTTTCCTATTCAATATAAATAACACCCCAAGCCCAGGCCCAATCACCCATTTCTAGTCAACAATGTCATAGATCTTTCCAAAGTGACAATAAATCCTCATCTGATTCAGTCCATTCAAACAATCCATTAACAATTCCCAACAAAATTTGAATGTGTTGAAGGCTAAACCACTCTTTACTAGCTGATGATAATTTTATGGGAAGAAATCGAGGTCATATCCCTCAAATTTCAGATCAGAGAAAAGAAAAGGAATGAGCTCAAGCGCCAGTATCATATGGAGGAGGACAGAAAACAATATAAAAAACATGCGTGAAAGAGATATACCGCAATTGTATTGCAGGCGGAGCACTTGTCTTCCATTGTAGAAACAAAGGAAAGGGTCGCAAGAATGAGCGCTAGCCATAGAAGTAATCTAGGGTTCTTCCCGTTTATCTGGTAGTCTCTCTCTTCCATCTCGCCGGACAAACTTTGCGCTGCTGCTTCCGGCTCCGGCTTTATGCCCTGTTTGGTAAGCTGCATTGTTTGGATGAAAGTCGTTTTTCAGAACGTGAAAACAGTGTTTTATTATTTTTAACGTTGAAATTGTTTTAAAACTAATGGTTCGTTTGGGGGGACTTATTTTCAACGGTCAAGCGGTCATGACCGCATGAACCG
The DNA here is from genome assembly GCA_039583875.1 of Platanthera guangdongensis. Classification (NCBI taxonomy): domain Eukaryota; kingdom Viridiplantae; phylum Streptophyta; class Magnoliopsida; order Asparagales; family Orchidaceae; genus Platanthera; species Platanthera guangdongensis. Next base: position 142,308,547 of record CM077160.1, on the reverse strand, counting down.
GGACTTGATTTAAGTCCCGATTCATGCGGTCATGACCGCTTGACCGGTGAAAATAAGTCCCCCCAAACGAAGCCTAAGACTTCGGCTCTATTTGTTTGGGCGTTTCGAAACTTCGTTTTGGGCAAACGCCACCGGAAGGCGGGAAAACAAATGAACCTCCGGCGGCGTTTGCTCCGTTTCCACCCGCCCGCCTTGAGAAACGCCCCAAAAAGCTCCGTTTGGAGCAGCCACCTCTCCCCTCCGTTTCGAACACTCCGTTTCCACCCGCCGGATCGATCCGCCACCGCCGAAACAAATGAAGCCTTCATTTGTTTCGGCGGTGGCGTGTCCATCCGGTGAGTCAAAACGGAGTGTTCGAATTGGAGGGGGAGGTGGCTTCTGCAAACTGAGCTTTTTGGGGATTTTCTCAAGACGGGCGGATGGAAACGAATCAAACGCCATTGAAAGTTCATTTGTTTACCAGCCTTCCGGCGGCGTTTGCCCCAAACGGAGCGGCAAAACGCCGAACCAAATAGAGTCTAAGGCTCTATTTGTTTGGGCGTTTCGGTGCTCCGTTTTTGGCAAACGCCGCCGGAAGGCGGGTAAACAAATGAACCTATGGCGGCGTTTGCTCCGTTTCCACCCGCCCGCCTTGAGAAACGCCCCAAAAAGGCCCGTGTGGAGCAGCCACCTCCCCCCTCCGTTTCGAACACTCCATTTCCATCTGCCGGCTTCATTTGTTTTAGCGGTGGCGGGTGGATACGGCAGGTGGAAACGGAGAGTTCGAACCGGAGGGGGGAGGTGGCAGCTCCAAACGAAGTTTTTTGTGGCGTTTCTCAAGGCGGGCGGGTGGAGACGGAGCAAACGTCGTCGGAGGTTCATTTGTTTACCCTCCTTCCGATGGCGTTTCCTCAAAACGGAGTTGCGAAACGCCCAAACAAATAGAGCCTAAAAATTTAATATATCGTTGAATTGATTTTATTTGCCAAAAAAAAATTAAACTACATATTTAAAAAAAACATTATTAAAATAATGTTAGTTGTGTAATGTGTATATCTATACTAATATAAAAAAAAATCACTTATCGTGCAACATGGTCGATCATTAAATTTGGACTGTCGGATTCAGCGGATTCCTTCGTCTGATTGGCTCATGATCAATGTCCTCATTCGATTAAAGCAATCTAGTCATTGGGGTTATAATCTAAACTGTCTAATCTTAATTCGATTGGTTATTTTTACTATAGCTTTTATACCTACTATGGTTGGGTGTCCTAAGTCTATTTTTAAGTGAGGCATTGCTTGAAATTTTGATTTTATTTATTGAAAACAAAAGGTTATATGACCAAATTTTTAATCTTACTAAAAATTGACAATGATGAGATTTGAACCTAGATCCACGCTATGACAAGCAGAGATGTCGACCATCCAGGGGCGGATCTACGGGCGGTGGAGGACCCCCCCCCCCCCCCCCACACACACACACACACACACATTAATTTTGCAAAATTATTAGTGGATTTGGATTTCTCTCGTCGAAGCATGAATTTTGACTCATTACATGTCAAAAATGGTGGCCGCATGAGAGAAAAACGACTTCAATAAAAAGGAGACTTCCAAAAAAATTTTGGCACGAGAAGGGCGATGTATGACCTCCCCCCCCCTCCACCTCTGCGAAGTCACTGTCATTTTGATCTGCCCTACTTTTTTGGTCCTCACGAGCGCGCAGTGGCCTCTAACGCCAGTAGACAAGCACAACAATATTTGAAATGTCTCAAGCAAGCATGCAGATGCCTCCCAGCTCGTTACATGTATCTACCATCTCCAGCACCTCCACGATCTCTATCGTCATCGAGAAAGACATTCATTTAGTAAACGAACGCACTTGTCAAATGAAAGCAACATCGCTCGTCGTTCTGCTTTTGACTTGTTGTCGTCTCATCGTACTCAGTCACACATAAAAGCCCCCATCAATCTCGCATTTCAGCCCCTGCCAACGACGCTTGCTCGCTCCTCACGAGATTCTTGCAAATCGAAACTGCTTAATCACTCGTGTGTGTCGTCCTCGATGATCACACGGGAGGAGCGGCATTTCTTGGTGGAAATAAAACCTACAAAATGTTAGAGTGATTTTTGCAATTGATTTGAAATATCTTTGTTGTTTTTAAAGTAATCAGGGGATCATGATCCTCCTCATTTCACATGAAATGGATATTATCCATTTCACGGTGGAGATCATTTCTCCTACATCTAACGGATAATATTGAATGAGTTATTAAAGAGCTTTTTACATTTGACCAAAATACATTTATTTTTTTCAAGTCTAATCATTAATATATTCGATTGGGTGTAGCAGAAATGATCTCTACCATGAAATGAATTGTATCCATTTCATGTGAAATGGAGGATTTGGATGACGTACAAAGAAAAGATATACTAACATAATATATATTATGTTAGAAGGTTTTTCTCTCTAAAAATCTCATTAAAGAGCATCGAGCGCTAGCTTTGTTAATTAAAGATATAGAAAAATTACTATCTGAAGCTCCTCTGATGTTCTATGACATTAATGTTAGAGAGCAAGGCAAAAGTATTATCGACAAAGTAAGAATTTGTAATTGAAATGGTAAATGATTAATTATTTATAATTGTCTTGATCTGATAAACTAATGAGGACCAAAAATCTCAAAAGTAATAAAAGATGGGATGTGTTCGAAGTAAGCCAACAATAATGATGAACAATTTTGCTAGATTATATAGGCTCCGTTTAGCACGGTGGTGGTGGTCATGAACACGGGGTTAAATTGTCATTTGAGAATCCTATCTTAACTTCTCCAAGTATTGTGTGGAACCACTTAGCAATGAAAAGCATGTTTATATCATTCAAAATATGGAGCAGTAATTATAAATTAATCTCACACAAATCTCAATAATTATTATTTTTTTCAAGCAACTATTAGGTTCCATAAAAACTCAAGCCTAAATAATACATTATAAAGGCAAAATTGTTAAATCAGTACTTCAACTATGAGAGATTTTTAAAATCATTCCCTAAACTTTTGAAAGGTTGAATTCAGTCCCTAAATCATTAAAATCAAGCCAATTTAGTCTCAAAATAGTTTCTTATACTAAATCTTTTGTTTATGTTAACAAAATGACAGATTTCATTAACCAGTTGTAGAAAAAGAAGGGCGGCGAGTCTTTATGCTGAAGGACGACGAGTTTTTTCTCTTTGGGGAGGGATCAAATATCTTTTATGATGTTCTTACTAAAATATTTTATTTATTTTTTTCATCAGAGACGGATCAGTGGATGGAGACACACCACTTCAATTATCCAGTCGCCACCCTTATATACTAACACCTCTTCCATCTGCACATCGAGGGAGATGTTGTTATGTCACTCGAAGCATCACGAGTGGTGGTCAAAGTGGAACTACCTCCCCGTTTCCCCTATCTGGGGTTTTATATGCAAACCCCAGGGTTAGAGCGGGTATCAGATATCCCAGTATCCGAATCAAACCTGTTAAGCCTCTTAACCCGTTAAATAATATAAATATATATTAACAATATTCTCTTATATTTGATTATTTGTAATATATAACGTCTACATTTCATGGTACGAGAAGTATATAATATTAAATTTCAGACTTTACTCATTTCCAAATAAGATGATGCAATTAAAGCATAAAAGAAGATTTGCATGATAAATCAAATATCCAAATATAAGATACAACCCAAAAATAAAAAGCCTAAAAACATAGATATAATGGATCAACTAGTAATAATTCTACTCAAAAAGTAAAACATCAGCATCCATGTCAAAATCTACTTTCTCTCATTCATCTTCACCAGTGTTTGCAAAGAATTTCACGAGTCTGGACTATATGAATTCATAAAACACATACGGTGACATTTAAAGTAAGCTAGTTATACCTAAATGAACTTAGTACTTGTAGCAGTTGTGAAATAACATTATCAGCATTTTTGCATAATCTAATTAGCATCAGTCAATTGATGATTTTAATAAATCAAACATTATTATCTTACACGTTAATGATCACTACGTACTTTATCATCAAGTGTGGAATAGTTCAGCACAACATCATTTGCAATATTATCAAGTATATAATAATGTATTATGATCATTAATGTTAGATTAACTTTTGCAATGACTTTTTATTCCAAATTGAATAATTCTTGAATCAACATGTAATGAAAAAGATGTTAAGTCATCAAAAATAGAATGTCTAGCATCTTGGGTTTTCATCAAGAGATTATTTGATATTTTTAGTATGTTATTTGATACTTGAATATTTGCAGCTATATGATCTTACCATTAAAACATACATTTTCATATTAATAGTAATTTAAATCGCATTTTCCTCGATGTTTTGATTATGATAACTCTATTTAAACCTTTTGTCAAGGCATCTACAATATTATCATTTGATCTCGCGTCAATCAGGGTCATAATCCATTGACTTGTGAGGGAGGTCAATCTGGCTTATTTCATCATTGTCTTCTTTTGACATTGAATAAAGTGTTTGCGGCAATTATTTTTTTAGCCTGAATGTCGCAGTAAACTGTAACAGAACTCAGTTTCAGACTTGTTAGTGGAATGTCCCTAACTAAATCTCTTATCCACTTTTATTCTCCTCATACTAAAGTTAGAGTCTGTAGTTAAAATTCTATAAAAAAGAGAGCAATGCATGATTACCTCTTGGACTTTTGATATACAGTTGTTGCTCCTAGTGTGAAGACAAATATACTAGTTGACTTACTGTCTTTTATTTATGAGCATCAGAGTGTTCTTTAAGAACTAGAGGATGATCATTGTAACATAATTCATATTTTTGAGTGTACTTTAAGTAGCTCGTTAGCTTATCGAGGGCATTCCAATGATCTTGGTTAGGATTACTAGTGAATTTGTTTAGCATGCCTACCATGAAGGTTATGTCAGGTCTGAGCAGATCATAACATACATGAGAGTACTAATCGGTTTAGAATAATCTAACATTATAACCATAACTCATTTATTAGGCCTTAAACGGTTATTATAATCACATCTTTATTGCTTTATTTTCATTATATCCCTAAGTATCTAACATGGATTTTATAAAGTGACTTTGACTTAGGGAAATATAATTTTTCTCAAAGCTCATTTGTATGTTTAATATAGTTTTAGCTACACCTAAGTCTTTAATGCTACATTTTTTATTAAACTTGACTTTACGTCATCCACTTTGGATTAATCAAATCTTAAAATTAACATATCATATACAAACAAGTATATTATGACAATCTTATTCGATCCATAACGTACGTAAAGATATCTATCAAAGAGAATCAAAATGAATCTCATCGCTTTTACACTATAATTAAATTTCACATGTCATAATCCGAGTGGTTGTTTTAGTCGATATAGTGATTTACTTACAGGCCTTGTTTTCATGATTATCTACAATGAAACCTTCAGGTTGACTCATATATATCTCTTCAGTCAGATCTCTATTTAAAAATACAGTCTTAACATCCATTCAATGAATAATAAAGTTTTCAATAAATGCAATAGTAATGAGGATCTTAATGGTTGTTATGTGGTATGTTAGTGAGTATACATCGAAATAATCTACTACACTAACTTGTGTGAAACTTTTAGCCACCAGACGTAATTTATACTTAGTTACACTGTCATTGGGATTTAATTACTTCTTATAACCCACTTACACTTTATAGTTTTAGATCCATTTCGCTTATCAACTAGCGCTCAGGTGTTATTCTGTAAAAGAGAGTTCATCTCTTCATCAATTGCTTCTTTCCAAATAAGTGAATCCATTAATCTCATAGCTTCCTTATAGGTGAATGGATCAACCTCAACGTGGTAAGTGACAAAATCACTGTCGAAGGTTTGGAGAGTTCTCTCTCTTACAAAAGTTCTTATAGACTCTAGGCCAATGATGTCTACAGGAACAGAATAGAAAGTGCTCTATACTGATTCATGATCTTCCTCGGTAATAACTACTTGATTACTTGGGAGTGTTAAGTTTTTATCTTTAAGAAATATATATTCAAAAAATACAACATTCCTGGATTTTATAATGATATTATTAGATATATCTAAATATCAATATGCAGCACTATATTCGGTACAACCTAGATAGACGCGTGTCTTGGTCCTAGGTCCAATCTTAAACCTTCTAGGGTTAGGAACTCTAACATAAGTTATACAGTTTCAAGTCTTAAGTTTAGTTATGTTTGTGATTTTTTTTAACTAATGCTTGTATGGTATAACCTTTAACTCGACATGCGGAACTTTGTTTAGTATATAATTTATAGTTAAAATTGTTTATACCCAATAAGCAGTAGGAGTGTTACCAATCAAGAACATAGAGTTCAACATTTATGTTAACGTTTTATTTTTTCTCTCAACTATGTCATTCGATGGGGTGAGTAAAGAATAGTGGTTTCTGCTATGATTTTTTGACTGGCAAGGAAACACTTGAACTCACCGAACATATATTATTCTCCTTTTTATCTTCTAAATTTTTTAATTTTCATTTCAAGTTAGTTTTTTACCACGATTTTAAAAATATAAAATCTTTTAAACGCTTCATATTTAGTTTTAAGGAGATAAATGTAATAGAACCAAGAACATTCATCTATAAAAGTTATCGTATACTTACTGCCCCCTCTAGTGACAAAATTTTTGAAGTCACATACATTAGAATGTATTAGTTCTAAGAGTGTTGTGCTCTTAGTGACCGCACTAAAAAGTTTTTTAGTGACTTTTGTCTGAGTACAGACTTCAAATTTTTTTCAATTTTGTTTGTAATGTCGAAGGTGATCTGGTGTATTCCAGCAATTTGAAATATCTTCTTATATTTCACATGTCCTAGTCTCTCGTATAGTGTCTGAGAACTATCTAAGTTTAGTCGAACTTGTTGAACAATGTGGTTTGCTATACCTCGTCGATACATTCTATTTTGGACGCATGCACAACCCAAATAGTATAAGTTAACTGACAATGTTATTAACATCACAAAATAAACTAATATATACTAAGTTAGCAGCTAATGAAAGAATAAATTTAGCATTTTTTAAAATTAAATTTTTACATGAGGAGAGCAATAAGGTAGCATTCCTAACTTTTAGCACGCCAGCTACTTTACCATTTGCAACAGTCACAGATTCATTTGCATTAGTGAGTCTTGTTAACAGATTAACGTTGTTGTAGATATGACATATTGCCTCCGAATCTATGTACCACTTAGTGTCGGTCTTCACATAATTTCCAACCAAAGCAATAAAGTTCGATGACTCGGTAAGACTAACCATATTAGTTCGATTGCCATCTTGCGATCCTTTGGACTTTTCTTTCTTAGGAAGTCTGCAATCAGATGCATTATGCCTCAACTTATTGCAGTTAAAAGATTTACCCCTATTTTTTTTGATTTTTTTTATGGTCCACAACTTGGGGACTACTTTGAGAAAGTTTGGTCTTTTTTTTCCAGGAGGTTCGTCCGGCCGGTCTGACTGGTCGAACCGCAGACCGGACACACGGCCCGTCCGGTCCAGGAAGAAACCCCCTCCAGCCGCGAACCGCCTGGGATCCGTTGAACCGGGCGGGCGGACTGACGGCCTGGGAACCGGGCAAGGTTTTGCGTAACCTGAGGGGGTTTCTCTCGACTATGCCATTCGATGGGGAGAGTAAAGAATAATGGTTTATGCTATGGTTTTTTGAGTGCCAAGGAAACACTTGAACTCACCAAACATATATTATTCTCCTTTATATATTCTAAATTTTTTAATTTTCATTTCAAGTTAGTTTTCTACCACGATTTTAAAAATATAAAATTTTTTAAACACTTCATATTTAGTTTTAAGGAGATAAATGTAACAGAACCAAGAACATTCATCTATAGAAGTTATCGTATACTTACTGCCCCCTCTAGTGATAAAATTTTTGAAGTCACATACATCAGAATATATTAGTTCTAAGGGTGTTGTGCTCTTAGTAACCGCACTAAAAGGTTTTTTAGTGACCTTTGTCTGAGTACAGACTTCAAATTTTTTTCAATTTTATTTGTAATGTCTAAGGTGATCTGATGTATTCTAGCAATTTGAAATATCTTCTTATATTTCACATGTCCTAGTCTCGTATAGTGTCTGAGAACTATCTAAGTTTAGTCGAACTTGTTGAACAATGTGGTTTGCTATACCTAGTCGATACATTCTATTTTGGACGCATGCACAACCCAAATAATATTAGTTAACTAACAATGTTATTAACATCACAAAATAAATTTATATATACTAAGTTAGCAGCTAGTGAAAGAATAAATTTAGCATTTTTAAAATTAATTTTTTACCTGAGAAGAGCAACAAGGTAGCATTCCTAACTTTTAGCACGTCAGCTACTTTACCATTTGCAACAGTCACAGGTTCATTTGCATTAGTGAGTCTTATTAACAGATTAACGTTGTTGTAGATATGACATATTGCCTCTGAATCTATGTACCACTTAGTGTCGGTCTTCACATTTCCAACCAAAGCAATAGAGTTCGATGACTCGGTAAGACTAACCATATTGGTTCGGTTGCCATCTTGCAATCCTTTGGACTTTTCTTTCTTAGGAAGTCTGCAATTAGATGCATTATACCCCCACTTATTGCAGTTAAAAGATTTGCCCCTAAATTTTTTGATTTTTTTATTATGGTCCACAACTTGGGGGCTACTTTGAGAAAGTTTGGTCTTTTTTTCCCGGGAGGTTCGCCCGGCCGGTCTGACCGGTCGAACCGCGGACCGGACACACAGCCGGTCCGGTCCAGGAAGAAACCCTCTCCAGCCGCGAACCGCCTGGGATCCGTTGAACCAGGCTTGCGGACCGACGGGCTGGGAACCAGGCAAGATTTTGCGTAACCGGGCGAGCCAAGAAGCCCAAAAATTTAAATGGCAGAAATTCGAAACCATGCGGATTCGAACCCATTCCCTTTTCTCACTAATGGAAGAGTTGACCACATGACCATTTGGTTTTTGTTGTTTTAAACTGTATTATATTATATGTATATAAATATTAATGTATAATTATATATATTAAAAGTCTTATATATTAATATAGATAATTATATAAACATAAATTAAATATATGTTAGATATATTATTATAATATCTTGTTAAATTATCCATTAAAAATTAAAGTTCATGAAATATTTAAGCTCTGACTGGCAGTGCGATTACAGGTGCTGTCTTCTTGCTTGATCCAGACACTGTTGTTGTCTCCTTTCCCCTCTGATTCATCCAGGTGCGTTTTTTTTCGTTTCTATATTGTCACCGTTCCCTCTATTCTGTCACAGTGATTAACTTATTTTTTCAAACATTGCAGATTGTAGTTGCAACCCAAATTTCAAACATTGCAGACAAGGGATATTCACTCATTGTTGCTCGGTTTGTCGGTGTAAATTTTTTGGCCTTTTGTTTTGTTCACAGATATTAGCTAGTTTAGTAATTTTATCATTTCGGATTTTATATTTTTTAGGGTTATTCTGGATTTGTGTTAAGAAATGGATTGCCCCAAAGACTTCGTCTCGAAAAATATGTTGGTTGACGGAAATTGTTCCAAAGAGGGGGGGGATGCTAGCGGAAAGGAAAACATGTGAGCCCCATATTTATGCTAGCGAAGATGATTGTGACGATCCAGATTTTCCTACTACAAAGGAGTATGGAGCTTATTTATTTTGTATTAGATATTTGTCTACTGTGGAGGAGTGTGAGGTTTATGTATTTTGTATTAGATGATTCTATATATCATTCTGCAAAGCTATGTTATTGACCGGCAAATAGCAATTTAACAAATGTCTTGTTGTTACAATTCCAATTGTTTACATTTTGGGCTGTAAATAGGAGATGCAATGAATGATTTGGGCGACAAATATCAGATACAATGAATAATTTGGCCTGCAAACAGTAACTTCTGAAATGATGTGCAATTAAAATTATCAATGTCATAATTTTAGGCGTGCAAATATCTTAAAATAAGAAATTAAGATAGTTTGGGGGCGCGAAGTGTCAAAAACAGAGTTTCCAGAGGCCTTGGGACAAAATTACCCTTGATATTTAAGCCTAGGGTGTAAAGCGTCAAATTAAATGAAACTACGGGGTACAATTTGCCATATTTTAACTTTTAGAATACATATTATCAAAAATGATTGTTATTAGCACTGCAATTTTGACTAGTCGCACCGTATTTCTCTATTTTTTCGTGCCTTTTGAAAATACGTCTTGTGCATATATTTTTAGGAAAAGTGTTCAACACTAAAGTTGTAGATCTCGACGAGTTCTTCAACTTTTGTGTTAAACATTTTTTTTCTAAAAATGCATGTACAAGGCGTAATTTGGAAATACGCCTAATTTTTGCGGCTTTTAGAAATACGTCAGAGGACGCATGCAACATGTCAGGGGGATAGGGAAGGGGGAGAGGGAGAATATCCACCTGCACTTGGGGAGCTCGGGAGGGGCTAGGTTGGTCAGCCATGCAAGATAGCAGGGTGCTGGAGCTCGGGTTGGGCCTTTTCTGGCGACCTGAGCTCCGGCATAGAGGGGCAAGGGTGGGGTCTGCTCTCAGAGTATGGGGGTTGAGGCAGTGGGTGGAGTGTGCTTAAATTGGTTGGGGGAGGGGGCTCTCCTCCTCACCTCCAACGTGGGATTAATCCCTCCTTAGGGAGGGATTAATCTCCACCCTCCAGCTGTCCAGGGACAGCTGGAGGCTCAAGGAAAATTCCCCCATGTGGGGAAATTAAAATTTGTTCATGCTTGGTCTTTTAAAGTGGAGGAAGAGAGGGAAGAGTGGGGGAGAAAAATTGGTGGGCCTCCACTTGCCCCATGTATGAGCTTGCTGGTTGGGGCCCAAGGTGGGTGGGGGGGATGCAAGGCCCTAGCTAGTCAAAGTGGAGTGGTGAACACTTTTTTGGAAATAAAATTCAAAAATTGGACTTTTAGGGGGTTTGACCAAAGTCAACCCTAGGTGGGTCGCCCATGCTAGTCAAAGTCAAAGTGGGTCCAAGACATCAGAAGTCGGTCGAAGTTGGGGTGTTGCTTCATAATTTGTGCGTGCACGCTTTTCGGTGCACGAATATGCTTGATTTGACCTCAAGTTGACCATTCGTCATCAAAATTGCCCGAGATGATTTTTGTTCACTCTATATTAAGCATACGAGTCCAATGCCACTAACTGGGGTTGAATCAGAGCCCGTTTGACGAAAGTCCAAAATCTGCACGTCGCGGCGAGCTAAAATGGTCAAATTGTCTATATTCATTGTTAGATCTCGAATTGCGACGCAACGAGGTCCGATGTGCTCGTATTGGTCATACGAGACCACAAGAACTGACAGAACTCAAACCGGAGTTCTATAGCTCAATATCCAAAATCTTGCAATTGCGGCATTTATGAGTAGCGGTCATATCCACTATATGACCTTGAGATCCAACAGAATGAATTCCGACGCACTCGTTTTGACTATACGAGGTCACAAGTACTGACAGAACTCCAATCAGAGTTCTCTAGCTCTATCTCCTGCCTAAGGTTACCTTCTACCGAGTCACTGGTAGGGGTTTAGGTCACTTTTATCGAGCCACTAGGGCTCTGGTGGCCCAATAAAAGTCGGGATGTTACAATCCAATAAAAATAAAACGATTTTCGTCCCCGAAAATTTGCTCAAGGTAGGGGGAAGGGAGTGTCATACCTGAGGAAAGAGTGTTGGGTGCTTTTCTCGGACGAGTACTTCTAGTTCCCAGGTGTACTCATCTCGTCCATGATTTGACCACAATATCTTGGTCATTGGGATAGCCTTATTACGCAGATTCTTCATTTTATAATCTACGACTCTGATTGGTTCAAGCTGGACGGATCTATCTAACTGCAGTTGTACTGGCGGTGTAGGTAGATGCTGCTTTGATTGTCGGAGAGCTCACCTCAAGGAAGAGACATGAAACACATCATGAAGACTTCCCAATTCTCGGGCAGGGCTAATCGATAGGCAACAGGGCCAACACGCTCTATCACCTGATAGGGGCCCAAATAGCGGGGATCTAGCTTCTTTTGCTTTCTCAACCGGGAGACACCATGCATGAGTTTAATTTTCAGGAACATCATTTCCCCCACGCGGAACTCCACCGGTCGGTGTCGCGCATCATAATACCTGGCATGTCGGCTCTGCGCCTCCCGCATTCGTTTCTGTATTAGTCGTATTTCTGTCATAGTGTCGTCAATATAAGCCACTCCTAAGGCTTCTGGGTCCTCTTCCTGAGCCCAAGTCAACAGGATTCGGGAACGTCTCCCATACAATGCCTCGTATGGGACCATCTTGATGTTGGCTTGATAACTATTATTATAAGAAAACTTGACTAAAGGTAACATATACTCCCATAGCTCGTTGTGCTCTGCCACATAGAGTTGGAGTAGATCCTACATTGTCTGGTTTGTTCTTTCCGTCTGTCCATCTGACTGCGGGTGAAAGACAGTGTTAAAGGCCAACTTGGTTCCCAAGTATGCCTGCACCTGTCTCCATTCCTTGGATGTGAATCGCCTGTCACGATCTGACACAATGGACTTCGGTGCCCCGTGAAAACGGACTACTTGTTCTATGAATATCCTGGCCAGAATATCAACTTCGTCTCCCTGTCGGTTTGCAATGAACCGCGCTACCTTGGTAAGTCGGTCCACAACAACCCATATGGAGTCGTTTCTATCACGAGATCGAGGTAGGTCGTGGACGAAGTTCATGGATATGTCCTCAAATTTTCATTCGGGTATCGGCAGGGGCTGCATCAGAACAACTCCTAATCCCTTTAAGGAGGCATCAGTGTAGATCGATCTGGAATCCCTCGGTCCTTGCGGGGATCATAAGGACTGGTGCAGAAGTCAACCACTTTTTTAACTCCACGAACGCGGTCTTGCATTCTGGTGTCCATCGGAAAGTAACATCCTTCCTGGTAAGGGCGGTGAAGGGTAATGCAATCTTTGAGAAATCTTCTACGAACTTCCTGTAATACCCGGCAAGACCAAGGAAGCTTCAGATATCTACCGCTGTTCTGAGCGGTGGCCAGTTTTGCATTGCTTGGATTTTGGCCAAATCCACTGCTACCTCTTTCTTGTTTATAGTGTGGCCAAGGAATCCGACCTCTTCTAACCAGAACTCGCACTTACTGAATTTAGCGAAAAGGGAGTGCTCTCGAAGTTTTAGCAGCACCATCTGTAGGTGTCTAGTATGGTGTGCCTTGGTTTTTGAGTAGATCAAAATATCATCAATGAAGATGATCACGAAGTGATCTAGGAAAGGCTCGAAAAATTTATTCATTAGGGCCATGAAGGCGGAGGGTGCGTTGGTGAGCCCGAAAGGCATCACTAAGAACTCGTAAAGTCCGTAACAGGAGCTGATGGTAGTCTTGGGGATGTCTTCTTCCCGGATCCAAAGCTGGTAGTATCTGATCTCTGGTCCATTTTGGTAAACACAGATGCACCTTGCAGCTGATCGAACAATTCATCGATCCTCGGGAGGGGGTATGTATTTTGTATTGTAAGCTTATTTAACTTCTGGTAATCTATAAATAGACGTAATGTCATGTCTTTCTTCTTTACGAATAGTACTGGGGCTCCCCAAGGCGAGGAATTGGGGCGGATGAATCCAGCATCTATTAACTCCTGCAGTTGAACTTTTAATTCAGCCAGTTCTTTTGGGGCCATCCATTAGGGTGCTCGGGACACTGGTCGTGCTTCGATCACGAGCTCAATCTGAAAGTTGACTTCTCGCTGTGGTGGCAATCCTGGGAGGGACTCAGGGAAAATGTCCGTAAAGTCACGTACTACTGGGACCTTGGCGAGCACTTGAGTTTGTCTTCCATTTCAAAGTAAATAAGGTACACCTCATCCTTCTGTCAGACTGATTTCATAATATGAGCAGAAGTCAAAATAATACGGGAGAGAGAGGGTACACCTGTCAGCATAACATCCTGACCGTTTGGGTTCTGCAGTCAAACCTCTCGCGTTGAACAATTTATTTGCGCCTTGTGCTCGACTAGTCAGTCCATTCCCAGTATAATATCAAACCCGGTTATTGCCAAGATTATCACATAGACCTCAAATTCCACGTCTCCTAGTATAACCTAGAATGAGCATTTCTCCGCTGACGTCATGCCTGATCCATCCGATAGACGGATTCGTATAGACAATCTGGACGAGCGAACACATTCTCATTAGTCATAATGAAGTCATGAGATACAAAGGAGTGTGTCACTCTAGTGTCAAAGAGGGTCTTGGCAGGGTGTCCTCCTACCAACAGAATTCCTAACAATATAGGGAATGTACATATCATATATTTAATACACGAGATGTAGGTATATATATATATCCAATATAGCATAAGTAGGAGCATCTGATATATCTTTATTGTCTAACATATATACCTATTACTACATCAGGGGCTAGTCTGTACTGCAAATCCAGTGCATAGGCCTCCAAGGGTGTTGCTCGGCCCTATTGGCCTCTCCTGCCAGCTCTGCCTCTGCGACCTCTGTAGCCCTGTCCCCATGTTGGTTACCCACCATGGACCGCTCCTAGTCCTGGCCTTCCTGCTGCATATGGGCAGAAGGCCCTTATATGCCCTGACTGTTGTCACAAGAAGCAGTTCCCTGCGAAGGGAACGTCACGTCAGACTACTGGCGCGGGCTGCGGTGCTGGAGCTAGTCTGACGTCCTACTGCGGTGTTGGGGGTGTTTGGGGTGTTGGTGGGCGCCTATAAGGCTGTCTGCGGTGTCTCTACATGCGCTCTCTATCCTGTCGGTGGGGAGAAGCTCCTTTGTCTCGTCTCTGACCACTAGGGACCTCAACCTATCCTCTGTGCCACTGGGCTACCATCCGCTAGTCTAATTCTAACGCTGCTGCATGAGTAGCTATGGTGTGAAAGGTAGACTGAGAGATCATAATCAGAGCCTGTCTCAGGTCATCTCATAGGCCTCGGTAGAAATAAGAAGCTCTATCCCTATCGGAGGCACCCAAGTTCATGGCAAAACATGTTAGGTGTATGAAATCTCTCTCATCCTCAGACACCGTCTGGTCACCCTGTCAGATGTGCAGGAAGCTCTCCTGCAAAACAGCTCGGTCCACATCTGTAATAAAAAACTCCAGTAGAGCCTCCGAGAACTCTCCCCATAGGATAACGCTTAACGACCGTCCTTTAAAAGTCAAGCGACTGGCTGCTCTCCACTAATCCCTAGTGTATCCCTCTAACAAGGTCACAACTAGAGAAACTGCAGCTACTGCTGAGCACATCATGTCTACTAGCAGCTCCTCCATACGCTCCACCCACTCCTCCACCTGAATGGCAGTATCTGTACCTTTGAAAGTGGGAGGCCTCAGCCCTTGAAAAGTCGTCAGCAAATCGGTGGGTGCCATCATCTCTCATGGTGGTTGTGCCAAGGCTCTCCGGAAGGTGGCCAGGATGGTTGTCAATGTCTGCCCCAAGTCAGTCTCGGCAAACGGTACAGCCGCGGGGGCGACTAGGTCTGGAGGTGGGGTGGCGGGAACATATCCTCTAGAAGAGGATCCCCCGTTACTGTACTCCAGTGTCTGCAGAAGTAACATGAAAGAGTGTCAGTACTTTGCAAAAATATGGTAAATTTGCAAAAAATGACCGACGAAGCAGAAACAACGGTGTACAGGCTTACTATTGTACTATCTAAAATCCTTAATCCTCTACACTAGGGTCCACCAGGCTTCCGCTGCAAGGTTCGTCCCGAATCAAGGAATAAAGTGAGGGACGGAGGGATCCTGAAACGGCTCCACAAGGACGAATCGTGATCGCTCTGATCCATTTGTAGCTCCCCCCAACCTTAGCCCGGGTCGGGTTGGAGGGAGTACTACTTGCCCAAGACGTCCACACAATGCTCTCTAGTGGTGATGATCCACCCTATCTAAGCACTAGTTGTCTGCCTTGCTCGGCTAGAATCACAACATTCACAACACATCAGAGATTTGCGGAGACATTAACAGGAAAAACATTATCAAATATATATAACGTCATATATATTTACATGAATACTAGGGTCATCGCCCACGTTCTATGTATATAAGCCCGCAGGCAGTACAAGTTCTACATATAGCTTCTCACTTTCTCTCCCTATCCTGCTCGCTGGTACTCACGTCTCTAAACTCTGAAGACGTCAGTGGTGCTTCTGCTCAAGTAGTCCTAACTGCTGGAGCATTCTCCTGCGGTAGGGGGTCACTAAGGTGTTCTGTTTCCGGTAAATGGTAATCTAAATAATCGTTAGTCACAGGGCTAAGTGGAAACAAATCTTCTCCTCGAATCCATATCCAGGGAACGAGCACACATATACCCAGTAATATAAGATAGCTGAAGCATGAGAGAGTTAGCACAACATTTCATATTTTTAACCTAGGAGCAACGATAAAAGAAGGGCAACATAATATAACTAAAATGGCAGTAGCAATAATATTAGTTATAGTAAGGGCTCCAATTAGCACATCACATATTAGGCATTCATAACCTGTATCCTACCATAGACATTCACAGCCGCGCACACATCGCTGACATTCACAGTTGCACAAAATGCCCTATGTCGAGACAGTGTGGACCGCTTCTGTTCCAATAGAGTAGCGAGCACCGTGGGCCTCACCGATGTGGCCGTCGGTGACAGTGGTCAGTCCTGCCACTTTTGGGGGTGGTCGTACTACACAGCCCCAGGGCCCAACGTACAACCTCATGTACTATTGGATGTGAGCGACATCCGACGATACAATATTCTGGCTGATTAGTGAAGGAAAGCCCAACAGGGAAAAATAACGGCTGGTCACCCGTGGTACCCATCTCCCCTGTCGCCTTGAGTCGTCGACCTTCCCGCACCGATACGAATGGTCTGCAAAAGGGACTAACCTGCCACATTTCACCGCAAGTAATTTACAAGCAATCAAACAGTTAATTTTACTAGCATATACCGGGTCTGTGGCGGCCTGCCTTACTATGCTTCAATCTTCGGGCAATAACACACAACTCAACTTTCGACAAGGAGCATGAGAGCACTTTATTTAGGGCTAAACCTGGAGGAATACCTCAACTCTGGTTATCCCCAACTAAGGCTCGACCTTAATAGGCAACTGCTCGTCAAAGCAGGACTCGGGCTTAAGACAGTAAATTGCAGAAATGAAAAGCAGTAATTAAAGGTGCTGATAATAAAAGCTGCATAATTTAAGTGTTGGAAGGATATGTGACCATACAAAATTGAAGTAGTACTGAATTGAACTTGACCAGTACGAGACTGGAATTGAATTGAAAGTACTGAATTGAACTTGGCTAGTACGAGACTGGAGTTGAATTGAAAGTACTGAATTGAGCTTGACCAGTACGAGACTGGAATTTAATTGAACGTACTGAATTGAACTTGACTAGTACGAGATTGGAGTTGAATTAAAAGTACTGAACTGAACTTGACCAGTATGAGACTGAAGTTGAATTGAAAGTATTTTATTGAACTTGACCTGTATGAGACAGGAGTTGAATTGAAAGTACTGAATTGAACTTGACTAGTACAAGACTGGAGTTGAATTGAAAGTACTGAATTGAACTTGACTAGTACGAGACTGAAATTGAAACAAAAGTACTGAATTGAACTTGACCTGTACGAGACTGGAATAATCATAAAGAAAATGATTAGTAGTCCATTCACTTCATTCAGAAGGCTTCAGTTTCATCTCCGTTCTCAGGAGGTATTATCGGTTCCTTCTCGATTTTCAAGATTTTCTTGGGTTACACCCATTATTAAGATCCGACAATTTAGTTGCGCTTTTATTATCCATCGAGAATAATTAGCAACTTGTGACTCGTACCCTACTTTCTGAGTCTGCCCAAAATACCCGAGGATTGAGACGCTCAGCGGTTTCACGAAATCTTGAAACGCTTGGAGCTTGGTCACTTGCCTCAGCCACTCTTACTGCAATTTGAATTTACTATTAACTTAAGGAGGGTGATCGCACGCTCCAATTTGGGAAAAATTTCGTTTCTTATCCCCATGGCTCCAAATTTTGATACAACTTCTAAAAGAGCCTAAAATGAGTCTATAAAATTTTTCATAATTTCCCCACAAATTTTGGGCCTTTAATTTGGCCAAACAAATATTATTTAGGCTTTTAAAAATAATAAAACACTTTCAAAAATTCTCAAATTTTTTGTGGAGGTAGCCTTTATCAAGGAGAATAACTTTCATGTTCAACATTTTTTCCCTAAGAGGCTATATTTTTTTATAAAAATATGCAAAATTATGATTAAAATCTGGTCTGCATATAGCAGAAATAACCCATTCCTGCGGCTGAGATCGAGCCAGACTGGGGATTACGCCAACACTTCCCCACATCGGATCAGCTGTGGGCGGGGGGGGGGGGGGGGGGCACAGAATATGAGGCGGGGGTGGGAAATAAGGAGATCATGGTCGTCCATCTCATCACCGAGAATGGACATCGGTGATCAACTCCCACTAGCAGGAAGGCGGTGGCCCTTAGCCACCGCCGGCCAGCCACCGTTGGACGCTGACGCCACCCCCGACCAGTTCGCCGGGGGTCGACGAGTCTTTAGGATGTGCCCCGGCGACCTGCCACCGCCGGCCACCTCCTGAAATCTTCAACCCGAGAGCAGGGTGGATGTGGCTCTGCTCCCAGTGCCGCCGCGCCGCCCTGCCTCTCCGACATTAAATCTAGCCACAAAACAACCACCGGGCGGCGCGCCGGGGGCAGGGCTCTTCTCCGGTGGTGGCCCGGCGACCAACCGCCACCGACTGCCGCCGGAGCTAAGCCAAAGAAAAATCGCAGTTTCTCAGGTGCCGCCGGAGCGGCGTTTTCCGGTGTCACCCCGGCCTTCCACCACCAGGGAAAGTCATCCCCGGTGGTTTAGCCCTTCTCCAGTGCCACCACCGGCGCTGGGAGAGGCTAGCTTGCTACGACCACCACCTAACCTGGAGCTTGGTTCGGGTGGTGCCGGCGACGCTCCGGCCGCCGGGGGACGCATGCAGCACGTCAGGGGATAAGGAAAGGGGAGGGGGATAATATCCACCTGCACTGGGGGGAGCTCGGGAGGGGCTGGCTCGGTCATCCATGCAAGGTGGCGGGGCGGTGGAGCTCGGGTTAGGACTTTTCCGGCGACATGAGCTCCGGCAGAGGGGGGGGCATGGGTGAGGTGTGCTCTCAGAGCTTGGGGGTTGAGGTAGGGGGTGGGGTGTGCTTAAATAGGTTGGGGGGGAGGGGGCTCTCCTCCTCACCTCCAATGTGGGATTAATCCCTCCTTAGGGAGGGATTAATCTCCACCCTCCAGCTGTCCAGGACAGCTGGAGGCTCAACGAAAATTCCCCCATGTGGGGAAATTAAAATTCTTTCAAACTTGGTCTTTCAAAGTGGAGGAAGAGAGGGAAGAGTGGGGGAGAAAAATTGGCAGGCCTCCACTTGCCCCATGGATGGGCTTGCTGGTTGGGGGCCCAAGGGTGGGTGGGGGGGGGGAGCAAGGCCCTAGCTAGTCAAAGTGGAGGGGTGAATACTTTTTTGGGAATAAAATCCAAAAATTATACTTTTAGGGGGGGGGGGTTAAAGTCAACCCTAGGGTGGGTCCCCTATGCTAGTCAAAGTCAAAGTGGGTTCAAGACACCGGGAGTCGAGTCGAAGTTTGGGTGTTGCGTCATAATTTGTGCGTGCACGCTTTTCGGTGCACGAATATGCTTGATTTGACCTCAAGTTGTCCATTCATCATCAAAATTGCCCGGGATGATTTTTGTTGACTCTGTATTGACATACGAGTCCAATACCACTAATTGGGGTTGAATCGGAGTCCGTTTGGCGAAAGTTCAATATCTTCGCGTCGTGGTGAACTAAAATGGTCAAAGTGTCTATATTCGTTGTTAGGCCTTGAATTGCGACACAACGAGTTCTGATGCCCTCATATTGGTCATACGAGGCCATAAGAACTGACAGAACTCAAATCAGAGTTCTCTAGCTCTATCTCCTGCCTAAGGTTACATTTTACTGGGTCATGGGTAGGGGTTCTGGTCACTTTTATTTGGCCCACTAGGGCTCTGGTGACCCAATAAAAGTCGGGATGTTATACGATGACACACTTGAAGCGGGATTGAGAGCGAAACGCACGACGATGCACTTAGAACGGTCTTGGGAGCGGAGTGCGTGACATCGCACTGGGGATGCGCGCGAGGGGGAACATGCGCAAGGAGGAACACGTGTAAGGAGGATTGTGCGTATGGATGAACGTGTGCACGAAAGGATATGCACACTTTGGAGGAAAGACGTGTTCAAAGGGGGAACACACGCAATGAGGAACACACACACAAAGGGAGGTGCGCACTTAGGAGAAGAGACACGCGTATAACACCCCAAAGTCAATTTGGGTTCAGGCATGAGTGACACGGCCTGGGACACGGGCGTGTCCCAGGGCGTGTCCTGCTCGGGTTGAGCAGATGGGCGCGTGGTCGACAAAATTCGTTCGACGAATTTTTGGGAGGTACACGCCCGTGACACGGGTGTGTCAGGGGGTGTGACCTAGGGCGTGTCCTCCTTTGGTTGACACCAGATTTTTGGTCGACGAACTGCGCTCGACGATCGTCGAGTATGGGGTACACAGCCTGTAAAACGGGCGTGTCACAGGGCGTGTCCCGCTGTGTTGAGAGGTCGACACTTTTCTCTCGAGTAGGTGCAAAAGTACTCGAGTAAGAGGGGGGTGACACGGGCGTGTCATCCATGTGACACGGGCGTGTCCAATCCGGGTACTCGAGTAGTTGGTTTTCTCTCGAGTAAGTCCTCTTGAGTGGGTCTCGAGTGGGTGACATGCCCCGTATCACAGGCGTGTCGGTCATGTGACATGGGAGTGTCATAACTAACTACTTGAGTAGTCTTCTCGAGTAGGTCGTGAATATGACTCGAATGAGGTACACACCCTATGTCACGGGCGTGACCTAGCCGTCACGGGCGTGTACCCTGGACGTGACCTGTTTCGGGATAAGGCAGATTGTGCACCGCTTAGAGTATACAGCCTGTGACACGGGCGTGTGACACGGGCGTGTCACAGGGCGTGTTAGACCCGAAAAGTGATTTTACAGCTTTTTTATGGCTGTTCATTTTCTTCAGCTGGGATCTAAGGGCTGAGAGACCTTCCTGCTTCCTTAAGGCCAAAAACTGAGAAGGAAAGTTTCATTTTATGCTGGCCTTCATCTTTCTACGATTCTAGAAAGAGAAAAGGAAAGGAAGAAGGAGGAAGAATAAGAGGGGCTGATCTCTGGTGGAGCTTGAGAGTGTCGAGCTGAGATTCGAGGCCATCTTTGCAGAGGAAAAGCTGTTGCGGTTCTTTCTAGCCAGCTAGGAGTTCATGGCACCGAAGCGATTTTCAAGGGTAACGACCCTTCTTCCGAGTCATATGAAGGCTTCCTTTTTGGCATATGCATGATTCCCCCACCAAAGGGTGGTTGATTTTAGGAGTCTTTTGAGTTGATTCATGGAATCCCCTTTTCATATAGATCCGGAAATGGAGTACGGAATAGGCATGCTGTGTGAAGCCCATCTGGACAGGTTGGTCTGGATTGGTGATGTTGCATATACGAACCGGAGAAGACTCCGTGATAAACGCGTAGTTTAGGAGTTGACGGGTTGGACCTGTGAAAGGAAGTAGCATGAAGTACTGGAGTGGTAGTCCAGGAAAATACCCGTAGAATGCGTGTACTGCTTATGTTGTTGGGTTCTACCTGTGAAAGGAAGTAGCAAGAAGTACTGGATTGGAATTCCAGGAAATACCCTTTGTAATGCTTAATGTTTATAGGGAGTCCACCTGTGAAGAGAGAAACAGGAAGTACTGGCGTGGTAGCCAGGAAAGACCCCTGACATTTGTGATATTTGCGGTGTCCACCTGCGAAGAGAGTAGCAGGAAGTACTGGTGTGCCCAGGAAAGACCCGTTGATGGGTGATATGAATGGGTGTCAGAGACATACCCAGGCTTGAATGCCAGAACAGGATCGGTGAGACCTACCTGCGCCTTTATTTAGCCGCGAGTACGCCGTACTTGGTGATGACAAGGCGATTTGAGCAACGGGGGGTGGAGGATCCGACCTGTGTTATGTCCGTCCGACGTGAGACCAAAAGGTGCGGTCTGTTGGAGCGCATAACAAGAGTCTTAGGGTTACGCGCCGTGATACAATGGGGGGCTACTGGCCAGTCCCGGTTCACCAAGACTATAAAACTCTGACTGCACGACATGGAGTAAATGCTCAAGTGAGTTGTCGTTGGGCTGTGACTCTGATACGGTGGTGGGCAACTGGTTTGCCAGTACACCAAGAATGTGCCCTGAGTGCACGGACTGTCGGGCCGGGTGGCTGACGGTTGTGATGACATGTGTGCGTGAAAGCACATTATATGAGATATATATACATGCTTGTGATTTGCTATGCCTGCAGGGAAGAATACCACTGCCCCGAGAAAGGGGTAGGGTCGTTATAATTTGGTCAGCTGAATGCTGACCGTTGCCTCTATTTGTCACCCTTGGGTGGAATGTCCCTGTGCAGGTGTTGGAGAGCCGAGTGGGACGCATAAGGCTTGAAGCCCCTGCTGCATTTGCTGCTGCCGTTAGTAGCCCTCAAAGGCTAAACGAATGAAAATGTTATGTTTTCTTTTTATGTGGCCGGCCTGCGTGCCAATGTTTGAGGCCACTATTTTGAAAGCCCTGTAAGGCCATAAGGCCAACTACTTATATGTGTAAGACATTCTTATAATGTATAAAATGTGAAGTTTTTATGTGTTGGACATTCAAGTGTGGAGTTCAAGTGTAGTGTTATAGGCTTCCGCTAGAATGCAATGTGTTAGGTGCGCTGCGCTACTCTGGTATTACTCCGTAACTTCATCGACTGTTTTGTGGTATATGTTGTGGGGCCCCGGCCGGAGCTTCTAGGATATATTATATGAACGGATGAGGTTGTTACATTTTTGGTATCAGCTGTCTTGGTCTTTTCCTCTCGAAGTCGTGGTCGACTTCTTTTGTGTGGTGGCGAGCATGTGTCTGTGTGAACCAAGTTAACATGATTGAACTCCTGAATGTCCATGGTAGGAATGCAAATACATGTGTTTGAGGAACCTGCGCGTTCCTAACTTGTTGTTATTGCTTGTGTATGGTTGCTCATGTGTGTGTCTGGTCCACCTTTAGGTGACGCGGAGTGGTGTGGGGCAATCAGAGCCTTAACGGTCTGATGAAAGTACGACACCAGCTGAGGTGCCTACACCTCCGCCTTCTGCAGAAACTGTGCGACAAATTGCTGAGGCTTTGTTTGCTATGGTTCAAGGACAACCGGTTGGGCAGGCACAAGGGCAGGCGCAGCCGGCTGTGAGGCCAGAACAGGTCGCGGCAAGGCCAGAAACTGTACCGGCTGTGAATCCTCGAGCAGCTGAGAAACAGTTAAAGCAGTTCATGAGTTTTTACCCCCCTACGTTTTCGGGAGTGGGATCTCCTGCGCAGGCTGAAGACTGGTTGTCGCATGTCAAGAAGATCATGACGACGATTGGCACGGAGGAGCATCGGAAAGTCACCTTAGCCACCTTCTTGCTGGAAGGCGAGGTACGATTGTGGTGGGACGAGATGGAGCTGCATTATGTGGCGGGTAGACCGTTGACACAAGTGTCGATGGAGGAATTCTCTCGGCTCTTCCTAGCGAAGCACCTCCCGACAGCACAACGTATAGCCATGGAGAATAAATTCCAAAGGCTGACGCAAGGTGAAGGCAGTGTGGAAGCTTACCTGCATGAGTTTACACGCTTGGGGCGGTATGCAGGTTCGATTTTTGCTGATGAGCAAAGGAAGACAAATAGGTTCTACGAAGGACTACAGGATGAGTTGAGGTTCCTGCTTTCTAGTTTTGTGAACCAAGGCTTCCAGGCGTTAGTTGACACTGCCGGAGTTTAAGGTGCCCCGACCGACGAAGTCATTTTATAAGAAGAAATGGGGCAAGAGACACAAGACGACGGGACAAGCTCCTTCTTCAGTTGCATCAGGAGCAACTTCAGGGGCCACCTCAAGGCCGGATACCCGTACATGCTTTAATTGTGGTCGGGTGGGACATATATCCCGGGATTGTCGGATGCCGCCCAAGAGTGAAAAGAAGGCGGGAGCGTCATATACAGAAAAGGGAAAGGCAGTGGTGGAGTCCTCTGCCTCGCAGGAACAGCCCCAGGTCTACAATCTTGGCCTGCAGGAGGCCATCAAGCAGAGTGACGTCGTCACAGATACGAGTTAAGTTTTGCGCATTGTATTGCTTATATGCTTTGATTATTGCATATGTATATACGGTTAGTATGTGTGACATGATCACAGGATTTGTGATTATTCAGAACACGCTGGCGCGAGCACTCTTTGATACAGGTGCATTGCATTCTTTTTCTGTCTAAAGAGTTTATAGCGCTGCTTGGGATACCTAGTCGTGTGAAGACAATTAGTGTTAGAGTGGTGTTGCCGAATGGTTGTTTGATGCTCGCGGATCGAGCTTGCGATGTGGCAGTCCAAATAGGAAGTCAGGACTTTGGTTTGACTGCATATGTCTTGCCGCTATCGGAATTCGACATGATCTTTGGGATGGATTGGCTCGCAGAGCAGCATGCCTTGATTTATTGCCAGTCTAAAGAGATCACGTTGGGCCAGAATACCGAGCAGGAGATGAGGTTCGCGGGTATGCGAGGAGTTGGCGGGACGTTGATGTCTGCACTCCAAGTTGTCAAAGCTGTTCGGAAAGGCGCGAAGTTATACTTCACACTAATTCAGGCTGTGGAGCCTAAGGCCAGTGTGTGCGATGTTCCGATAGTGTCGGAATTTACAGATGTGTTTCCCAAGGATCTCCCTGGGCTACCACCCCAGCGAGAGATTGACTTCACGATCGAGTTGGTGCCAGGTGCGAAACCTATCGCCCGCTCACCATATCACATCGCGCCAAAGGAAATGACAGAGTTGAAAGTCCAATTACAAGAATTGCTGGAGCAGGGTTATATACGCCCAAGCATGTCTCCTTGGAGCGCCCCTGTGTTTTTTGTGAAAAAAGAAAGGCGGTGACTTGCGGTTATGTATTGATTACCGCGAATTGAATAAGCTGACCGAGAAAAATAAATATCCGATTCCGCGGATTGATGAGCCGTTTGATCAGCTAGTGGGATCGTCCGTCTACTCGAAGTTGGACTTGAAGTCTGGGTACTACCAGTTGAGAATCTGGGAAGGTGACATTCCCAAAACCGCATTTGGAACACGGTACGGGCATTATGAGTTCACGGTAATGCCATTTGGATTGTGCAATGCACCCTCGGTATTTATGGACTTGATGCACCGAATATTCCGCGAGTACCTGAATCTGTTCGTGATAGTGTTCATTGATGATATCCTGGTGTACTCAAGATCGGAAGCCGATCATGACAATCATTTGCGTTGGTGCTGAATACATTGAGGCAGAATCAGCTCTATGTCAAGTTCTCGAAGTGCGAGTTTTGGCTATCGTCGGTGGCTTTTCTAGGCCATGTGGTGAGTGGAGCAGACATAGCAGTGGATCTAGCGAAGATAAGGGCCATAAAGGAGTGACCAGTGTTGTCTTCGGTGGCCGAGGTCCGGAGCTTCCTTGGACTAGCAGACTACTATCGAAGATTTGTTGCGCACCCCAGGCAAAAAAACCAAGGGCAATTTTGTCCAAAAATTACTTAGGTTAACTGTTTTGGCGGAATGCACCCCCGAATTACATAAATATTGGCGGAATGCACCCCAGGAAATATAATACACCATATCAAAGTGAGTCCTGTTAATGGTTTTACTGTAAAGCCTCTTGAAATATGAAATATCCATTAAGAGGACTCTTAACAGGACAACACAAGACAATGCACACCCGAACAGAACTCATCTATATGTTGAATCCTTCCTTTACTGTTATGGTATCCATGAAAAAATGAACAGAACTCATTTATATTACATATCATATTACAGAACTCATCATATTACATATCTAACAGAACTCATCTAAGAAATATGACTAATTATTTTTATAACAGAACGATGTCTAATTATTTTTATTGAAATAAAATCATATTTCATGAACAAATATGTGCCCACTCTATTTCTTATGAATCAGCAAATATACAACATAGTCCAAATATACAGGAATTCAGACTATGTTTCACATATACGACTGATTTATAGTTTCACTGAGTCTAAATATGAGTAAATGCATAGCAAATATATAGCAGAGTCGATAAGAAGAGCTTAACAGCAGGTCAAAATTCAAAGAAACAGCGCATCATTCATATGCATGATACACAGAACAAGACCCAATCATGATAAGCATCAAAGTAACGTTAATCCTCCAAAACATAGCATCAAAATTACATTAATCGTCCAAAACATAGCATCAGAATTACATCAAAATTATATAATTAATATAAAGATCTTCCATGCTTGTGCTTCTCCCTTGGCGGTTGGTTCTCGAATCAAGATTTCCTACGCACCTACTAGACAATGCAAGATAAATAAGTTGTAAGCTTTTAAATAATTTAAATTGCAAGCTTAAAAAAAGAAGTAATGTTTACCGGAAGTTTTGATTTTTTTAAGTCCCGATGATTGCGTTGATGCTTGTGTGTTGGTACATCCTTTCTTGTTATGCCCTCTTTCTCCGCAATTCGAACATGTATATTTTAAACCATGCCTTTTGATTCCATACTTCTCGTTCTCTAATTCCTCGGCCTCCTTTCTTCGAGCATTTTTTGATGGTTTTTCCAGGTTTTTTATGTATATTGGACCATGACACAATCAGATTCAAATTGGCTAAAGGCCATTCATTTTGTGAATTGATAGGATTTAATAAATGTTCATAAGCTCTCATGAACATCTCCCTTTTGTACCAAATTCCCACATAGTCTTCAACGTTTTCTCTACGATAAAAGATACATGATGTTGCATGAACACATGGAATGTCTGTGAGATCCCACTTTCTACAACTACAACTTCGTAGACCTAAATCCACCGTCCATTTATCTTCATTCTATTCTTGAACTTCAAATTTATTATGGCCATTCCATACTAAAATATAGTTGTGTGAGTTCTTCTTATTGTTCTCCACTATCCTTTGTATTGAAGGACAAACCTCTCCGCTGAATTTCAACACATTGTCCCTTTGAGTGTGGAGTCTCTTCATGAGAATTACTCTTATTGTCTCTAACATTGATATTATGGGCTTTTCTCGAGCCTTCAAGATAACCTTGTTAAAACTTCCGCAGAAGTTATTAAGCAACAAATCACACTTCGGTCAAACACTGAAATGAGACCGTGCCCAATGTCTTTCATTTCTTTCTCTAATCCAGTCATAAGCCTTCTTATCACATGTCTTCAACTTTTCCATCTCAACATTAAAATCAATTATCATTGTCGCAGATGCAGCTTGCCATAACAGATCTTTTAATTGCAAGCCAACATTTTTTGACGCAACCGTTTTGGATTCCCTTCTATCCACCAATTCTGTTTCGTCATCAATATTTTCATCATACAATGCATCATCTTACTCAAATTCACTTTCCGCTAGGTCATCCGAAAATGACGAATCATTTGCTTCGGATGCCTCTTCCATTCCGTTCGAATCACTACTACTACTACTTAAAGAATTTTCTTCTTGAGGGCAATGATCATCAATTAACATACTCTCCCATTCAAAGTCACCGGAACGAGACATTCTTAAACCCTAAATAAAAAACTAACATAAGACTACTAAACCCTAAGCTTAAACAATGCAAGTTTGAGAGGGTTAGGGTTTACCTCAAGTGCTAAGCACTTGGAATCGGCACCGGCGGTTGGCACTGTCAGTTGAATGCAGAGAGCCGGCGGTTGGAGGCGGCAAGGGGAGGCGGCAAAGTTGGGCGCAACAACGCCTCCTTTCTTTCGATCGCGCGTGAGGCGGCGCTGGGAGGCGACCAAGGAGTGGACGGCGAGGGGATTCGATGA
The DNA here is from genome assembly GCA_039583875.1 of Platanthera guangdongensis. Classification (NCBI taxonomy): domain Eukaryota; kingdom Viridiplantae; phylum Streptophyta; class Magnoliopsida; order Asparagales; family Orchidaceae; genus Platanthera; species Platanthera guangdongensis. The sequence goes on along the minus strand of CM077160.1, from coordinate 142,280,521 downwards.
TCTTAAACCGACGCGGGGAGCAGTGCGGTGATGCGGCGCGGGGAGGCGCGGGGGAGATTCGGCACGGGAGCGACAGGGTTCAGGGAAGAAGCAATCGGGAAGAACACCCGGTTTAAGAAAAAGAACCCTAATATCAGATCCCTCCATTTCAAATGACCAAAATACCCTCATGGTTCAAACAACAGGGTGCATTTCGCCAAACTTTTGTAATTTGAGGTGCATTCCACCAAATTTAAAGATTTGACGTGCATTCCGTCAAATTCCTGTATATTTCGGGGTGCATTCAGCCAAAAATCCTAGTAGTTCAGACGACAACGCTACACCGTAACCCTAAAACTTGGTGGGCGAGCGACGGGAGATCGATACCGAGCCGTCCTGCGATCTTGCAAATATGAAGTTCGTGATGGAGTTTGCGGAGAATCTGATATTGAGGATGATGGAAGATCCACAGGAGAGGGATCGAAGGATGAGGGAGCATATTTACATGAAGAAAGAGCGCTGCAAGAAGACCAAGGAGATGTGGAGTTTGCCCCTCCGTCCCTACGGCTTCTGGACCTTCGACCGCTTCAACGTCCAGATTCACTACGATGCTCAGATCAGCCAGGCACCCGGCCGCCGCGATCCCTACGATGACCTCCTCCTCTACAATCAGCCTCCCAAAACACCCACCTCCAAATGAGTCTTTAATGTCCATACGTAAGTCCCCCCGCCCCCCCTGAATTTTTGGCGTTATGCCATTGCTATAACTTCTTCGGTTGACAATTTGGCATGTTGCAGCATATATTTGAAACGTGATACAAACGTGCGCCGAATCTTAACACAAATGACGGTGTACTGTAGAACATGTTATGCATGTTAACAAGCTTTCTGCATGGAAAAATTGTTATTTTTGAAAGTTTAGCATCAAAATGTCTATCCATAGTTGGTGGCTATATTTTTGATTGTTGAGTTATCAGCATTTTTGTAAAACAATGAATTCAGACCTTGTTTGGTTCAAATTTGATAATTTCAGTCAGGTTCAAAGAGAAGCCACTATGGTTTTCTCAGGTTTTTTGGCAGAATGCACCCTGAAAGTTTAAATGTAGCACAATGTGCTCCTAAAATCATTTTTTTTGCAATGTGCACCCTACGCTTAAGAAATAGAAGTGAAGAAGTTATAACAGCCTAGGGACTAGGGTGCACATTGCCAAAAAAATTGAATTTGTTTTTTTTTGGGGGGGGGGGGGGTGCATTGTGCTATATTTAAACTTTCAGGGTGCATTATGCCAAAATGTGATGTTTCTGAGGTGTATTCTGCCAAAAAACCGGTTTTCTCATGTGCGTGTGTTATGCGGAGTATATAGCATATAAACACCTAATAGGAACTTAAACACATAGGAGTAAAAACATATGGCAAAATAAACTAATTAAATTACTTCACTAGCTTATGCTGCTCAACTTTGATACAATTATCTCATCACAATCCAGGCCGATAATGTTAGAATCAAATCAAAGATTATACAAAGTGATAAAAAAAATGAGAAGAAATTATTCCACCCCCAACCACTGAAGCCAATAAAAGTTCATAAATATGCTTCTTATAATCAACCTTTTACTAACTTGCATGGAAGATGCAAGGGTAGTTTTATCAAATGTCAAGCATCAGCAGTATACTTATCACAATACGCCTTGTAAATAAATCAATAACGTGCACTTTCTAATGGATTGTTTATGCCATAGGATTCAAGGTTTGCAATTCAGTGCTAAATAGTATTTTTCCTTCATATATACAAGGTTCCTTCATAATAATAACCCACTATCAGGTTAGCTGATAGATTAATCAACATGCCAAATCCCATCTCTATACACCGCTCCCTCATCGTGGTAGTGTTTTCATCAGTGAAAAAGGAAACACATTCTGAGCATGAAGTTATAGGTGGCCTACACCTTGGATGGCTAGAAATCCTCACTTGGAGGTATTTACAAGTGTTAGGATTAACAACCACAAAAATATGAAACATCCTGACAACTCAATAATCACCACCTACATTAGCACAACACGACAACATGGGAGGTATTTGGAGAAGTATTTTAACATTGAGTTCACGAACTTCATGCACACAAGGAGTAAATTCCTCATTCACTCCCATCCACCTGTGGAATGACACTTCTATCTACCAAATGTAAGTACACCATCACAACCATTTTTCACTTCCTTTTGAATGCGGGCATAAGCATTCGGCATCCCATGTATGAAACATGCATTACTCAACCAACTGATCTCACCATCACAAGTTTAGCCTGTCCCGATAATCCTGATCATACACACAAGCACATACATGAAATGCATGTAGGATCTTGTATGAACTATGAAGAGTATTAAATTACTCAAGTTATGTATATGCAATTAGATCATAAATTCTCACTATCAATCTATATACAATCAACATAGTTATAATGTGATCACTATGTCTTTGTTCACGTCCGAAACATTATACTTTTAAGTAATCCAACAATCATTGAACAATCAAAAATTGAGATTTACGCATAGTTATCAGCATCCTATATTACTAATCACATATTACAATTCAAGACATCTATTGATTTTTTGTATGAAAAACCAAAAGAACGGTAAAAGAAAATGATCTTCATTAAAATACTTTATACCTAAAAAAATGTGCAAATCTCTCTTTATCATTGATCTTCTAATACTCTTTGGTGTCCTCTAACCTTCGTGTACCCATCACAATAAGTCTACAATTATTTGGCTCTGCAACTATGCCGATTTTTAGATGAGTACAATAACAAAAACAACACCCAAGTCTTTATCCCACTATAGTGGGGTTGGCTATATGGATCCTTTGTTGCCACTGTGCCCTATCTTTTGTCATAATCTCACTAATGCCCAAATACATCATGTATTTCCTTATAGTTTCATTCCAAGTCTTTATTGGTCCACCCCTCCTCCGTTTAACATGCCTAGTGACTAAACTCTCACAATGCCTAATATGTGCCTCTAATGGTCTCCTTTGTACGTGGCCAAACCATCTTAGTCGAGCTTCTCACATCTTCTCTGCAATTGGTGCTACTCCTGTCTTATCCCTGATACATTCATTCCAAATTTTATCCAGTCTCGCGTGTCCACACATCCACTTAAGCATTCTCATCTCCGTAACTCCCATTTTTTGCTCATGTACACAATTCACTGCCCAACACTCAGAACCATAGAGCATTGCTGGTCTAATTACAACACGATAAAACTTGCCTTTCAGTTTTAATGGTACTTTACGATCACATAAAATCCCTGACGCGCCTCTCCACTTCAACCAACCTGCTTAGATTCTGTGTCACATCTTTATCAATACCTCCGTCGTTTTGAACTATCGATTCAAGATATTTAATACACTCAATACGGGAAATATCTTGATCACCCAACTCAATAACGAAGTCATTCGTCCTTGCACTGCTAAATTTAAGCTCCATATACTCCGTCTTTGCCCTGCTCAACCTAAAACCTTTCTTTTCTAAAGTGTCTCGCCAAGATTCAAGTTTTGCGTTTACACCCTCGCACGTCTCATCGATTAAAACGATATCATCTGCAAATAATAAACACCTAGGTATTGCTTGTTGGATATGTCTGGCAAGCTCATCTAAGACAGGGGTAAAGAGACAAGGGCTTAAAGCTGAACCTTGATGTAAGCCAACAGTGATAGAGAATTCTTGTGTTAGTCCTTCAATTGTCCTCACGTTTGTCACTCTGTTAACGTTTGTCACTCTGTTAAAGCTGAACCTTGATGAAAGCCAACCTTGATTACCATTGCTTCGTGGGAACACGTACCTTTGTTATTTGCTATTAGTATTAGACATCGTGTGGTTTGCATGGCCTATTTCTCACGCGCTTAAAATGTTTGCGCCTTGGTTGTTTTGTTGAATGAAACTTGCTTCACTTATTTAAAATCTGCGAACGTTTGTGATTCTGTTAACTTTATATAATTAATTATTGTGCAAATTATAAACGGGCCGCCACTTGCATTAACATCGCATCACATCGCATGTAGGATTGCATCCAGAGTTTCCACCCCATGCCGACCTACCCCCGCATCACGAAGAGAGATGGAGGGAGGGAGAGACTAACCCCTAGGGTTTCCAATTTTTCAAATACTATCCAAGATACCAAATTACATAGCTCCGCGGGTTTATATAACACCCCCGATCCGATTACAAACAAGGAAAGATACTGATGGCGATCGACGTCACACACACGTTTATTCCCGCAGGAGGCGGTGATCGGCGACCCATTTGGGCGATCCAAGTCTGCGGATGCCCCCAGATGGTCGTTCCGAATCAGATTGATATATTGCCTTGATTTTATGTTGTATTTGTCACCCGATCGGCCCAAACAATATTAGCCGTTCGATCATGATGTCCTAGTTTTATTTCCCCTCTATATACTCGTGTGTGTGACTGATTTTAGGGATCAGATGTTGCTTGTTTAGCAGTCGTTGGTCACCCTCGGTGGACTCCGAGGGAGATTTCTCCCATGCACCTCCCGCCTTGTTCGGCCTCCTCCCAGCACCCCGACAAGCCTCCATCAGCCCGCCTCCTTTTCCCCTTCCCTTCCCCAGACCCCAACGACCCTCTCTTGGTCAGTCCCTTTCCCCAACACTCACCCGCCACCCGCACACAACCGATCTCCCCTTTCCCAAACCCGACAGTCCACCCCCAACAACCCACCGACTTCCCCTGCTCCTTCTCCCTACCCGACAGCCCACGTCCAAGCCTCCATTGCCAAGCCTGCTACCTCCTCTACCCCGACAACCTTCACAAATCCCACCGCTATCTCCACAACGCCCCTCTACGCAGATCTGTGCTACCCGCAAGGCCGCAACCCTTCCCCTTCCCGACAGCATCCTATCAACCCCCTCCATCACTCCCCGCAGCCCTTCCGTGGAGCCAACCAACGCACCAAGGAAACACCGCCGTCGTCTTCCCATCCCTAAGTCACGCCGTCACATGCACGAGTAAATCTAGGTATGGATGTTCTATTTCTCTTTATTGGTTGCTCTGGTAATGAACTATTGTCACGAGTTTTATTTAATTCACATATGCGATTGTTACCTTTATTCGTCGTTTAATTTGCGAGACACATTCAGTGTACTTGAATGATATTTGTGCCTCACCTCGGTGGTAGTTCATAAATTGTTCTTTATTCATCATTAGTTCTGAGTGTTGGGCAGTGTATTGTGTACATGAACAAAAAATGGGAGTTGCGGAGATGAGAATGCTTAGGTGAATCTGTGGACACTCGAGGCAGGATAGAATTAGGAATGATGTATCAGGGATAAGACAAGAGTAGCACCAATTGCAGAGAAGATGCGAGAAGCTCGACTAAGATGGTTTGGACACGTGCAAAGGAGACCATTAGAGGCACCTGTTGGGTGTTGCGAGAGTCCAGTCGCTAGGCATGCTAAACGAGTGAGGGGTAGACCAATAAAGACTTGTAATGAAACTATAAGGAAAGACATGATGTACTTAGGCATTAGTGAGATTATGACTCAAGTTAGGGCACAATGGCGACAAAAAATCCATGTAGCTGACCCCACTATAGTGGGATAAAGGCTCGAGTGTTGTTGTATTCATCATTAGTTTGTTGTCCAATTGTGCAAGTTGTTCTCTAGAGCTTGTTAAATTTAATTACTTCTGAGTTGATCTTGATCCGGACTGTTGCACCCTTGTTGCACTCGCACTGCATTTAGGTTGCATATTATTAGGTGAATTATTTGTCAGCCTACCCCTGCATCAGATACAAACAAGGAAATATATACACGTCTTAATGAATTTCCACCGGCGTGTCACTAGCAGGCTTTTTATGGTGCTTGTATATCCGCCACACTAGAGGGCATTCCTCTCCCTCCGTGCACGTAACATAAATCATCCGTATCATTGTCGTTTCTTAGTCCGAATAAGAAATGTTAAGTGTTAAGTTTAAGTTGACAATCAATTATAAAATCTGGCAATACTATTGATATAAATTAAAATATGGATTTTGCTACTGTCAGGCTGTTCCAAGTTTAGTCGGATTGTAGTGAAAAGTACTGATTCTTAAGTCCAGAATTACAATTAAATTTGCTACATGAAATTTGATGAACTTAGATGGAAAGACAAACGATTAAATCTGCTTCGAGTTTAGATGGAAAGACAAACGATTAAATCTGCTTCGAGTTTAGATGGAAAGACTAACGAACTGTTGGACACAATGATTACAAGAAGAATAAATATTTCTTGTTTTAAAGTAGACTAATTTGGAAGATGGCAAATCCAAAGGTACCGAGAATTGTATACAACAACAACAACACTCAAGCCTTTATCCCACTATAGTGGGGTCGGCTATATGGATTCTTTGTCGCCATTGTGCCCTATCTTTAGTCATAATCTCACTAATGTCTAAGCACATCATGTCTTTCCTTTAGTTTCATTCTAAGTCTTTATTGGTCTACCTCTCCCCCGTTTAACATGCCTAGTGACTAAACTTTCACAGCGCTTAACATGTGCTTCTAATGGCCTCCTTTGTATGTGTCCAAACTATCTTATTCGAGATTCTCGCATCTTCTCTGCAATGGGTGCCACTCATGTCTTATCCCTTCTAATACATTCATTTCTAATTTTATCCAGTCTCATGTGTCCACACATCCACCTAAGGATTCTCATATGTGCAACTCTCATTTTTTTGCTCATGTCCACACATCCACCTAAGGATTCTCATCTGTGCAACTCTCAATTTTTTGCTCATGTACATAATTCACTGCCCAACACTTAGACCCATAGATCATCATTGGTCTAATTGCAGTACGGTAAAACTTGCCTTTAAGTTTTAATGGTTCTTTACGATCACATAAGATCCTCTCCACTTCAACCAACCTGCTTAGATTCTATGTATCACTTCTTTATCAACACCTCCATCTTCTTGAACTATTGATTCAAGATATTTAAAGCACTCACTTTGGGAGATATCTTGATCACTCAACTTAATAATGAAGCCATCCGTCCTTCTTTTCGCACTGCTATATTTACGCTCCATATACTCCGTCTTTTCCCCGCTCAATCTAAAATCTTTTTTAAGTGTTTCGTCAAGATAATTGTAATGATTTTGTATAATTGTATGTTAAAAATAAATTTAATAATTGCAATGATTTTGGAATAAAGGTGAATAAATGGTTAAAAGAGAAAACTATTGATATGATTTGGCTTAATGATATGGCGATGAACTCTAGAACAATTTATATGTGATGATATTATTAATTCTGCAAATGCTTGTGTTCCTCAAGTTGAATTGGACCATAAATCAAAACAAATGTAATTGGGAAGAGATGAAGGCCTTAACACAACATATCCGAGGAAGGAAGAGTATTGGTGGTGACTTAAAAATATATAGAGGTTCTAGTAGGATGAGCTATGTGAGGATTCTGGTAAGTTATACTTATTTCATTATTGTCTGTGATCTCATGTTAACTAATAGGTACTTTAAGAAACTTGAAAAACGTTTAGTTTTGTAAAAAATGGAGCTACTAAATCATAAGTAAACTTCATTTTCTTAGAAGAAATGATAAAGATTCTTACAAATGTTGTAAGGTGATATCAGTAGAGAGTAATATGTGAAAATGTTAACTTGTAAAGATTGATTATTAAAAGTGGCAATCACGAGTTCTTTAATGGAGCCAATTTTTTTGGGATAATATGGCTAGTTCCATTCCTCTTTTTATTGATCGACCGGACAAAGTATTTTTTTGTCTGCTAATATCAACAAAATGAACAATCTCATTTTCACTGAGGATAAAACAATAATCTGAATTAAAAATTGTCGATGTAGACAAAAATTTTTGTTATAAATGCCCATTAAAGGGCCCATTATTGGGAGATTTTGAGAATTTATCATTTCTCCTCTGATAAGGAGATATCTTGTAGAGTTAGGAGATTAAAAAAGTACCTTCTCTCTTCCCCTTCCTATGGAGAATAAAATTTGTATTCTTTGAAGTGCCAAGAGTTGTATTACCATAGAGGATAATACAAGTTTTGAGCTCTCTCAACATTATAAGAGAGTTACTAATCTGCGGCTTTTTTTTCTAACCGCCAAGTGCAGGTGCAAAGAAAAAAACTACATTTTAAAAAATACCCTGCTTTCATATTACTCTTGGGACTAGTACCCGCTGTTCTTCTGTACCGAGGAACGAAACAAATAGAATAAGCAAAGCTAGAGACATGAGATCTAAAGAGCTTGATCACTTTGGATTCGTTCTCCTCTCTCTCTCCGAAATGTTCCACCCTCTTCAGGCTTCTTATAGCCACCCTTTCTCTGCTTCGTGGGGCCCCCCTTTCTTCAAACCGCTCGGGCTTACTTAAAAATGTCCGCTGCCAGACATCAATGAGAGGATATCGCCTTCAGACCGCTTGCGGCCTTCGCCTTCAGACCGCTAGCGGCCTCATACCGCTGTGGCCTGTTCAAAGTCCAGATTTGTAAATAACAGAAATCTCTTTCCTAAGGCTCGAGTTCCTACTCGCGACCTTCTTTTCTAGCCGCTCCAGTTCCTACTCGCGGCCTTCTCTCTAGCCGCTCGAGTCACTCGCGAACTTCTCCTCTCTTTCCGGTCTAATGTCGAAAGGCCCGGGCTGTTTAAATAATCTGACCAATAATAATAGTAACAAAAGTGGCTTCCTAGAGGGGCGGGTCTCTCTTTTGTTTCTTCTGCCCTTTGGTCGCGATGAATCCCTTGTCCGCGGCTTGACCGTGCAGATTTCCTATCCGCATCAAAGAAATTCAAGTGGTCTTCAACATTCATGCCGGCGGATTAGTCTCCTCTATTCGCGCGGTCTGCCTTATGGGCTCTTCCGGCAACTCTTCTGGCTCGACGGCCATCCCGTGTGCCCGGTTATACCGCGCGCTGCTTACCCTACAGAACTGTAGCTGCGCACAAACCTCATCTGATGAAATTGATTCCTTGGCCCATTCAGTTCTACGGGTCTTGCCAAGGGTCCTCCTCACACTTTTGGTTCCACCCACCCCTCCACCGATGACTGGCTCCGCAAATGGCCGAGTTCAGCTATCTTGAATCTTTGATGGTGAAAATCCATATCAAATGACATGTATCCATAGACTAAAAGATATGTGGACTGAGCTCAATTTATATTCGGCCGGGATTGCTCTATAAAACAATTTTCATCCTCATCAACTGATCCCTTTACAATCTGGACGCTGGAGGGGCTTCCGAATGTCCCTTCATTCATTTGCAGTTTTTCTGTAAAATATCAGCCAATGCGAGTATCTTCTTTCTGCGAGATATTTTGTATATACTGATATATCGATCACTGTATAAAAATAAAAATTTTCTTCAAGTACCGAGGTCTTAGCTCAGGTTCTGGCGTTACAACCCATTTATTATGATTTGCTCCATGATTCTCCGGAACCACCTCCTCCAGTACAAGCAAAAGACCAAGCCTAATTTCAGTAGGCATCCGCTTACCCTGGACTAGCCAACCAATCAGGTGGGGAAAAAATTTAACTTTTAATTTGGCAATCATGCGGCCGTTGTTTGAGGGTGGCCGATGTGGTTTTTACAATTAGTTCTTTTTGTCATATGGCACTTCAAAAATTGTGGCATTCCTCGCAGCGCGGCTTCTGTTGCTAAGGGTCCTCCTGATATTAATGCCCGTCTTCACTCCAATCACTTGGGCTTGCTCCACCCCATCGTCCGTTGCCTCCGTCTCCAAGCAAGGTACCCTTGTTGTCTCTCCATGCGTGGATGCTATTGTGAGGGCTTCTAAGCTTCTCCACATGCTGCCCAGTACCATTGTGAATCCCCTTATCCACAGGTTCTGAAGATGGCCAAGAGCCAGTTCCCGTTCCGGCTGATCCCTCTTTCAATCCCACTCTTCAATGATCGATGGAGAAATCCTTGCTCGCTCTTCAGGTCCCGATTTAATCAAAGGTTATAGATGTCAGATGTCGGGGCTTACACGTTGATTTGAGTTTTTATTTCATTCCTCTTCGGTTTTTTATACGGGATCGGGGACGCAGACTACCATTTAAAGGCCGGCTATGGACTTACCTTCTCGACGACTTCCCAATTCTCCTCCATTTCTTCCACAGATTGGCATGTCGTCTTGGGCATTAAGTCCTCTACCGTTCCGGCGGGCTTCCCGGATCTTTTACCCCCTTTCATGTGATTCATCCTCGAGTACTCTGAACAACACTCGTTCATTTTACAACGTATTGAACTTCTAAATTGTATAAAAGCTCCCTTATGAAGTCCTTCGGATATTTAACATACAATACTTTAATTCTGATAGAAAATTTGTAAAATTAGCAATTTTAACGTTTATTGAACTCTCGCAACTATGGCTATATTATTTCTATGCTCAGATTCCTCGTGCCTTTCGGCAATTTTTGAAACCCGTATTAAATTCCACAGGTCAAAAGTCATAGCTCATTCTGAGTCATCACTTATAGACCCATTTATGCTTTAGTCGTCAAAGTAGATAAAATATGATTTTCATCGGATGAACTTTCTACACGCCGCAACAAAACTGTTGCCGAACAAGAATCGCCCACCTCAGATGTTTTTCTCTTTACCTTTCTTTTATAAAAGTGTAACTTCTTTGCTTATATGTGTAGTTAGTCTTGGAGGCCTCCTTTCATCATGATCAATGTCGACTATATTGCCAATTTGCTTTTGTAAACCCTCTCCAAGAAAGACTTCATCATCGTCATCTTCATTTTTATTCTCCTCGGGATCAACATTCACCATCCACTCTTGTACCATTTCGAAATCAACATTCTTAACTGCCAATGGATCTCGAGATGTCTCTGAATATTTCAACTTCAACAAAGCGTTGAACTTTACAAATACTAGATCGTTCAATCTTTTGCTATCGAGTTTATTACTCTTCTTAGAATGTATCTACAATTTTTTTTTAAAAGTTAAATAATGCATACAATCATATAATAAGATATTTATGTTTAACTAAATAACTAAATTAATGCATACCATCTTGAAAGTGCTCCAGTTCCTCTCACAACCAGAGGATGAAGTAGTCAGACTTAAAATCTTTATGGCCATAGTTTTAAGGTATGACGTATCAGCATCGTTGCCCCTCTGCCGTCCTCTACCAATGTATTGTGAAAATAAAAAAAAAATCACCTATTCAATTTACATAATACATCATTAAAGTTAATAAAAATATATATTAAAATGTACCTGAATTTAAGTTGAGATTTTGTAGCTGTCTCTTTGTCATATCTTTACCAAATAACCCTTGTTGGTATTGGTAAACATCAAGCTCAACACTGATGCGATCCCGTGTAGAAGGATCTTTCCTATATATCCTTGAGACACTGCACAAAATCACTCATAAACCTTCAGTTAGCCTCAATCTGCACTCGACGGGAATAATAAAAATATGAGTTTAAATAATAACCTGCTAGGTGCAGAGGGCCTTTCAATCTCCACTCAACGAGAATAATAAAAATATGCGTTTAAGTAATAACCTGCAAAGTGCAGTGACTGCTTATCTTCTTCTCCCATCTGCTATCAATCAACTTCCATATAGGAAGATATTTGTTCTCTTGGTGATCGAGAACAACAACAACCTCTTCTCTACCTTTTTTTATATCCCCATATAACCATACCATGAATGGTGTATCCCCGTCGACTCTGCTCAAAACCTTCATAAATGGTGTGAATATATCAACAACCTCGAATTCGTCCAAAACCATCTAACAATATTGCTCATCATTATCATTGAGCCTACGGGGGAGTCAGGTATGCAAAATAAATTAGTAAGAAAGAACTATAAAGCGTGGTTGCAAACATATATTTTAAATGAAATGAACAGAGATGCAATAGTTTTACATGCTTTCCCTCGACACTACGGGCTAACTTTGTTGCAACCTACTTTACAGATATGAATAGGCCTCTCATTTGATTCTTCTTCTCTAAGATACTCTATAAAGATAAAAACATTGTAGCGAATCTAGTCACACCTGGTCGAATAAGCTCATGAGAGTCCATGTCCTTTGTTAACTCTCTAAACATGTCGAAAGAGATGATGTGCCCATAGATGAAGATAGAGAGTTGGAGGCCCAAATGATAACACTCTTTATTGACTTCAATTTTCCTATATCTTGTAAGAGTAGATTAATAGTGTGAGTTGCACAACTAGTCCAAAAAATTTAGGTCTTTTCAAAGTCATAAACTTTGTAATAGCCATATTATGGAAAACGCGCTATCCGTAAGGGACTTGTCTACAATCAACAAGATACTGTCCTCTCCAACATGGGCTATCGGGGCTAGCTGGCTCACTCATCCGGCGATCTAGAAGTCAAAGATTTTGAACTTACCTTGGAGGACATCATGTGAACTTGGAGTAAGAGGAACAAGCGGTTCTCGCTCGAAAGCTGAGGCAGAATGTCACTCCGGAACTACATCGGTGTATCATGATGTTCATCTTGACATTTCTACCCTTCCGATCTGTGTAAAAATTACCACACCGCTCTTCTCCTTTGGTCATGATAGTGCAACCGCCATTCAACTTGCAGGTCTGCTTGAATGTGCTCAACATATCCTTCGTGCTCTCCACCTCCGCTTGCAAAATTATCTCTCACTCATAAAATGTTGGGATCTTCATCCCAGGTCCGCATAACCCAATGACAGAGCCATCTGCTGGAAGGAATTACACATGTCATTAAACGAGATCCTGTTTTCTCTATCGTGTTCTGTTGGGAATATTTTCCCTTGCTAGACTCGACAGCTGAATGAACAAATTTGTCCATTGGACCCTTGGAACCCGTGCTCCTACGTATGATAGCCTCCTCTAATTCATCATCACAGATTCCTCCAATAGCCACCTCATTCAAGGTTGCTTGAAACTTTGCACTCTTAGCTCTCTTACTCTCTAATTTTGAGTTTAGGGCTGACTCCACCTTCACGTTAACGTCAGCGAGAATCTGTGGGCATGGCTTAACATTACCCTTCCACCCATCCACATAATGCTTGAAAAATGTAATTCCACATTCACTGTCTGCTTGCAGTAGTTGCATTTGATTCGGTTGGTGTCGTTTGCAACCAACTTCTCACCAAATGCCCAAACAGATATCTACCGGTTGGTATCTGTGATACAAGTACATCACTTGATCCACCAGAAGAAGCCATTCTAGTAATGCAATAAATGAAAGTAATATTAATTAGATGAAACAAAAAAATATTTTACATGACTACATTACGAGAAAAAATATTAGTTGAAAAAAATATACATCAGAAAAGCCCCATAACTTCATTAGATCGTTTCATCTTTAGTCATCTTTCATATTATCCACGCAACATTTTATTTATCTAACAACATTTTGCATGCGCAGTAGTATACACAGTTATAACTGTCATTCAAAGGATCCAACAAAAGGAACAAAACATTCAAATATCATTCAATTTCAAAGTATCCAACAAAGCATCCAACTAGGACTGAGCATATTATTCGAAACTCGAAAGTCGCTCGAAAATCGTTCGAAAATTGAGTCAAATCGGAATCGGTTAAAATTGATTCGACTCATTTGACTCGAATCTGATTTTGAGTCGATTTCGAGCCGGCCCTAAATCGCTCGAAATATGATTCGAATCAACTCGAATTAATTAAAAAAATTTTCATGTATTGAACCCACAATATTAATATATTCTTATTTTAAGATTAAAAATCTTCTTTCTGCGAATAAATTATAAACACTAAATAAAAAGAATGAAGACTTTAAATGTTTCATTTGCTAAATTTATAGGTTGCCCCAAAAGACCAAGCCTTTAATTTTGAGCAAACTATGAATGAAACGAAAATTACTCAATTTCGAGCCGATTTGATTTGATTTCGAGCCAACCCGATTCGATTTCGAGCCGACTCGATTCGATTTCGAGCTGACTCGAAATCGAATCATTTCGAGTCGAGCCGGCTCGACTCGAAATCAATTTTGATTTCGAGCCGATTTCGAGCCGAGTTCGAGTCGAAAATTTCGATTTCGAGCTGAGCCAAAATCGCTCGAACTCGACTCAATATCAACCCTACATCCAACATTTTATCAAAAGTGTTACGAGTCCACGTGTCGCGGGCACATTCACTTAAGTGGACCCCGCTCGTCATAATTTATGGAGCACGCATATAGAAGTCAGCGTGGTCGTGGGTGCATTCACTCAAGTGGACCCCACTCGACATAATTTAAGGAGTGCGCATATGGAAGCCGCCATGATCGCGGACACATTCACTCAAGTAGACCCCCTCATCATAACTTATGGAGTGCGCATATGGAAGTTATCATGATGACATTCTTCTAATTAATTTGTATGAATTAATTAATTTATACTAATTAATAACAATCAATTAAGTTAATTATTTTGTATTTCTTGTTGGGTTGCCTTTTGTATTTCCTTTTGAGTGCCTTTTGTATTTCCTTGTTTGTCCTCTCTCATCTATATAAGGGGAAGAGTTTATGTGTGAAATTATCTTGTAATGTATGAAGGTTTCTAGGGTTGCTCCCTAATTTCGTCTCTTCTCGTCCTCCTTCATTCTCGCTCACCCCCGCCAGCCCTTCCCCTTGCCGGATTACTCCTAGAATTTATCCGTGATTGTAACAATTGGTCCGACCTGCCTCATCGCCCGCGTAATTGCAAATACGTCGGTGCTCGAATTGCTACGCCTCGACCCTGCTGTACCCCGATCCAAATTTTTTTTAAAGCGGGTTAAATAATGGGCATCAATCATATAATAAGTTGTTCCTCTCCGGAACATCCCGCTACATCATCATCGTTCAGTTCCGATTAGGTTACTACACCCGCCGAATCGTGACTTCTGTTCCATAGTTTTAGATTGTGTCATCCGTCCGCTCCCAACTTGCGCTTTCCGCTCAATCGCACCTGCCGCTCCCAAATCGCGTCGAATAAAAATATATATTAACGCCTGCGCCTTTTCCGCGTCGGCCTGCTACCTGCGACATCTCCGACAGCCGCGCCTCACGGGAAGTCCGCTCCGCCGCTTCCGTGTCGCGTCCGACAAAGCCGAACCGCCGGTCGCGTCTGCCTATTTCCCGATTGGCACTGCAGATCAATCGGCCAGTACACGCCGATCCGTACTTATCTACGCCGGCCGGCCCTGCCACTACTTCAAACGGAATAATAAAAATATGCACAACAACCTCCTGTGCTGCCTTTCCGCTCCAATTCCGCAAGATATTTGTTCTCTTCGGCCTCCGTCCAACAGCTCCAGCCCCATGGCTCCTAACATCTGACCCTCGTAACCCCGATCCGGCAAGTCCGACGATGTTCTGCCACTTCCAGCCCCCCTCCAGGATCAACCCCATCCAGATCTACCAATTCAGCCGCACCCCAGCTCCGATCCGACGATTTCCGCTCGTGTCCACTGCATCCAACCGGGTACAGCCGGGTCCAACCCCTCCAACCCGCATCTCTCCGTCGTACAGTGCCTCATCCGCCGCCGCCGCAGCACCCCCGCAACACTGCTCTCCCCAACATCGCCAGCCTGCTGCTTCCGTCAGATACTCTATAAAGCGCGACTTCGCTACCTTCCTCTTCAGCGACATCTTCTCCACTCTACATCGAAAGAGATGATGTGCTTGGAGATAACACTCTTTATTGACTTCAATTTTCCTATATCTTGTAACTTGTAAGAGTAGATTAATAGTGTGAGTTGCACAACTAGTCCAAAAAAATTAGGTCTTTTCAAAGTCATAAACTTTGTAATAGCCATATTATTGGACGCGCTATCCGTCACAATCAACAAGATACTGTCCTCTCCTGGGCTATCGGGGCTAGCAATCACCTCATCCAAGAAGTCAAAGATGAACTTTCCATCATGTGAGGAGGAGGAGACATTCTTCGAAAGCCAGAATGCCACTCCGGAACTACAATGTATCATGATGTTTATCACATTCCTACCCTTCCGATCTGTCCACGCATCGGTCATGATAGTGCAACCATTCAACTTGCAGGTCTGCGTGAATGTGCCCAACATATCCTTCGTGCTCTCCACCTCCGCTCGCAAAATTATCTCTCAACTCATAAAATGTTGGGATCTTCATCCCAGGTCCGCATAACCCAATGACATGAGCCATCTGCTGGAAGGAATTACACATGTCATTAAACAAGATCCTGTTTTCTCTATCGTGTTCTGTTGGGAATATTTTCCTTTGCTAGACTCGACAGCTGAATGAACAAATTTGTCCATTGGACCCTTGGAACCCGTGCTCCTACGTATGATAGCCTCCTCTAATTCATCATCACAGATTCCTCCAATAGCCACCTCATTCAAGGTTGCTTGAAACTTTGCACTCTTAGCTCTCTTACTCTCTAATTTTGAGTTTAGGGCTGACTCCACCTTCGCGTTAACGTCGGCGAGAATCTGTGGGCATGGCTTAACATTACCCTTCCACCCAGCCACGTAATGCTTGAAAAATGTAATTCCACCATTCACTGTCTGCTTGCAGTAGTTGCATTTGATTCGGTTGGTGTCATTTGCAACCAACTTCTCACCAAATGCCCAAAACAGATATCTACCGGTTGGTATCTGTGATACGGGTACATCACTTGATCCACCAGAAGAAGCCATTCTAATAATGCAAGAAATGAAAGTAATATTAATTAGATGAAATAAAAAAATATTTTACATGACTACATCACGAGAAAAAATATTAGTTGAAAAAAATATACATCAGAAAAGGCTCATAACTTCATTAGATCGTTCATCTTTAGTCATCTTTCATATTATCCACGCAACATTTTATTTATCTAACAACATTTTACATGCGCAGTAGTATACACAGTTATAACTGTCATTCAAAGGATCCAACAAAAGGAACAAAACATTCAAATATCATTCAATTTCAAAGTATCCAACAAAGCATCCAACTAGGACTGAGCATATTATTCGAAACTCGAAAGTCGCTCGAAAATCGTTCGAAAATTGAGTCAAATCGGAATCGGTTAAAATTGATTCGACTCAATTTGACTCGAATCTGATTTTGAGTCGATTTCGAGCCGGCCCTAAATCGCTCGAAATATGATTCGAATCAACTCGAATTAATTAAAAAATTATGTATTTATTAATATATTCTTATTTTAAGATTAAAAATAATAAATTATAACCTAAATAAAAAGAATGAAGACTTTAAATGTTTCATTTGCTAAATTTATAGGTTGCCCCATTTAATTTTGAGCAAACTATGAATGAAACGAAAATTACTCAATTTCGAGCCGATTTGATTTGATTTCGAGCCAACCCGATTCGATTTCGAGCCGACTCGATTCGATTTCGAGCTGACTCGAAATCGAATCATTTCGAGTCGAGCCGGCTCGACTCGAAATCAATTTGATTTCGAGCCGATTTCGAGCCGAGTTCGAGTCGAAAATTTCGATTTCGAGCTGAGCCAAAATCGCTCGAACTCGACTCAATATCAACCCTACATCCAACATTTTATCAAAAGTGTTACGAGTCCACGTGTCGCGGGCACATTCACTTAAGTGGACCCCGCTCGTCATAATTTATGGAGCACGCATATAGAAGTCAGCGTGGTCGTGGGTGCATTCACTCAAGTGGACCCCACTCGACATAATTTAAGGAGTGCGCATATGGAAGCCGCCATGATCGCGGACACATTCACTCAAGTAGACCCCCTCATCATAACTTATGGAGTGCGCATATGGAAGTTATCATGATGACATTCTTCTAATTAATTTGTATGAATTAATTAATTTATACTAATTAATAACAATCAATTAAGTTAATTATTTTGTATTTCTTGTTGGGTTGCCTTTTGTATTTCCTTTTTGGGTGCCTTTTGTATTTCCTTGTTTGTCCTCTCTCATCTATATAAGGGGGAAGAGTTTATGTGTGAAATTATCTTGGAATGTATGAAGGTTTCTAGGGTTGCTCCCTAATTTCGTCTCTTCTCGTCCTTCTTCATTCTCGCTCACCCCCGCCAGCCCTTCCCCTTGCCGGATTCCTCCTTGAATTTATCCGTGATTGTAACAATTGGTCCGACCTGCCTCACCGCCCGCGTAATTGCCGTTGGTGCTCTAATTGCTACGCCTCGACCCTGCTGTACCCCGATCCAAGCGGGTTTGGGCATCGTTGTTCCGCTCCGGAACATCCCGCTACATCATCGTCGTTCCGTTCCGATTAGGTTACTACACCCGCCGAATCGTGACTTCTGTTCCCAGATTGCGTCCTCCGTCCGCTCCCAACTTGCGCTTTCCGCTCAATCGCACCTGCCGCTCCCAAATCGCGTCGACGCCTGCGCCTTTTCCGCGTCGGCCTGCTACCTGCAACATCTCCGACAGCCGCGCCTCACGGGGAAGTCCGCTCCGCCGCTTCCGTGTCGCGTCCGACAAAGCCGAACCGCCGGTCGCGTCTTCCTATTTCCCGATTGGCACTGCAGATCGATCGACCAGTACACGCCGATCCGTACCTATCTACGCCGGCCGGCCCTGCCACTACTTCAAACGGGCACAACAACCTCCTGTGCTGCCTTTCCGCTCCAATTCCGCCTCCTTCGGCCTCCGTCCAACAGCTCCAGCCCCATGGCTCCTAACATCCGACCCTCCTAACCCCGATCCGGCAAGTCCGACGATGTTCTGCCACTTCCAGCACCCCTCCGGGATCAACCCCATCCAGATCCACCAATTCAGCCGCACCCCAGCTCCGATCCGACGGATTTCCGCTCGTGTCCACTGCATCCAACCGGGTACAGCCG
Organism: Platanthera guangdongensis; assembly: GCA_039583875.1. Lineage (NCBI taxonomy): Eukaryota > Viridiplantae > Streptophyta > Magnoliopsida > Asparagales > Orchidaceae > Platanthera > Platanthera guangdongensis. The sequence goes on along the minus strand of CM077160.1, from coordinate 142,261,749 downwards.
GTCCAACCCCTCCAACCCGCATCTCTCCGTCGTACAGTGCCTCAGCCGCCGCCGCCGCAGCACCCCCGCAACACGCAACCTGCTCTCCCCAACATCGCCAGCCTGCTGCTTCCGTCAGGCGCGACTTCGCTACCTTCCCTCTTCAGCGACATCTTCTCCACTCTACATCCTTGGAGATAACACTCTTTATTGACTTCAATTTTCCTATATCTTGTAACTTGTAAGAGTAGATTAATAGTGTGAGTTGCACAACTAGTCCAAAAAAAATTAGGTATTTTCAAAGTCATAAGCTTTGTAATAGCCATATTATTGGACGCGCTATCCGTCACAATCAACAAGATACTGTCCTCTCCTGGGCTATCGGGGCTATCAATCGCCTCATCCAAGAAGTCAAAGATGAACTTTCCATCATGTGAGGAGGAGGAGACATTCTTCGAAAGCCAGAATGCCACTCCGGAACTACAATGTATCATGATGTTCATCACATTCCTACCCTTCCGATCTGTCCACGCATCGGTCATGATAGTGCAACCATTCAACTTGCAGGTCTGCGTGAATGTGCCCAACATATCCTTCGTGCTCTCCACCTCCGCTCGCAAAATTATCTCTCAACTCATAAAATGTTGGGATCTTCATCCCAGGTCCGCATAACCCAATGACATGAGCCATCTGCTGGAAGGAATTACACATGTCATTAAACAAGATCCTGTTTTCTCTATCGTGTTCTGTTGGGAATATTTTCCTTTGCTAGACTCGACAGCTGAATGAACAAATTTGTCCATTGGACCCTTGGAACCCGTGCTCGTACGTATGATAGCCTCCTCTAATTCAACATCACAGATTCCTCCAATAGCCACCTCATTCAAGGTTGCTTGAAACTTTGCACTCTTAGCTCTCTTACTCTCTAATTTTGAGTTTAGGCTGACTCCACCTTCACGTTAACGTCAGCGAGAATCTGTGGGCATGGCTTAACATTACCCTTCCACCCATCCACATAATGCTTGAAAAATGTAATTCCACCATTCACTGTCTGCTTGCTTGCAGTAGTTGCATTTGATTCGGTTGGTGTCGTTTGCAACCAACTTCTCACCAAATGCCCAAAACAGATATCTACCGGTTGGTATCTGTGATACAAGTACATCACTTGATCCACCAGAAGAAGCCATTCTAGTAATGCAATAAATGAAAGTAATATTAATTAGATGAAACAAAAAAATATTTTACATGACTACATTACGAGAAAAAATATTAGTTGAAAAAAATATACATCAGAAAAGCCCCATAACTTCATTAGATCGTTTCATCTTTAGTCATCTTTCATATTATCCACGCAACATTTTATTTATCTAACAACATTTTACATGCGCAGTAGTATACACAGTTATAACTGTCATTCAAAGGATCCAACAAAAGGAACAAAACATTCAAATATCATTCAATTTCAAAGTATCCAACAAAGCATCCAACTAGGACTGAGCATATTATTCGAAACTCGAAAGTCGCTCGAAAATCGTTCGAAAATTGAGTCAAATCGGAATCGGTTAAAATTGATTCGACTCAATTTGACTCGAATCTGATTTTGAGTCGATTTCGAGCCGGCCCTAAATCGCTCGAAATATGATTCGAATCAACTCGAATTAATTAAAAAAATTATGTATTTATTAATATATTTTTATTTTAAGATTAAAAATAATAAATTATAAACCTAAATAAAAAGAATGAAGACTTTAAATGTTTCATTTGCTAAATTTATAGGTTGCCCCATTTAATTTTGAGCAAACTATGAATGAAACGAAAATTACTCAATTCGAGCCGATTTGATTTGATTTCGAGCCAACCCGATTCGATTTCGAGCCGACTCGATTCGATTTCGAGCTGACTCGAAATCGAATCATTTCGAGTCGAGCCGGCTCGACTCGAAATCAATTTCGATTTCGAGCCGATTTCGAGCCGAGTTCGAGTCGAAAATTTCGATTTCGAGCTGAGCCAAAATCGCTCGAACTCGACTCAATATCAACCCTACATCCAACATTTTATCAAAAGTGTTACGAGTCCACGTGTCGCGGGCACATTCACTTAAGTGGACCTCCCTCGTCTTAATTTATGGAGCGCGCATATGGAAGTCAGCGTGGTCGTGGGTGCATTCACTCAAGTGGACCCCACTCGACATAATTTAAGGAGCGCGCATATGGAAGCCGCCATGATCGCGGACACATTCACTCAAGTGGACCCCCTCATCATAACTTATGGAGTGCGCATATGGAAGTTATCATGATGACATTCTTCTAATTAATTTGTATGAATTCATACTAATTAATAACAATCAATTAAGTTAATTATTTTGTATTTCTTGTTGGGTTGCCTTTTGTATTTCCTTTTTGGGTGCCTTTTGTATTTCCTTGTTTGTCCTCTCTCATCTATATAAGGGGGAAGAGTTTATGTGTGAAATTATCTTGGAATGTATGAAGGTTTCTAGGGTTGCTCCCTAATTTCGTCTCTTCTCGTCCTCCTTCATTCTCGCTCACCCCCGCCAGCCCTTCCCCTTGCCGGATTCCTCCTTGAATTTATCCGTGATTGTAACAATTGGTCCGACCTGCCTCACCGCCCGCGTAATTGCCGTTGGTGCTCTAATTGCTACGCCTCGACCCTGCTGTACCCCGATCCAAGCGGGTTTGGGCATCGTTGTTCCGCTCCGGAACATCCCGCTACATCATCGTCGTTCCGTTCCGATTAGGTTACTACACCCGCCGAATCGTGACTTATGTTCCCAGATTGCGTCCTCCATCCGCTCCCAACTTGCGCTTTCCGCTCAATCGCACCTGCCGCTCCCAAATCGCGTCGACGCCTGCGCCTTTTCCGCGTCGCCTGCTACCTGCGACATCTCCGACAGCCGCGCCTCACGGGGAAGTCCGCTCCGCCGCTTCCGTGTCGCGTCCGACAAAGCCGAACCGCCGGTCGCGTCTTCCTATTTCCCGATTGGCACTGCAGATCGATCGACCAGTACACGCCGATCCGTACCTATCTACGCCGGCCGGCCCTGCCACTACTTCAAACGGGCACAACAACCTCCTGTGCTGCCTTTCCGCTCCAATTCCGCCTCCTTCGGCCTCCGTCCAACAGCTCCAGCCCCATGGCTCCTAACATCCGACCCTCCTAACCCCGATCCGGCAAGTCCGACGATGTTCTGCCACTTCCAGCCCCCCTCCGGGATCAACCCCATCCAGATCCACCAATTCAGCCGCACCCCAGCACCGATCCGACGGATTTCCGCTCGTGTCCACTGCATCCAACCGGGTACAGCCGGTTCCAACCCCTCCAACCCGCATCTCTCCGTCGTACAGTGCCTCAACCGCCGCCGCAGCACCCCCGCTGCACTGCTCTCCCCAACATCGCCAGCCTGCTGCTTCCGTCCGGCGCGACTTCGCTACCTTCCCTCTTCGGCGGCATCTTCTCCACTCTACATCCTTGGCAGCATGGTCGCCGCCCAATCGGCCGCTCCCGTGCCGATGTTCTTGTCATCGACGGACATCAGCCCTCGACTGGATTTTTCTGCCCTCGCTGCACAAATCCAGGCCACATGCCCCTCTCTCCACGCCAAAGTCGATCGTCTCCTCGCTCTCGACGGACGGGCCTTCGCAAACTCCCTCGAGGCTCCCTGCCCTAAGTTGTCTCCACCACGGTTTCCTCCTGCATTGTACAAGAGTTATCATCCCATGCCGCCCCAACATTCCTCTACGACACCAACCTACCCCTCCGCCCCACAGTTGATCCTCACGTCGAAAGCGCATCGGCCACAGATATACCATCTCTCTCCATGGTGGTCGTCCTTCCACCGCTTCCGCCACCTCTTCGGTCTCCCGCTCCACCGCCTCCTGCCATTTTACCGCCTCCTCCCCCCTGCTCTGGCTCTGCCGGCCCCATCCTTGCCACTTCAGCCGGCCGCATCGCCGCCTCTTCTGCCGCTCTGTTCCCCGCTGTTCCCGACGGATCCGTTCCTGCTGCCGGTCGTCGCGTCTCCGACATCCTTGTGGCTGCCGCTCACCACCGCTCCACCGACTATTCGGAAGCCACTGCTTCAGCCGCTCGTCTTTCCGACGGCGCCGCCGCTACTCGGCAACATTGCTATCGCTGCTACGCACTACCTGGCCCTTTTCTGGAGAGAGTTGAAGGTACTAGATGATCCGGCTACCCGCTTGGTACACGAGCTTGAGGACAAGCTCGTTTTGAAGGACAGATGGAGTGTTACGGGTCCACGTGTCGCAGGCACATTCACTCAAGTGGACCCTCCTCGTCATAATTTATGGAGCGCGCATATGGAAGCCAGCGTGGCGCCGTGGTCGTGGGCGCATTCACTCAAGTGGACCCCACTCAGCATAATTTAAGGAGCGCGCATATGGAAGCCGCCATGATCGCAGACACATTCACTCAAGTGGACCCCCTCATCATAACTTATAGAGCGCGCATATGGAAGCCACCATGACGACATTCTTATAATTAATTTGTATGAATTAATTAATTAATATTAATTAATTCATACTAATTAATAACAATCAATTAAGTTAATTATTTTGTATTCCTTGTTGTGTTGCCTTTTGTATTTCCTTTTTGGGTGTCTTTTGTATTTCCTTGTTTGGTTGTCCTCCCTCATCTATATAAGAGGGAGGGGTTTATGTGTGAAATTATCTTGGAATGTATGAAGGTTTATAGGGTTGCTCCCTAATTTCGCCTCTTCTCGTCCTCCTTCATTCTCGCTCACCCCCGCCGACCCTTCCCCTTGTCGGATTCCTCCTAGAATTTATCCGTGATCGTAACAAAAAGCCACAAAGCATACAACATTTTATTTATCAAAAGGCACAAAGCAGCAAAACTACTAGAAAATGAAGTTGGATATACATGCATCATCGATTGCAAAATGAAGTTGGATAAATAACTAGTAATAAGGGTATTTTAAATCATTTGTTGACTAATAAAATCATAAACGTGCTAAATAAAAATAACAAACAACAAAACTAATAAGACAACAACCATATTATTGGAGCAGGGAGCAACCAATAAGGCAGCAACCCACAAGGCAGCAGGCCAATAAAGCAGCAACGAACAAGACAGCCACTATGCTTCACAACCAGCAAGCAGTCAGCCAATAAGCCAACAAGGAGCAAGGCAGCAGGGCAACCGACCAATAAAGGCAGCAGGGAGCAAGACAATAAGGCAACATGACAGCATCCAGCAGGGCAATAGGGCATCAACAACCAACACGACAACCACAATCAACAAGAAAACCAACAAAACAAGAGAAAACTAAAAATGCAAAGTGATAGAATGAGAGGTAGGGAGAAGAATGCACTAGCCGAGAGATTGCCGAGATCAAAAACACCAGTAGATAGCGAGAGCCCGCAAGATTGAGAGCACTAGAGAGAAGAGAGAACAACCAGAGTGAGCACCAACGAGGTAGAGTGCCGAGAGCGCGAGAAAAAATAACCAGAGTGAGAGCACCAGTCACGCAGGGAGAAGAGAACTAGAGAGCTACAGTGCCGAGAGCGCGAGAGAACAACCAGCGTGAGAGCACCAACGAGCAGTGAGAAGAACCAGAGAGCTAGAGTGCCAAGAGCACGCGCGACAGAGGGAGAGCACCAACGGAGAGCGTGAGGGAGAGCACCAACAGAGAGTGTGAGGGAGAGCTAGGGTAGTAGTGAATGAACCGCAGGGGGGGGGGGGTCACGGGAACTAAATCCCGCAGGTCGACGATTATAAAAAAACAATAATAAAAAAACAGGTGATATGCCTGTTTTTTGGGATAGATATATCGGTTTAAACTAATACATCGGTTCGTGTTTTTCAAAACACCACGAACAAAAATTAAAACGGTTTCATGACGTTTTACCTCCCAAACCTTCATGTCGGCCGACATGTCCGACATGTCGGCCGATATCCACAACACTGGACTTCACAATTATGAAATTGACACAAGTGCATAACTACACACTCCCATCAATTGGGGGACATATGAAGTGTTTATCCAATGGGAAAATCTAGTGTTGAGATTTGGGAAGTTATGTGGATATTAAGTTGTTGACAAACTAAGTATGTCAAATGATTGAAAGAGGAGACTCTTGGTGCCAATATTCAAGAAAAATGAGATGTTTAAGATTATATTAATTATTGATGAACCAAACTTATGAATGAGATACTGAAGGTAAGGCGAATGAGTTTCACATTTTGTGTTAAGATAATTTATGGAAAAATATAAAAATCTAAGAATAGATCTTTGTATAATGTTTGTTGTTCTAGAAAAACATATGCTTGAGAACCACAAGAATTGATTTACCGCACTTTAAGGAAGAAATGTTTTTTTCATAGTGTGTTGAAGTTATTAATGATATGTGTAGCACCCCTACCTAATTTTACAACAATTCAAAAGCCGGTTGGCACTTGTGATGAAGTTGTAATGACCCGTTTATGTTATTTTGATATTTATACTATATTAAATGAGGAAGAACATGCTGGTGAAACATTCAACTTTTCAATTTTACCACTCTTTATTACAAAATTTTCATTTTATTTAATTTGTGTTTTCTTTTATTTGAAAAACTGTGCTCTTAGACAGGAAAAATTCTTTACCTACAATAAAAAATATGTTTTTCCCGTCGCTCGCAAATCCCTGTGCACATGACAAAAATGAGTAATGGGCGGAGTATAACACTTGGGGGTTTGTGAGCGGCGGAAGCACCATCGTGCTGGGGCACTAGTGGCCTGTCCCTTGCACAATTGTGGTCGGAGTACTGTCGTGGTTGGCCGTAGGGGCACAGCCTCGTGTCAGTCACTCGTGTATATATATATTTATGATTGATGTCTGGGTTAGTTCACTTAGAATTCTTACTGCTTTTAAGATACCCGACCCGGGAGCTTTGCTTGGCCTTCCTGTGTGTAGGGAACTTCGGCATGAACACATGACTGTGTTCTTTTGATGATTTTCCAGGCTGAATTTAAAAATATGTCTTTTTTTGCGCCTCTTCGCGCATGTCCATGCACCATTTTTTGAGACTGTGCCCACTGTGAGTTACTGATAATAAGTTTGGAGTTTGCTCTTGCTGATCGCCGATCCAGGATTATGTCGAGTGACTGTGTGCGAGGACTTGGGAGTTGTCTACCGACCACTGAAGTTAACTTTCACCGATCGCTGACTGGAAGAAAAATTCCAACGCTTTTCATTGACTGAGCAAGAGCGGTTCCAGTGACTGGGATTCTTGATTATTTTTATGATCTTAGGATTAAAGGATTTAAACTTAATTGATTGAGATCTTTTCCTTGGGATTTTAGGTAGAGTGCTAGAGGCCGAAACCTCATTTTTTTTGGATCACGTCTATTTTGAGAGAGAGAAGAAGAGCGGAGGAGAAAAAGATGAGAAAACTTAGGGTTCTTGGAAGAAAATTGCCAGAACCAAAAATTTGGAGCTTGGATTGAAAATCTGAAATCGTAGAAACTTCATTCTTCTTTATCCGATGTTCTCTACCATTTCTTAATAGATTTCATGGCACCAAAAAGAATGTCAAGGGTAATGACTTTCTTCCCCAGTCTTAGGATTGCTTTTATGATTTAATTTTCATATGTTACATTGCGTGAGTTTCCCTCGCTAATTATTGGAGAAACAACCATCTTTGGTTCTTTGGAACCTCGAGGCGTAGGATTGCATCCCCGACCTGAATTGCATTATAAATCCGATGATCGATTCCAGATTAGGCATGATGCGTGAAGCTTATTCATGGACGTTTACCTACATTGGTTTGATGCTTGTATGACAAATGCATTTAGGGCTTGATCTAATTTGTGTTTTTGGAGAGCACTCCGACTAATCATCGTATCAAATGCTGGACCATAAACTTAGGGTGGATATTGTTACCCCTTATGTAGTCCTAAGATTGATGTTATGAGGCGGCGAGATTCTGTTGTTCAAACGCGGAAGTATCTAGAGCGTAGATGATGTCCGCTTTGTGACATAATGAACCATGCGTATGCGTTGAAAGATAGCCGAACGGGTTTTAAACGTTGTGATGAAAGATAGCTGGACGGGCTCTAAACGCACACCGAATAGACTTTAAACACACCGCATGGGCTTTAAACATGATGATTAAAGATAGTAGGACCACCTCTAAATGCACGCCAGATGAGCTTTAAACGCACGCAACTTGGGCTCTGATCAATATTCTTTAAGAGCATAGATGTTTTTATTAGTGTGGTTATGCGGCCATGATTGCCCTCTGATTGATGATGCTTGATCCTATGATAGATCCATGCGATGTTGTATTATGAGTTGCGGTGAGTCTCCGGATGAACCCAACTATCATTCAAAATGCATAGTAGACCCTTTATTTTACTTGCTCAACATAGAACCTGTGTGATGCCTGAGATATTACCTGTGTAGCATAGTTGTTTTACTTTTCCTTGTTTGCTCTACATATAGCATGCTTGTTTTGCTTGCGTACTTGTAGAGCTTGAGATGACTCACCCTGGAGTCCGATAGGATGACCGGGGGAAGGTGTTGTTACACAGTTTGTTGGTCAGCTTTAACTGACCCTTATTTTTCACTCATGATTTTGTGGTTGTAGGAAGTATAGTGCCTAATGGAGCATATCCGACAAGCGTCCAAAAGACGAGAAATATGAAGCTTGTTTAGTTATTTCAAACATTTATGTAGACACCTGTTTGTCATTCCTTGTTTTTGTTTTGCAAACATTTTGGAAAATGATTTACTGGTCATACAGTCTTATTTTGGATGATGTACTGTTGTATGAACTATTATTGTAATAGTTTTAGTAGTGAACATTTCTTCTCATTTAATTTAAACTTTCCCAGTGCATTGAACATTTATACTCTGAAGAACTGTGTAAATTTTCTTTTATCATCTTGTAATACTAGGCTTGTGTGAGTTATATACTGTGGGGCCCGACCAGACCCATATTATACGACAAAATATGCGGGGTGTTACAAAGGCAAACCAAGCAATAATAATGAAACTGGCACAATAACATAAACATGGTAAAAATAACAAAGACAATGGAAACAAAAGACCGGAGCTAGGGTTAGAGAAATATGTCAATATCCGAATCACAGAACCAACTAAAAAGTAACCAAAATCAAATATGAATAATGGAATCTAAAACAAAACTCATGCAACTGAGTTCATACTAAATAAAGAGTCCATCCAAAGCAGATACATTGTTTTTGTGAAAAAGACAAACTAAAAACTGCATAAGATTACTCAAAAGCTCATCCTAAGTAAATATCCCGACCTTTGTTCCCCGAAAAGAAAAATCCGAAAATGGATTAGCAAGTAAGGACTCTTCCTCCCAGTGACACTAAAACAACAATATATTAACATGCTTGAAGATCTAAGTATGCAATATCTGAAACTAAGGAATATGATATCTAAACATGGTAACTATGCATGATTTAACATGAAATAAAGGGAATCGTTAAGAACACCGCACTTTTGGCTAGTCACACCGCTTTGTTAAAAACACCACACATTTTCACATATTATTAAAGGCACCACACATTGTTAATCACACCACAATTGAGATTGTTAGAAACCACGGTGGGGCCCTTGTCGGGCACATGAACCCAGATCCGGTGGCCGACTGCAGCCGAATGACTAAGAACATCCCCAACCAAATCTCCTGGGCGTGTGTGGGACCCTCGTCGGGTACATGAAACCAGATCACGCGGAATAAATTCCCAGGTAGGTTGTTGAGGCCCGGGATAGAACCCGAGACCTCCTTTATCAAGCTCCTAAGATGACCATCTTTTTGTTAGAAACCACGGTGGGGCCCTCGTCGGGTCCTCCGCTTAGGAGCTTGATAAAGGAGGTCCCGAGTTCTAGCCCTGACCTCAACAACCTACCTGAGAATCTATTCCGTGTGATCTGGGTTCATGTACCCGACGAGGGTCCCACACGCACCCATGAGATTTGGTTGGGGATGATTCTTAGTCATTCGACTGCAGTCGGCCACCGAATCTGGGTTCATGTGTCCGACGAGGGCCCCACCGTGGTTTCTAACAGAGATAAAGACATCACACTTAAATTTTAAATAAAAAGAGGTTTTTATTGAATACAACATGAATATCAACCAAATATGCAAAATACTTGATACAAAAAGTCATTAAATATGTTGTCCAAATCTTTGTCGTTTTTATGCAAAATACTTTATGCAAAAAATCATGAAGTTTGTTCCCTAAATATGTGTGATCTTCATGTTCCTATAAAAATAAAAGTAAATGATTGAACATGAGTACAACCGGTTGTGATAACGATCAAGCAATGGTTGAGAATATTCAAGTGCACATCCATACAAAGAGGAGGAATCAGCTGAATATGGATGTCGGAAGATAGATCAAGAGGAGCGACATTTACCAGAAATTTAAGAAATCTAAACAGAAAAAGCCGGAAAGAAACACTGATGGTGGACAAAAAGTGCAAACAATCTACTCGGGAAGCATTTGAGACATCTCTGATCGTTTTTCCATAGCGGCCACCGCTCTCTGCTCGCCGACAGTGGAGAAACACACTCCATTGGAGTTGGTATTGGAGAAGCGGAAGGCTCCACCGGTGCTGGTGTCGTTAGAAGCCCAACATCATATATTAGGAGAAATTGCGGTGCGAGTTAGTGCGGCGCGATTTGTATTTTTAAGGAGTAATTTTAACGTTAAATTAGGATAAATTGTGGTGCGACTAGCCAAAACTGCGGTGCCTTTAACAACTTCTGAAATAAAATATCATAACATAATTCATATTTTCCGTGTTTTTATCTTATTTTGGGTTCTATTTATAAATTTGAATTATTAAATCGTTGAGATTTTTGGGTTCTTACTTATAATTGAGCTGACTCAAATTCACGCTTAGCTTTAGATGTCATAGCTTACTATACACAATCTAGAGATTTGAGTCTATGAGTATGATAATGTGCATCCATCAATCATAGGATAAAACACCTCTCATGCCCCCTATCGATCTATACATCCAGTGGTCAGTATGTTGAACTAAAAGTAACACCCGCATAAGTCCATTAGTTTAGGCATAATTATGTTATTTATTATTGCATTCCATTTCACAAAGGCGCAGCATACACAACCTTTATTAATATGATGAACTTATCATTTTTATGATTTTACTAGTTTATACCTTCAAATACTATGTATTAAACAGTGCATATCTTGCTTGAAGTTCATATCTACACAAAGAGACAAATATTTAAATAAATGCTATGGACTTGGTGATATGTCTAACTGAAAGAAAAAGAATTTCTTTATTGACATTCAGATGTTCGCAAACACGGCACGGAGACATGATTTCTCTTGGTTGAATTGGAATCTATGCAAGGATTCTTCTGATCTGCACACAAACGCATAATCAAAATCTGAAATTAATCGGGAACCCTAAAATAAGTCAAAAGACAAACCACTACAGCTTTATGGATCATCACTTTCCTCTAGAGTTTACTGAAATTTAACTAAAACCATTTTGAAAATTGAAAGGTGAAGTGGACCGAATCAGAGAGAAAGAGAACATAGAAAACTTTACCTCTTCCCCAAAAGTGGGATTCTTCAGGGAAGCCGACAATTTTAGGCAAAAATGCTGTACTAAAGCCTTGCGGAAAGAGGCGGCGGAACCTACTGTCGTTCTCGGCTTCAACATGGCAAGCAGAATTATACGGTAATAAAGCACTAATTAGAAATAATCTAGTGACAAAAACTCTTTCCACCATTTGTTTACATAAGGATTACCACTTATTTGACTTTTGGTACTTTCAAAAGTTATCCAAAATTGGATGTCTTGATGAATGCTTTTGCTTGACAACATTGCCCTGATTGGTAAGATATCTACTAAGTTATATGAAAAATTGAATCAATGGATATATTCTTTTGAAGATAGACAACTTCAAATTAACATAACGGATTGTAGAAAATTAATCTCTTCCACATCATCCCCTTAATAACCATATCATCAACATACTTTCTCCCAGAGATCCAGAGATGAAGATTCCTTGATTAACATTGTCAACCTCGACCCCAAGAAAGTATCATTATGGGTCAAGGTCTTTTATCTCAAATTCATTTGCAAGATGAGTCTTTAGACAATTAATCTCTTTGACGTCATCCCGTGTAATGACCATATCATCAACATAGCCAATCAAACCTTCATTATGTTGATGAAAAGTGCATGATTATATGCACTTTGCAAAAATCATGCAGATTTCACCGCAATATTGAATCACCTAGACCAGGCTGGCAGGCTCTTGACAACTGTTTTAATCCATACATAAATTTTCTCAGCTTTCAATCTTTTTTCCTATGTTTCTCGCATCAAACCTTGGCGATGGAGTCATAAAAGCCTCTTTTTCTAAACTTCCGTGGAGTAAAGCCTTTTTCACATCAAGTTGATGCAATTTTTATCCCATAATAGCTGCACAAGAACAAAGCACTCAAACTGTGTTTATCTTTGCCATAAGTGCAAAGCTCTTAGAGAAATCAACTCATGATGTCTGAATATATTCCTCTTGCCACCAATCTAACTTTGTATCACCCCACCACCCATTCAGAGTTTTGCTTAACTGTACATACCTATTGACATCCAACTACGTTCTTTCCTGTAGGCAGTCATGTCTCAATAACGATTCTTCTCCAAAACATTCATTTCCTCAATCGTCAAATTTTTCCACTTATGATTCTTTAGAGCATACTGCCAATGATTAGGTATAGAAACAAAGGCAAGGGAAGCTATAGAGTTTTGGTGGGATGATGGAGAAGTATAAAAGGTAAAATGATATATAAGATGTCGAGTACAAGTTTGGGCACCTTTACAAATGGCAATCATGCGGAACTGATTCTTAAGCACGTATCAGATAGTGATCTGGTTAAGAGAAACCCCATGTTCTTGTGCTATTGAGTAAAAGTCATAGTATCTGCAGAAGGACGTAATGAATAATGTGAATGGAGTCACTAACAAGTAATATCTGAGTAGTGGGAATGGGTTGGGGCAGCTCATCACTTCCTCACTAGATAGACTCACTTCACTCACTCTTTCACCCTGAAGTGAGAGGGAAATCGAGTTTAAATTAACCAAAGGTGACATCCAAGTACACATATCTTGTGGGTAGGAGGATGATAACATTTATACCCTTTCTTAGTGAAGCTATAGCCAACAGAGACACTCCATATTGTGCGAAGATCAAGCTTCACCCGATTCGGTTTGTGAATATGGATAAATGCGACATGACCAAACACATGAGTATGAAGTTGAGGAGCAACCCCAAGTGTACATGAGAAGCAAAACCAAGTACGCAGAAGGGAAGGTGATTAATCAGATGACCCACAATGAGAACTACTTCTCAATAACAGTCAAGAAAATCCACAGTAAAAAGAAGAGACTATGCAACCTCAAGAAGGTGTTTATTCTTTTGCTCAACAACTCTATTTTGAGCAGGGCTAACAATACAACTAGTTTAGTGAACAATGTCATGAGAGGCTAAGTAAGAATTGAACAGATCTTCGGTATACTCAGTGCCTGATGCAGGGGTAGGTCGACACAACACACAACCCAGGTGCTCTAGAATGTTACCTGAGATGGAATGCATTGCCATGTTAATGCAAGGAACAGTCCGAATAAAATGACAAGAAGTAATAAATTAAAATAAACTTTAGGCAGAGACACATTCGTTTACAAAATTAAGTAAACAGAGAGAGCAAGTTAAACCCACAATTAATTGAAGTTCAATTACTTTAAGCACACACGGAATAAGCTCTGCAACAACAGAAGACAAATAATTCTAATTAACAACTCACGCATGCAGGCGGCGGTTTATTGAAGCAAAATAGGGTTCTGGGCTGTCGGGGGGAGGGGGGCTTTGACGAGCTGTAATATTGGCTTCCTGGGAAGGAAAGGAGAGTTCAAAGAGGGGTTTGGTGTGAGGTGCAAGGGCTGCTGGGTGGGGTGGGGTGGGGGGGGGGGGGGGTCTTAGGAGGGGTGCTGGGAGGATTTCTTGGAGATAATGGGTTGTGGAATTAGTGCAGAAAGCATGGATCTAGTTGTCTGTTAGGAAAAGGGAGTTTTGGTATGAATATTTTGTTGGTAATCAGAATGAGAGTTTCTATAGGAGACTGAGACGGACGGGGGGGGGGGGGGGGGGTATTGAAAGGAAATGGTGGGCTTCATGATACAACAAGGAGGATTTAACGGGCACGGTTGGGAGAAAAGATATTGGACAGGTTGATCCTTTTGGATGGAGGTTCACACGCTTGGATATTAAGGGGGGAAGGTGGCGATTCTTGCTTCAGTGGTCGAGGAGGGGCTTGCGAAAGATGGCAGGTGGTGAAGAGGTAGAGGAAATTTACCTTGAAATCACACCAAGAAAGAGGATTCTCAGAGTCATGCTGAGAAGGAGGGTGACCGACGGTTTCCTCCAACTACAAAAATAACTATCGGTCCCTCTGTCGCTCCCTTCATGCTTAAATAAAAATAATTGAAATAGGGCGCTCGAATCGGACGACTCATATCGTCCGAGCCAATAGGGTATCAAATACAACTCAAAACAAATAAAATAATATATCAAAAGGAAATGGTCGGCTTCATGATACAACAAGGAGGATTTCACGGGCACGGTTGGGAGAAAAGATACAGGACAGGTTGATCCTTCTGGATGGAGGTTCGCACGCTTGGATATTGAGAGGGGAAGGTGACGATTCTTGCTTCAGTGGTCGAGGAGGGGCTTGCGAAAGATGGCAGACGCTGAAGAGATAGTGGAGATTTACCTTGAAATCACACAAAGAAAGAGGATTCTCGGAGTCGTGCTGAGGAGGGAGACCGACGGTTTCCGCCGACTGCAAAAATAACCAGCGGTCCCTCAGTCACTCCCTGCATGCTTAAATAAAACATAACTGAAATAGGGCACCCACATCAGATGACTCATATGGTCCGAGCCAATCGAGTATCAAATACAACTCAAAACAAATACAATAATATATCAAAAGACTCGAAATGATCGTCCAACATTTGTGGGCTCGGATTGTCCGAGCGGGTAAATGATCACCGTCTCTTGTGGGAATACACGTGCGTGGGCCGGCAATCTCCATCAACTCTCTCCGGCTTGTAAGACTCATCTTCGGTGAGTGAAGACGATCATACTCTCGATGTAGCCTAGGCGTGAGTCACTCAAGCTCCTCGAGGGAAATCTAAGTGTCGTCTGAAATCGGGCGCCTGCTCCAACTAACGAGATATCGTGGAGTATCTCGCTCGCCAACTGTTGTGAAGTCATCAGTGATAATCTATAGTATATCTTTAATGGACATTGGTAACTCTGAGAAAGATGTATCTCCTTCTGAACACTGAATTGGTGGAACTCATGGAACTGTCGGTGATGCAGAGTGGTCCTCGTGATGAGACTCCAAGGGTGAGGCCGGGGGTACATGGAAAAAGGTAAAGGAAGTTGTGATTCAGGTATAGTGTGGAGAAGGGATCCATATACACGCGCTCCTCACAGTAAGAAGTCAAGTACTCTACGTTGAATACTCCCTTATCCCCATATTTTGAGGGATGTCGATCTTATAAGCATTTGTATCGACCCATCGCATGACTGTATAAGGACTCATTTGACGAACACTTAGTTTTTTTGTTGTTTCCAGTGGGAACCTCAAATCATATGCGAATCGTAACCTCCTCTCTAGCTTCAAAAATATGTTCCCCATGCTGATCTGCTTGAGCTTTATAATACTCATTACTTAATGCAATTTTCTTTCAGACTGACTCATAAAGTGCATGCATATACTGAATGAAAGACTCTACAGACTCACTGGTCCGGGCTCCTAAAGGAACGTCAGCCAGATCAATGGGCTTTCTAGGTTCATAACCTAACATGGCGTGGAATGAACTCAGACCAATGGTCTTATTAACTTAACAATTATTATATGTAAACTCAGCTATGGGTAGGACAAAATCCCAGGTAGAAGGATTATCCCCAATTAGACATCACAAAAGAGTCCCTAGGCTGCAAATGACAACCTTTGTTTGTCCATCCGTCTGTGGGTGATAGGCGGTGGAAAAACTCAGTGTCGTGCTAATTTTCTTCCATAATGTTTTCCAAAAACAACTCATGAATTAAACGTCGCCGTCAAAAACTATAAAAGTGGGTGGCCCATGATATTTGAATATTTCTCTAAAAAATATAGCAACCACATGAGAAATGTGTGTGGTCTTACGGGAAGGAATAAAGTGAGCCATCTTGGAGAAACAATCCATCACTACTAAGATAGAATTGAGCTTTCTCCGGATGTGAGGGAGTCCGAGTACAAAGTCCATGCTAATATTAATCCAAGATCTTTGTGGGATAGGAAGCGGAGTGTATAATCCTGTGGGCTAGCGTCTAAGTTATTAAAGGCGCAAATGGGTCCTGGAGCCTAGGCGCAGGCGCGCGCCTGAGACACGTGAGGTGCAGAAATTAAAAAAAGAACAAAATATAATTTATTAAATACAAAAAAAAACAAAATTAAATCTACCACCTTATGTACACACTATAATTAGTGTATTTACTATTATATGACTCAATCACAGATTCATTTGATGTTAAAACTTGAACAACATGATGTTAGAATCTCACATTACTAAAAAAGTAATTACTAGTTAAAGAAATTTAAAGCAATCCATAAGAGTCTTTAAATGTAGATCATCTATTGCAAAATGCAATAAAAAAAGGAAGCAAAGTACCAACAACTGATAATGTAATATATCTCAAAATATGAAGAGAAACAATGTAAAACGCTAAAGCTACCAGCAACAAAATAATAACAATGACACAACAAAGTAGCAAACGTTACAAAACATTCCAAAAAGAAAAAGAATTGGTACAATCTCAGCTTTAGTCCTGCTACCTGTAGAAAAACTTAAATTAGTTATATTAGGATGATCAAGTTTATGCCAAACAGAAACTTCCTGTTTAAATGTTGCTCGCATTGAAGCAATCTCAGCTTCAGTCCCGCTATCTTCTCAAATGAAAACTTTGTTTTGCCATAAAATATATTCATAGTAACAAATTACTGCATGGGAATATTTCAGAGTAGTAACAACTAACAAATGAACATGTAACTATGTAAGTAAAACAATAAAATGTAAGCATGCCAGAAGTTATCACGGATGCAATCTCAAACATCAAAAAGTAGGAAAGATGAAAGATCCATAAAATTTTACAACTAATAAATACATGGATCTGCATATATGTAAAAAATATGAAGGATCCATAAAATCTTTATATGCATGATTTGCACAAAGATAATTATAAAAAATCACTTGTTAACTATGGTACTTGTAGAAATGCAGAGAAAAATACTAATATATTTATTTGTCATAAAAAACTCTTAATGGATACAAGCATTTATACAAATATATAGGAATGAGTGAAGCCTAATCTTCATTCGGAAATGTGGGACTAATCCCTAAGAAAATAATGGGCTTTACATGGGCCATTAATGGGTCTTTGTATAAGTTATTTTAACACTCCCCCATAAGCTAGAACATACAAAGCGTAGGAACCAAGCTTGGACAAGAACTGATGATATAATGGACGTGGTAAGGCCTTGGTAAGAATATCAACAATTTTCCCAGGAACAGGAACATGCAAGAGGTCTAATTTCTTAGCCCGCGAGCACCTTCATTAGGCCCAGGTACGCATGGAGAGCTCCTTCTTCAAGCCCAGGCACGCATGGAGAGCGCCTTCTTCAGGCTCAGGCATGCATGGAGACCGCCTTCAATCGGGGACACCACTAGTTTTTTTTTGGGCCTGGGGATTGGGTGTGGATTAAACGCCACCCTTACTGAAGTCTACAGAGTGCCAGTCGACCATTGCCAATAGCCCATATCACAAATCTTGGGCCCCAAGTTCTACGGGCCAGTAGTGGTTTTTACAGCGCATTGGCGAGGTGGATTACTATCCTCAAACTACCGACTGATGCCTGGATTCATGACGTATTCCACATCTCACGGTTGAAGTCGTTTGTGGGTGCTCCTCCAAACCCTTGGTGCACTTGGCCCCGTAGCTACTTGACAAGCTTGATGTCGACGCGGGCGGATATGGTATAGACCCACAATGGAGGATAACTTATAAGCGCCACACGACGGTGCACAAGGAGTCCAACCGATTATAGGGTTGGTGTGGGTTTTGGAGTAGGATATGAAAAGTATTCTTTTCATTTCTCTCTCTAAATTTATCTCTCTCTATTCTCTCGTTTCCGCCTGATACCGTCCCAACCGACTGACTGCTCCATCGAACGCCCTCTTCTGCGCTAGATTTCTCCGACGTATCTCCCATCTCCGGCAAGATAGTTTTCAGAGAATCCATGAAGGAGCACGCCAAGCTCCTACGAGAATTTTCCCCCAATCGACCGTGAACGCGATCTCAAATGACGGCCCGCACTTGTCAATTCTACCCAAAACAAGGCTCATTAAAATTGATCTTTTAAAACATTTTTTTGAACAAAATACTACAAAACTCCAAACAACATAGATGATTTAACTAGCTTTTTCACCATGTTGATTCAAAAATCTTCTCACTCCAAAATAACCATATATTCTACAAAAAAAGGTGTTAGAACATTATGCACATTTCATTAAAATATGAGATTAACACTCACCTTCTTCAACCAGGGTCTTTCGTCTGCACGACATCCTGTATAAAATTGTGTCTAACAGGGACAAGATTTTTAATTCATTATTCTGGCAGGTGCTTTTTGCACTATGTGGTACCATGCTTGCACTTTCGTTAGCATAAATTCCATAATCGTACGGGCACGCCGAGGTGGTCAACTGGGCGCTCGAGATGTACCTTCGTTTCATTACATGGGACTTCCCGAAAGACTGGACGAGGTGGTTTCCATGCGTGGAATACTGTTACAACATGTCATATCATACTGCCCTGCAGTCTGCAGACCACTCCCTTTCACCTCATTTATGGTTGGGAACCGCCATGCTTACTCATATGCATCAACACACCAGCCCGATCGACCACCTTTGACAGCCAACTGCAGACCCGTGATCAAATCCTCAGCTTAACCCCCGAGCACCTTCTTCAGGCCCGGCACGCATGGAGACTGCCTTCAATTAGGGACACCCCGAGCTTTTCTTTGTGGTCAGGGGATTTGATGTGGCTTGAATGCCACCCTTACCGCCAGTCGACTATTGCCAAGAGCTCATACCACAAGTTGGGCCCCAAGTTCTACGAGCCATTAGAGGTTTTATAGCGCATTGGCAAATGGCTTACTATCTCCAACTATTCACTGATGCCCAGATTCACGACGTAATTCACGTCTCGCAGTTGAAGCCGTTTGTGGGGCCTCCTCCTGCAAACCCTTGGTGCACTTGGCCCCGCAACTACACGTCAAGCTTGAGGACAAGCTTGATATCGACGCGGACATAAATGTTATGGACCCACGATGGGGTATAACTTACAAGCGCCTCATGACGTCGCACAAGGAGTCCAACACATAGTCACACTATGTTTTATCATATGTTTCCGCTCTTTTAAGTTGTTTTAATTTGTATGTTGAACTTGGACTTGGTTTGACCCAACTGGTTATAGGGTTGGGGTGAGTTTTGGAGTAGGATATGCAATGTTTTAAATATCGGATGTCGACGACATATCGGATTGAGTTTTTAAATGTCGGAAGTCGGAGGCATGTCAGAGATATTTTAAAATATCAGATTTTCACGTCTTATAAATAAATTTCTTTATGTATATTAACTATAATTATATGTTATATAAATGAAAAAACAAATAAATAAAAAAAGAGTCATTATATTACAAAATAAAATTGAATATTATCTAAGATAAAATATTATTGACAAATTCAAAATTATACATTGCAAAATAATTTAATAGTATGTAATAATTTTATTATTTTCATATCAATAAGTTTATTGTCAATAAAAAATTTAAAAGTTAAAAATTCTTGATTGATTGTAAGCCGTTTCAAACTTATAAATTTATATTAAAAACATACAAACATTCAACAAATAAATGTATTAAATGTTTTTGTATTTTTTTTTGTAATAGGAAATTAAAAAATTTAAAACGATTATGCAAAATTGATTGTAAGAAAAAACTTTTAAAAATTAAAATAATAAGTCTAATTGATTTAAGCATACATAATATCAAGGTTGTGAGAACCGGACCGGACATAAAACCGGTCTTGAGAGAGGTTCAAGGTTTAACCGGTTTGACCGATTGAACTGGGGTTGAACCGGAGTTGAACCGTTTTGACATTAGTGACTAAAATTGTAACGTATCATATACAAATTAAATATATAATATATAATGTTTTCAACATTAAGATAAGTAACAAATATAAAAATATGATATATAAATAATAAATATAAAAATGTTGATGAAATAACAATTCTGAAGAAAGACCCAAAGAAAACATCATCACAACTACATGTGGTCATTACTGATTTCTATCATTTATGTTGTTCAATTTAAGAAAAATTTATGACACTTTACAAAAAAAAATCCAAACAATTCATACTAAACAAAAAAACCTGAAAACTGCAGTAAATTGGAAAAACAAAGTAATAAACCCTGCACTAATATAGACCTAAATTATATCTGCAGACAAAAATAAATTAATAACCCACAAAAATACTTTTGCGAGGAAAGAGCAGGATATGTCGTTGGGGGAAAAGAGCAGTGCTATACCAGCTATAAATAACCTTTAATCTACACACACCTTTAATCTACACACACGCGAGCACCTGGACGGTCCCACACGAGGAAGACAAAGAACTTGAGAAGGTATCGGCTAACAGTTATTTCTAACCAAAAAGTTTCTAAGATTCATGGTCGAATGCTTGTTTTGGAGGAACACGGGATAGTTAACCCTGGTCAAATGCTTGTTTTGGAGGAATTCCAAAATAAGTTAACCCTAGCCCTGGAGAATTCCAACATTTAATCTAAATCATTGGATCTAAAATTAATGGTGATTTTATGAACCTCCCGGTCAGCCAAAAACTGGCCCGGTTTCTGGTTATCCTATTCAACCGGACGGTTTCCCGGTTCCTGACCGGTTCTTGGCCAGGACGGTTTTAGGAACCAGACCGGACCGCCCGGAGGACCGGTCAGCGGTTCGACCGGTCGGACCGGCCGGTCCGGTCCGATTTTTAAAACATTGCATAATATAATATATATAAGCAATTTAAAATATGTTGCTAGCATGCTAATATAACATAAAATAAAATAGCAGGTCGATATATTTAAAAGTCACGTCGGTCGATATATATAAAAAATCGGACATGTCTGTCTATATTTTACAAAAGGACAATCTATTTTTTTAGAAAAACATATCATTTTGCCTTAAAAAATGACATGTCGGGACGCATGTCGGACATGTCAGAGGACATTTAAAACAATGAGGATATGAAAAGTATTATTCTCATTTCTCTTTCTGTCTCTAACTTTTTCTACTTCTCTCTCTCTCCATTCTCTCATTTCCGTCCGGTACCGCCCTAGCCAACAGACTGCTCCATCGAATGCCCTCTTCCAGTCTTCCACGCTAGCTTTCTCCTGCGTATCCCCCACCTTCGGCGAGATAGGTTCCAGAGGATCCACGAAGGAGCACGCCGAGCTCCTTACGAGAATTCTCCCTCGACCAACCGCGAACGCGATCCCAAATGATGGTTCGTACCAGTCACACGGCAACACCTCAACCGGTGCGCCAATGCCCCTCTTCCAAGGAATTTAAAATAAATAAATAAATAAATAAAACAATCAAAATAAAAAAGATAAATAGTGGGAGAGAAAATATAGTAAGAATATAAGATAAAATAAGGACGTTAATAGCAAACCACATTACGCTATTAGCAAACCATTGTTATTAGCAAACATTCTATTTTGAAAATGACTATTAGCAAACTTTATTGCTATTAGCAAACCATTAAAAAAAAACATTTCTAGCATTGTTAAAACATTTTCAAGCATTGTTAAACGTCATTGTCAAAAAATATATTTTGTTTAGAGTCCAAAAGATGTTATTAATTGAAGTAGAACATTTTAAAAATAATCAAATATTAGCGGGAGTATTACGGGAGTATTACGGGCCCCATACACGAGGTAGAGGAGCTCGTCTAGCGCCTGAGCTGGACGCGACACCAGCTGGAATATTAGCACGCTAATTACCAACATCTTAGGGGGCTAACAGTCATAGACGACACTTTCACACTTTTCAACACCGGCGGAGGTCCAATCCAGGACTGACTCCGCGGACCTTCATCAATTCATCAATAGAAGCAGGAATGAACGGCGTCGTATATATGATTAAGCGGGGCTGCAGGTTTTGAGCTGGATTGGGTGGGCAGAAAACTGCATTCTTGAGGCATTAACACAAACACATTGAGAGCAGTGTAGGTCCACTTTAAGCAAACACATCGTTTCTCATTCCAGTAAGATGGGGAAAGCATCATGAATGGACCTTGAGGAAATTTAACTTTAACACGTGTATGAGCTATCATTCACCGAATCTTCACGGGGGAAAGGCGAGCCCGCAGATGCAATCATCGATATTTGCGGCGGCTAATTCCTCCGCAGGCTGTTCTGTTCTAGTAAAGCTTGAATCTGGGGAAAGTTTGCTTTGGAGAATCACCAGCTGGCGACTTGCAGCTCTCTCTTCCGTCCCATTGGGGCATGGCTCTTCCGTCCCATTGGGGGCAAAAGTGCCAACAAAAGTGCCACCACCACCAAGCAAGGGAAGGGCAAACTTACCTGCAGCTAGAGGAAACAACGCCCAGATCTGAAAACGTCTCGTCGCCTTCTGCTGTGAGCCAACCCCCCACCAGCAGACCGCATCATGCAACCTCTCTGCCGCCGCACCTGCAACCTCCAAACCGGCGAGACTTTTCGGGAAGGTGGAAAATATAAGTAGGGTTTGCTAATAGAGATTTTTTAGGATTGAAAAAAAAGTCTTAAATTTTCTGACCCGCGGTTTTTTTTGGTTTTTTTGGGTTTTGCTAATAGCGAAACTAATTTTGCTATAACGATTTAACAACGTAAGGTTTTTTATCTTAAAATAAAGGTTTTATCTACAAGAGAAAATTTCGCGTCCACTGAAGATACTGTCGTTGCCAAACACTGCGTTAACAAAACCTTTGCGAGTCAGTTGGATGCTATGTACCGTGTGACCCATTCATATGAAGAGGTGCATCATTTACTCTGGGGATCAATCAATGGCCGCTCATGTCCTCATGAAAATACTTGTTTGAGCTTCTTCCTCATCCAGAACACTTGTAGCCTCAACAGCCATCATATAGCTCACCAATGCATCTCTCTTACGCTTTTATCAAAACCACGTAGAATTTTATTAAATTTATTTCGAGCTACTTCGTTGTTAAATTTATATGCATCTCCACAGTAAGCAATAAAATAGAATAATAATAGAACAGCACCATTTTCCATTTCTTGGATGAGCATATAGTTTATGCAGCATGAACTCAATCTCAAATCAGTTTGATGAGGCTCTGGTAATGATGATGAAATTTATGTATATGTTTCTGCTCCATTTGGCGCGGCGGTGTCGGTCATGAACGCGGTGGTTACGCACTCTCATTCGTGCAAGCCCAACCTCACCTAAGGAACTTCATCCCCTTGTATGTTCAAAACTAATTTTCTTTTTTTTTGATGTCGGTCATAACCGTTGTCATGCCAAACATACATTCTATGATGATGGCTTTGTTGTCCGAACTCACCGGAGCCAAATAAAATGCGCCAAACGAACCTTTCGTGTCACAAATACTCAAATTATCCATTTACCCAGCCAAAACTTATTTCAGAGAAACCTTTCCAGTTCTTCGAGCTCTTCGATCTCATTATGCTAACAGTTTTTCATTTGGAGAAGTGAAAAATAATCACTCGACGCAGGAATAACCCCTGTGAAGGAGTATTATTTGATCAGTAATTGATTGCAATGTGTTTTCATTTTTCTCCAATTTCATTATATTTAAGAAACTGAATGCTGCATGGTCTCTCTACCTCAGGGTGCATCTTTCGCTCTTTGCGTGGCTTCAGACGCTGCGGGTTGCAGAATGTACCGATTTGATCCGCGGTATTATGTTGGTAAGAACCCTGTGAATGTTTATTTTGCTGTAGTGTATCTTCAGTGTGCACACTGAGTTTCTCCTTTGTGCTCTGTTTGGACTTTGAAGTTACACATAAATGCATAATGTTGGAGTCTCTTTCATGTGAATGTTTAATAATAGGCATGTGAGTGAGTATATAAATAAATAACTTTATATAACAGTGTCTGTACTGCTATAGTGTTGGTTGTGTTTATTCAAGAGATTCTTTGAAAGTGAGCATATGACAGGTGTAGTAATCTGAGCAGAGTATCACAGTTACGGCAAATCAACACAGGCCGCACGATTGAAAGGGGGGAAATTATGTTCTATTGCTTCATATTGGTTTTTTTTTTTTATTTTCTGGGTCATTATTCTTTTAACCTATGATTACTTTAAGGAAATGTCCACCGCACCCTTCAACCCGATCCCGAAATCCGCTCCCCGCCTTGTGATTTCGCTGATGACGCCCCGAACGTGTTTTCTTGCTTCGGCCCTTTCGCCTAGCTTGCCAGAAAATGCTAACCTCCGCTCTTGTTCCCTCCTTTCTCCTCTCTGTATTGCTGGAAATTGAAGCTGCACGCCGAGAATTGTCTTATTCGTCTTTCCTCAATATATGATTTGCTAATATTTAAAATGCTTGTGAATAATTGTCTTAGAAAATAATGGTTTGCTTTTAGTAATGATTAATGCTGCCTTTTAAAACTTGTTTGAATTATTTTAGGTCCTTTTTTGCCTTCACATTTCAACGTATATATGTGTTGCGGACTAACTCGATGCTCTGGTCGGATCGGATTTACTTGGACCGTCTTAGTTTACGGAGCGGTCGAGCGTGCACGCAGTCAATGAAAGTAAAAGGTTGACACAAGATGTGATGACGTGGAAAAATCTCTAAATCGGGTAAAATGTCACGTGACCGGATTTGTGCCGGTCAAAGTCCACTAGCCACACGTGATTACAATGTGTTCGGAGAATCGGGGGCGACAGGCCGCTCCCCGTTACAGCTTGGGGGGAGAGAGAAAGACTTCGGCCCCCAGCGGGCAACAGGCTGCGCCGCGGGAGCGACTTGGACACTAGAATTCGAGAGGTGGCTCTGGTGTTCAGAAGCTTGGTGCGCGGCTTCGTCTCTTGTCCGATTGCCGTGGTCGTCGTCCTACTTCTGCCCGCTCCGAGACTTGAGAGTTTCCCTGCTGGTGGCACACTGGTGGCTTGAGGTGGCTGAAGAATGATCCGAGGGAGGAGTCCGGCAGAGCTATCGCCTGAGGAAGAAGATGATCGGGAGCCAAAATGTGAATTATGAGACCCTGAGACTCCTTTTATAGCCTCCTGGAGAGGATCATGGCGGGCCCCACCACTAACGTAGTGAGTTAGTGAGTGGTTACCTACCGGATCGGACGGCGTGGAGAGCCCACCACGATCGGTCGGCGGTCAAGTCGTCGATGGCGGTGGGGCGGCTGTGCGTTGGCGGCGGCCGGCCAGGCGGCGTCCTGGACTGCAGCCAGGCCGGCGGCCGCAGTTAGGCCGGCGACGACCTGGGTGTCAGCGGCCTGGGTGGCGGCGGCGGCCTCTGTCCGGCGGCGGCGGCCCGGCCGGCGGTTTCCCCCCAAGGGGGCGGTTCTCCTTAGTGGGGAGAGGGAGTGGGCCCCACCCCCATGTTTCCCTCATTATGGGGAGTTCATGGGATGTGGGGTTGACTAGTCAACCCCGTGATCTTTTATTTTGGAAGGAGATCATGGAGGAATTCTCCCTATAAATGATGGTGTAACCCATCCATGTGTTACTTTTATGATCAGATGCCATTATATTCCTCAAATGCTCTTTCTTGAACACAACATTTTAAAAAAGGTGAATTATGTAAAAGTTGAACATATTCTAGATAGAGTTATGAGTTATACGCCAAGATACCATTGAGCATGCCGTTCATAATGACTACCGTTTGTGCGAAGTCCATTGTTTGTTCATCAACCATATGTGTTTGAGACTAGTTTTGCTCAGCCACCTTCAATGTAGGGTGTTCTTAAGTTGCTGTCGGGTGGCGTAATGGTGTTTAAAACCCAAACATTCAACTTAAGAACATACATGAGGCTAATTGGATCCATAAATAAAATGATCATTAGCATATGATTTTGGTTGCATAAGAGTAATAATTAATCACCCTGGCAATTGCTCAACGTGAGGACTACAATCTTGAGAATCCATGCTATATTGATAGTTGACCTCCCGAGTTTTTAAAGTGCCGTCTTCCAATAAAGTAGGAGCCCAGAAAAATAGTCAAAATAACATATTCCGGAGAATTCTAGAAGATTCTTAGTCATCCATTTGAATTACGCGCGCAAAACTTGTTGACGAAACTTCAAATTGAAGCTAATTCATTCCTTAGAATTCTTGACCACTTCCATGGGAATCTCTTCGGCGGCGGCGGCAGTGGCGGCGGCTTTCAGATCTTTGTACTTATACCACCTGGCACAGACGATAAAATAGGCGAGATTCACCACCGCCATCGCCGCCGTCAGCAAGTAGAAAAGGTCCAATCTGCCCCTGTTAAGATCCCCCGCCAGCCAATTCTCCCCCCTCCCATTCCCTGTTGTTCGGTGAACTGCCATGACGACCAAGCTGCAGAAATAGTTGGACAGAGCGAGCCCCAGGAACAAAAAAGCCCCCGCCACGCTCCTCATGTTCTCCGGGAACTGTTTGTAGTAGAACTCGATCTGCCCGATTATGCCGAAGGCCTCCGACAGGCCACAGAGCATCAGCTGCGGGATCAACCAGAGCCCCGACATCGGCGACACCTCGCTTCTTCCGGACAGCACCGTGAACTCGCGGAGCGCGATGCTCCTCCTCTTCTCTTCGACGAAGGCGGCGACAAGCAGGGAGACGACGGCGACGACGATTCCGATGCCCATCCTCTGCAGCAATGTGAGCCCCCCTTCTATTTTCGTGATTCGTTGAAGGCGGGGGACGACGATTCGATCGTAGATGGGGATCCAGATGGTGAGGGCGAGCATGTTGAAGACCGTGAAGGAGCCGGCCGGAATCTGGAAGCCGTTGTTTCCGAGGCGGCAGTCGGATTGAAGGGCCTGGAAGACGACGTATGTGCCCTGTTGCGTCATCGCCATGTTGTAGAGGACGCCGGTGGACCAGATCGGAAGGATTCGGATTATGCATTTCACTTCTTCCACATGCTGGGAGCTGCAGAGTCTCCATGGGTTTATTGGCTTGCCGTCTTCGGGCTGAACTTCGTCGGAGCTCGCCAAGATTGAAGCTTTATCTAGACATCTGGTGTGAAATGATTGGAATGAACTAAAAGATGCATTTTTGAAAAAAGATGAAAAAATTAACGGTGCTGTAATTACTGTTAGTAAAGGATGTTGTTCTTGGCAAATCTTTTTATTATGCTAATAACAATTCATTGTATATGACAAAGTGCAAAAAATATAAATACACATCATTATATTATTAATGGCAGATCATGAAAATCGCAGCAGTACCTCAACTGTGATAGTACACGAGGAGCTTCAATGCCCCGCACGATATTATCACGGCCACGATAATTTCCTGCCGCTCGCAAACCCCCCAAGTGTTGTGCACAACTCGTTGCACATTTTTGTATTGTGCACATGAGTTTGTGAGGGAAAGAGTGAACACATTTTTTTTCCTTATAGACAGAAAACTTTGTTTATACGAGAGCTCATTTTTTTAAAATAGAAGGAAATAAAAATAAATAATTACATAAATAAAAAAACTATTTTTTTTTAATAAAGAGAGAAATGGGAGAGTGAATGTTTAAACAAATGATGTTTTATTCTTTTAATAATATAGTATAGGTAAATCAAAATTATTTAAGTTATATAAAATTTGTATTAGTTAGAACATTCCAAATTCCTCAAAAAAGAGAGATGAAGATTCTGGTTACAAAATTCTCTAAAAAAAGTTCATTGGAAAATTTTAGGATGCTGTTATTGACAAACTTATTTACATTAATGATAGCTGTCAATAGGTCTATTTTTGAGAAAAAAATGAATGTTATAAATACATTTGGTCTGTCAATAGCTGAATGGGATGTGCCAATAAATTTATCCCGAGTAAATCCTTATATCTGAAGGTGATTATTTTAAAAATTAATTTTTATTAGCAAATCATCGACATTTTTTTTTAAAAAAATATCCACAAATTCATTCATTCAAAATAAGGGTTTTTTAGACTATTTTAGCGTTACAAAATCATTCGAGCCCTAGCCGTTATCCCCGGAGTCGGCTGAGAGGGATGAAATTAAGTATAGTATGAAGTTATTCTTTTACTGAGCTCACATGCTTTTGTATTAAATTGTTGGAAACCGGTCCACATTAAAGAACTATTCCGGCTCAAGGATTCAATAGCGTCCATTATTGAGCATCAAAGATGCTAGCCAATGGCAAACAAATCGGTGATCCTATTGTTTTTACTCGCACTTTCTTCTGATAATGAGGGCAGGAGGTGTTGGAATTAAGAAAATTTTAGTTTGAAATATTCGGATTTAGGTATAGCTAGGTGTGCACAAAAAAACCGGTCCCAACCGGTCCGGTTGGGACCGGACCGGTTGGGACCGGACAGAGACCGGTCCCGGTTAGGACCGGTCCGGTCCCGGACCGGTCCTGCGGTCCCCGACAGTCCTTGTAAAAAGGGTAAAAACCGGTTCCGGACCGGGACCGGTAAAAGACCGGTCTTAGACCGGTCTTTTACCGGTCCCGGTCCGGGACCGATTTCAGGACCGGTCGGAACCGGCTAAAAGAGCCGTTAAGGCTCTTTTAATAGAACCGTTAATAGAGCCTTAACGGCTCTATTAAAAGAGCCGTTAACGGCTCTTTTAATGAGAGCCGTTCGGCTCTCATTAAAAGAGCCGAACGGCTCTTTATATGAGCCTGCCACGTGGCAGGCTCATATAAAGAGCCGTTTGGCTCTATTTTAATTAAAAAAAAATATTTTTTTTTTTATTTAAACCCCCCTCCCTCTCTCATATTTCTTTCTCTCTCTCTCACTATCTCTCTCACTACCTCTCTCACTCTCTCTCACTCATACTCGTGTTTAATGGCTTCCTCCTCCTCCATGCCGGCGTCCTCCTCAGCGTCCGTCGATCATGAGATCGTTGAGCACCGACATAAAGCGGCGGTATGGGATAACTTCGACAAAGTGCGGATCGGCGGCGAAATTAAGGCGAAGTGCAAACTTTGCGCGAAGCTTATGGCCGCTAATAGTAGCAACACAACGCTCGCCCGACACAACAAATCGTGTCTTTCCAAGCAAGCCCCGTCGGAGGCCAACCAAGCTCAAATTTCGACGACCGGGCACATTTGGACGTATGACCAAGCTCGACAACGGGAGCGACAAATGGAGAATGTCATCAAAAGCGGACTTCCGTTCAACCACTACGACAACGACGAAATGACGTCTTACATACACGAAGCACTTCAACCAAAATATCAACAGGTAAGTCGTACTACAACTCGACGTGATGCTTTACAAGCTTACCTGCAATCAAAATTATTTTTAGAAATTTTTTTTGAAACATTCGACGGTCGAGTTAGTTTAACGAGCGACGTTTGGACTAGCGGTTTAGTTGACGGTCTTTCGTACATTTGCATAACTTGTCACTGGGTCGATCCCGATAGTTGGGAGTTAAATAAACGTATAATTTGTTTTGAAGGTTTTGAATATCCGCACACCGGTAAAGCTATTTATCAGGTGATTATTAAGTGTATTAGAGATTTTAAAATAAAAGATAAAATTTTAAGTATTTCGTTTGATAACGCCTCGAATAATAATATGGCTATTAAATATTTGATTAATGATTTGGAACCTATGCTAGATGGTATTTTTTTTCATACACGTTGCGTATGTCACGTTCTTAATTTAATTGTGCAAGATAGTTTAAGTTTTATGAAAAATTATGTTATTAAAATACGTACTATGTTACGAGTTATTTATAGTTCAAAACGGCGAAAACAAGATTTCAAAAAATTTGTTATAGCACAGGGTAAAAAATTTTTGGGTCCATCTTATGATATGCCGGTACGATGGAATTCCACGTACAAAATGTTAAAACGGGCTTTGTCACAAAAATCGTTATTGATAGAATTTTATAATAGTGTAGAAGAATCACATGATTTAGATGCGTCAGATTGGGCTATAATCGAAGATTACGTAAATTTATTAGAAAGTTTTTATCGGGCAACAACTATTTTATCGGGCGTTTATTATCCTACTAGCTCGCTTGTTATTGAAAATTTTTTATTAATTACTGAAACGTTTAAAACTTACAAAATTAACCCAATGTGGCGTCCGTTAATATTAGTAATGGAGGAAAAGTTTTTAAAATATTATACGCATATGCCACCTATGTTTTCTTGTGCTGCGGCTTTAAACCCTTTAATGGGTGTAGACGGGGTTGAAAATTTTATAGAGGAAATTAATCGAAATTTAGAGTTAAACGAATCTTCTAGTGATTTTCACAACGTTAGCGTTGCAAAATTTAATTCTGATTTTACTCGCCTATATAATTATTACGATCAACTATATGGATTGCGACCTCGCGAGGAATCCACCGCCCCTCGAACAAAAGATATTTTAAAAAATAGATTTTTAGAGTTAGCTTCGAAGAAAAAACAACGAACTTCGAGTACTTTAAACGAATTAGGTTTATATAGCAAAACCCAATTTCAAGATTTTATGACCGCATACGAAATAGAAAATTTTGATATTTTAAAATGGTGGAAAATTAAATGTAATAATTATCCTATTTTGGCCTTAATGGCCCGTGATTTACTAACCATCCAAGCTATTACAGTAGCTTCGGAGTCTGCATTTTCTTTGAGTGGCAGGATTCTGAACGAGCGAAGAAGCCGTTTGACCGAAGAATCTTTGGAGATTTGCATTTGCTACAAGGACCATTTGGACGCTTTGAGGAGGAGACAACACGTCTCGTCAATTGAAGACAGTGAGTCTGAAGTTGAAGACGAGCTTAATAACTTAAATCTGGGGAGCGCGGCGGAATGAAGACGAGTCCAAGGCTCAAGTGCTCAACTCAAAATTTTGAATTTGTATTTTGTAATATAATTTCAAATTTAATAAAAATCTTCGTATTTTGATTTTTTATTATAATTTGTAATTTGTATTTTGATTTTGTAGTTTAATTTCAAATTTAATAAAAAATTTTATTTACTTTGCAATTTTGCAATTCAATTTTGTAATTTGTAATTTGTAATTTGTATTTTGTAATTTGTATTATTTACATGTTAGTATAATAGTATTTAATTTAATTAAATCATTAAAATTAAAATATAATAATATAAAAAAATAATTAAAATAATTATTTTAAATAACCGGTCCCGTCTGGGACCGGTTAGGACCGGTTAGGACCGGTCCTTCCGGTCCCAGACGGTCCCGGTTTTCAAAGGAAAAACCGGTCCCGGACCGGGACCGGTTTTGGCAGGACCGGTCCGGGACCGGTATCCCAAAAGACCGGTCCTGCACAGGACCGGTCCCGGACCGGGACCGGGGTCTTTATGTGCACCCCTGGGTATAGCATAAGGTTACTGAACTCGATATTTAACCTCACGGATTTGATGAGAGAGCGAGAAAAACTGGATTGTCTATAAACACAGTCTTAGGCTCTGTTTGGGACAGCGGCTGCGGATCAGAAATCTGCTCTCTGATCCGCAGCCGCTATTAATCATGTTTGTTTTATGTGGTTTTAGGAATCACGGATCAATAAACAGCGGAATAACCTATTCCTCCAGCTTTTAGCTATGTCCCCCCCCCCCCCCCCCCCCCCCGCGTCTAGCGTCCGAAAAATCGCGCTCCTTTCCGCCTATTCTCTCAAACGCGCGATTCTCCAATCCTTCCTCTCGATCCCGATCCCGTCGCGCCTCCTCCAGCCGATTTCCGGCGCACCTTCCTGCAGAGGTCCGATCCCCTGCGTCGTCCAGCCGCAGAGCTCCAGATCGCCGACGTCACCTGCCTTCCCGCCCATTTCCGGCGTCATCCATCCTTCCCGCAGAGCTCCAGATCTCCGGCTCCTCCCGATCTGCCTCCAGATCTCCGGCTCCAGATCTTCGCGTGCTGTGCTTCTCTACCCGATCTCCTCCTCCACATTCCTCTGCCCTAGCTGGATCTTCTTCTCCATTGCAAGGTATATTTCCTCCACCAGATTTTATTTTTGGTGTATCTCATGGTGTATCTCATCATGTTTCTGTTTATTTTTAGTGTATCTCATGATGTTTATGCTTCGCTATTAATCATGATGTTTGTGGCACATTTTGAGCAAAATGCCACAGTACAACTTCAAGAAACATCGTTCTATTGTGCTAGCGACAATGACCTTACATAACTTCATTCGGAGACATCCTTCTCGCTGGGACCCTGAGTTTAATACTTGTGATACTGATAAGTCTTCTTTAGTTCCCTCAGAGGCTGAGGAACCTGCGGCAGAGGATGAAATTGAAAGCGATATGCGTGATGCAGCTGGAGAAGAACATATGTCTACAGTACAAGATAACATTGACAAAGAGATATACAGTGCGCGCAGGTAAAAATTCGATCTATCTCTTACTAAAAATTTAAAGGTTAAAAATATCAAAAGTTTGATTCATATCAATTTATTTCGAACTGGTGATCAAAAGGATTGGAAAAAGGAGTCGTCGGATGTTGCAAGACCTTTTTTTTTCTATTTGCTAGAACTATGTAAAAGACTCATGCTATCAGTTATTTTTATATATTTATATATTTTAGTTTAAAAAAAAACAGCTTCCAAAAGTTGTTTCTCCAAACAGCTAAAAATAGAAAATCGCTCTTCAAAACGCACTTTGCACAGAACACCCAAACACTCTATAACTTTCAAAACTGCTCCCCAGAGATCTATTTCAAAACAGCTCTATCCGGACCAGCTTTTCAATCCGCCAAAGCTGCCCCAAACAGACCCTTAGTGCTACATTGAGGTCCTTCTATGTACCGGAAGTCGAAAAGATCTTCCCGTCCAAAAACAAAGTGCTGAGCCAGGTTTGACAAGTATAGAACTTAGGGGTCTACGCGTGCCATTTATGGCATCCCTGAGGTCCTATTTATAAAAAAAAATGCGGAGGGGGGGGGGGGGGGGGTATGCGAGAATCTTACCCCTGTGAAATACTTGTTATGCAACTTAAGGAGCAACCTTGCTCACATGATGAGTAAGAGGTGCTAGCCTATAGAGAATGTCGTGAGAACACGCCATCGGTATGAACGAGCATCCAAAGACCGTTTATTTAAATATTTCTAATCTTGACGAATTACTGTTTATGCATGATATATTATATATATATATATTATTTAATATATATATATATATATATATATATAATACTTATATATATATATATATATATATATATTATATATACTATTTAAAAAAGATATTGTGACATACTAAAACGTGATTTCAAAAATAGGGGGAAAATAGGTGGCTGTCGGATTTGACTGCTTTAATCTTCAATCTATCTACTAAAACCCAACATTCTATCTATCTAATAAAACCCGCACAGCACAAACGCTCCCCCCCCCCCCCCACACCCCAAAATGTCGGCCTCCCCCACCGGCGGCGGCTCATATTTTAAAAATGCAAATACATTAAAAATAATTAAAAAAGAAAAATTTAAATTATAAAAAGGTGCCAGCCACGTCATCCCAGTGAGCGGGCGGAGCCCCCGGGGTAGGGGTGCGGGCGGAGCCTGCCGGGGGGTGGTGGGGAGGGCGGCCCGCTGTCGCTGGCCAAGTACTGTGGCGCGTGGCCATCGGGCCGGAGTCCCGTGCCTGTCACGACAGGGGGTGGTGGGGCTCACGGAGCCCGCTGTGGCGCGTGTCATCGGGCCGGAGGCAAACATGCTACTATGATATAAAAGTCCGAGAGATAAACATGCTAGCGCGAGTCCATGAATTTGTGGGTGGGTGGTTTGCTAATATAAATTATAGCAATTTGAAAACAATGCAAAATTATAATATTTTAATAATTTTTGGTTTGCTAAAAGCCAAATATCATTAGCTAAAAATTAATTTACCTGAACTGATCGGTATGAGGAAGCTTAGACACGGTGGTGCTGCCAACAAGTGGAGGATTGAAGAGCATGTGAGAATGATCCTCGTCGGGAAGCTTCATCGCGCGCTTTCGATACGCGGCGGCGAGAACACGTGCGACATTGCTGAAGGGGCTGCCTCCGGCTTCACCCGCACGTACAATTTGGTCCCGAGAAGAAGAAGGAGCATGAGAAGAACATGAGCAGAGTTGGTATTCCCAGCCCAATTGCCCAGCTTATGTTGCTCTGAACATAGATGATGACGGTGCATGATAGCATCATGGCGACGGTGAATGTGAAGTAGTACCAGTTGAAGAAGCTGTTGATGCCTCTTCTACCGGACTCCGTGCGGGGGTTGAATTGGTCGGCGCCGAACGCGAGATTGCAGGGGCGAATCCCGCCGGCGCCGACGCTGAGGAACGCGAATGAGAGGGAGATGAAGGAGAGCTGGAGAGGTGAGGCGCTCGCGCAATTTTCGTCGTTGTTGCACGGCTGGGGATGCAGCGTTTTGAACGCGGCGGTGAGCGTCAAGATGAGCATTCCCTGCAGTAAAATAAATTATAATTAGCTTTGTTATCCTTAGGGCTTGTTTGGGATGGTGGTGGAAAAAGTGATGGCGGGAATCCATGGTAGCATTAGAGTCGTCCAAGAAAACAGTTTTAAGAAAATGTTTTGACATTAGACACAAAATTTTCCAATTTGTTGCATTTATCACATTCTTTTTTTTTTAAAAGTATAATCCTAAATAATAAAATTTTAAATATTTTTTATTGTCCAACAATAATAAATATATTCATACATACAATATCATTAAACTAATAAAAATATTTACAAATTTATCTTTTAATGCTCTGTTTAACTTGACTTTATTGCTCCGGTAAGCTTAGATTAATAGATTAAAACAACACCATCATAAATGTATTTTTGGCAGGACAATGATTATGATCACCGTCAAGAAAAGAAAATTAATTTTGAACATAAAAGTGAAATTTCTTAGTTAACAGCACGTGTTCGCGAACAACGGTTCATCATCATTGTGTTGATGATCGTCGCTACAGTGTCAAATGGAGCCCAAGTTTGCAGAGCTCTTTCTTGTCACATTGTATTTTTGATACATATCAAGAGATTATGGCTCCATTTGGAGCGATCAGGAATGCTGCGGTTATGAACCGTATTTCATGAGCCTCCGACCTCATCTAAGGATTTTCTTCAATTTTATGTTTAAATTTATTTTTTATTTTCTTGATGACGGCCATAATTGTCGTCATGCCAAACAAAAATTTTATGAATGTTTTTTATCCAAATAATTTTAGTTAATTTAAATTTTCAACAATTAATTTTTAAAATCTTTTATAAGATAACGTGTGCATTCAAGATTAATTTTTTGTGGAAGAAAAATAAGTTAATAACTTGAAATTTAATCTTATTTTTTATGTGTATAAGTAATTGCATGTATAGTAAGTTTTTATCATAGTTTTTTTTTGTAGGTGCCAACAAGTCTAGCTCAAGTCATCTTGACAAAAAAATTAAAATGAACTCGAGCTCAAACTTGCTATTCTAAGTTAGAGCTCAAGCGGAGACTTATATATGGAGCTCAAGTCATGAGCTCGCTCGCGTTAATACTCACGAGTATTTCTTCTTATGAGTGTGTGTGTCAATGAGTCAATCCAATGAGCATATGAGCACAAACTCAGCTCGCAATTGAACTAGCGTCGAGTGTTTTTGAGCCCGTTCATCGAGCTCATGAACAATGACATATGAGCTCAAGTTCGGCTAGCAATTGAACTCAGACTAGTGTATTATTCAACCCAGTTCATCTAGCTCATAAATTGTCTCGACTCAATTTGCCCATTCATGACAATATTATCTATAATAATCCAAAGTTACTAATGTGAGGTGAAGATTTTAGAATTATTATTTCCAAAGTAAAATTATAATAAAATAATAGTAAATAAAGCAGAAATTTTCCAAAATGTCATAAAAATTATTTCGAGCTATGACGAGCGGTCCACTTAATTTTAAGAACAATTATGATGTCATAAATTAATTTAATACTAGTATATTATTTAAAATATATATATTTTTATTACCATTTCTTGAAGATGAAGGTAAGATTCTACCTTTTTGTAATACCGAAAAATTAAAATATATAAATGTCTAGTGCAACATCGACTCGCACGTGCGTGACGGGGACTAGTAACCGACCGCACTGGCATTCAGAAACTAACACGTCACCCACAAATGGTAAGATTCATGTGCATGCTACACGCCAAAAATGCGTAAATAATAATAAATTAATAATTGAGCAACGTAAAGTATTTTATTTTAATTTTAATTTATTTCCTTAGGTTGTAGCGGAGAACGGCAATTAGTGGCTTCTTACTTCTTTCACACATGTTACACTTTTCCAATTTCTTTATTTTATCATATATTAATTAGGCCCACATCACCACATGACACTTAACTTTGAATTCCAAATTAATTGATCGCTTTTTATATATATAAATTTCATATTTAATATAAATTTGTTTTACGTCAGTACAAAAAATAGGTTAAAATTGATAGGGTTTCCCCTAAGAATGGTTCCGTCCAATCGAAGGTCGAACTTGACACGATCAGTGTAACCGCCAAGGGCATAAACATACCACTGTGTACAAGGCCTGTGCAGGGCGCATGGGGAAAATCCTCCCGTGCGGCGTGCGCGAGCAGAATTCCTCTCGCGCGGTGAGCGCGAGCGAAAATCCTCCCGGGAGGCATGCACGTGTGAGCGAAAATCCTCCCGTGTGGCATGCGAGCGCAGGAATCATCCCGCTCCGCGCACGAGAATCATCCCGCGCTGCGCGTGCGGGATTTCCCAACCAGCCAATCCTCATTGGCTCGTAGGGGCGCTGACCAAGTCAGCGTCTTTGGGGAGTGCTGTGCACTCCCCATCAGGGAGACGTGGGAGCTAACTTCCTCCCCTCCCCCGATGGGGTGGTGCGGCTGTTGTCAGAGGGACGTCGGCCAAGCGACGACCGCGCACCCCCCTCCTTCCGCGGACGCCGTCGCCGTCGCCTCCCAACACCACGATCGTCGCCACCGTTGTTTCCAACTTCACGTCCGCCGTGGCTATCGTCTCGCAACACCACGGCCACCGCCGTCCTCGTTTCCCAACTTCACGGACGTCGTCGCCGTCGTCTTCCAACACCACGGTCGCCACCTCCATCGTTTCCCAACACCACGACCGCCGCCGTCTCTCAATACCAAGGACGCCACCATCGTTGTTGGCCTTCGCCATTGTCGCCAACCTCGCCTACCGCTCGTCGGCCTTCGCTACTGACCGGAGTACGCCGCCGACCGAATTCTGGGCCGCCGCTAATCCTCCACCGTTCGATTGCACTCTCGAGTTCGCCGATGTCGGTTACGTGGGCAACCTCTAACATAACCGCCCACATGTCCTCTCGTAGTGGGGAAAATGCGTTGCACAAAATAGGACCGGTCTCCGCTTAATAAAATTATTAAATAATTTGTGTATAATGTGTCATGAAATCAGCCTATATATAACGATCATGTTAGTTTGAGCTGCGGATAGCCGCATAACTGCCATAACCACCCATGAAGCTTATAAATAAGGCCGCGGATCCTCCTTTATTTCCATTCTCTCTTGAACCGGAAATGCTCCTGCAGATTTTCTCTCTCCTTCCTCCATCTTCATTTTCTTCTCCCCCTTCGAAGATCTTCAAGCACTCCTTGAAGATCTCATTCGTCTTCGAAACCTCCTTTGAAGATCTTCATCTTCTTCACCCAGAAAATCTTCCAACGAAATTTTTCCCTCCTCCACTTCTTTTCCATGTGCACTCCCACACGCGCCGCCTCCTTGCGCGCTCTCGAGCGCATTGCTTCCTTGCGCGCTCTCGTGCGCGCCCCTTTCTTGTGTGCTATTGCGCTCATTTCTTCCTCACGCGCCCCCGCGCGCTCCGCCTCCCAACGTGCTCTCACGCGCTCCGCTTCCTTGCGCACTCTAGCGTACATCTCTTTTTTTTTCTTGCTCCCTCAAGCTCAGCTTCCTTGCGCGCTTCCACGCGTTTCTCTTCCTTGCGCGTTCTTGCGCGCGTTTCTCTTCCATGCGCGCTCCCGAGCGCTGTACCTCCTTGCGTGTTCTCGCACGCGTCTCTTCCTTGCGCCCCCGCGCGCTCCGCCTCCCAGCGCACACTCGCGAGTTTCACTTCCTTTTGCTCTCTCACGCTCGTCGCTTCCTTGTGCGCTCTCGTGCACGCCTCTTCCTTGAGCGCTATTACACACGTCTCTTCCTTACACGCTCCCGCGTTCCCTCGCACACGTCGCTCCCTTGGATGGGCCTCTTCCCCCCGCGCTATGCGCGCTCCCCTCCAGTAAGCGCTCTGCACGCTCACCATCAGCAAGCGCCCTGCGCTCTCTCTACCAGCAAGCACTTCGCGCGCGCTTCCTCCAATAAGCGCCTTGCGCGCTCTCTACTAGCAAGCGCTTCACGCTCTCTTCTCCAACAAGTCCCCTGCATGCTCTCCTCCAACATGCGCTCTACGCACTCTCTACCAGCAAGCGCTCCGCGACAAGTGGTCTGCACGTTTTCCTCCAGCAAGCGCCCAATGTGCTCTCAACCATGTAGCGCTCCACGCGCCCTGTAACGCCCCGAAACTCAAAAGAGCGACGGGAGGCGTTCTGGGCTAAATTTGGAATTTGGCAGGGGGCACACGGCCTGGGACACGGGCGTGTCCCAGGGCGTGTCATGTTTGGGTCGACGATTTGACCGAGAGGTCGATGAATTCTGGAGTCGACGATCGTCGAGCAGCAAACAAGGCCAGAGACACGGGAGTGTCTCAGGGCATGTCGAGCTCGTGTCAACGATCTGCCAGGGAAGTCGACGATTTTCGCTCGACGATGTGTCGAGACAGGGAACACGACCTAGGATACGGGCGTGTCCAAGGCCGTGTCGGGTGGTCGACAAACTGCGCTCGACGAAATGTCGATACAGTGAACACGACCTGGAGCCCAGGCGTGTTCGAGTTTGACACGGGCGTGTCAAATAGGACACGTGCGTGTCCAAGACTCGTGTGAGTCTCGGGTTGGTGTTGGTCCCGTGTTGATGGAGGAACACGCCCGGGAACACAGACATGTACTGGCTGACACGGCGTGTCAGGTCGAACACGGGCGTGTCGGGTGCCCGTGTGTTTTTCGAGACGCGCCGATTTTGACGGAGAATGGGGGACACGACCCTGGACACGGGCGTGTCGCAGGCCGTGTTCGGCCCAGGTTTTGCTTTTCAGCTACGGATCATGGCCGTTCGTTTCCTTATTTTGGGATCCGACGGCTGGGGGTTGTTCCTACTGGGATATACCCGGGAATAGGGTTTCAAGTCCCTCACTTCTTTCACTAAAGTCTCTTTCTAAAGTCTAGAGAGATGGGAGAGCAAGGAAGAAGAAAGGAAGCTAAATCTGGTTGCCGGCGGAGTTTCAGAGCTCCAAATCGCGAGCCGACTTCGGAACTACAGAGGCAAAGAGATTGCGGTGCTTTTCATCCGCATACATTTCCATGGCGCCAGGGAAGAACGCTAGGGTAATGATTCTATACTTGAGCATGTGAAGCTCTCATTTCCTTTGCATAGGAAGTTCGCTCTCGCGAGTTTGCGGTGAGTTGAGGCGTTCCTTCGGGTAAACATGAATAGTCCCCGTTGTGTACATGTAGAGTCCGTATTCGAGAACGGACATAGGCATGATGTGTGAAGCCTACCCGGACTAGTTGGTCTGGATCGGTGATGTTGCAGTGCATAAATGGCCGGAGAAAACTCCGTGCGAATGTTTGTTTTTCGGGTTTTCTACGAGGTAGATTGCAACAGGGAGCCTTGGGGATTAACCCCAAGGTGCACTCGGAAAACTGGGCAGATGCGTGATTTTGCTAAACATGGTGGCCTGGGAGCCAACTTGAACATAATTGGGTTATGGGTTGTGTGTAAACGATTTGGGACTCGGGGAGCTAACCCACGCACATGGCTTGAATTGATGTTGCGGTGTGAGCAACGGGTTAAGCGGAACCGTGCCCGGTCTATGCCATTCGGTACAAGCAACCTAAAGTTACATGGGACTTGTCGTTGGCACAGATAGGAGGTCTCGGGTTGTATATGACTTTAATTGACGTGAAATCGACCGAAAGGATCTAAATGCTCACGAGTTTTGGCCGTCCTTGTGGCGGTGTTGAGACCGAGGCATCTATGGCTTGAACTGATGTGACGTTGACTGGTTTACCGAGAATGTGCCCTGAGTGCACGAGGTGTGTGGCCGTGAGTACCTACGCCTGTGTTGTTGTGTTGTTTACACTATACTGTTGGATTATGCTAACAAAATGCAGGGAAGGAGCATCGCCGCCCCAAGTTGGGGGCGAGATCGTTATAATTTGGTCAGCATAGCTGACCGTTGCCTTTGTTTGCCACCGTGCGGCGGATTGTTGCTTGCAGGTGCTGCGGAGCCGAGTGCTAAATAGCGGGCTAAAGCCCAGGTTGCTGAGCCGGCCCTCGAAGGCCTAATTTTGAGTGTTTTCTGTTATTCATGTATGGCCGGCCTGCATGCCGAGGTTTGGAAAACATTGATATTCAAGCAAACTATTGTAAGGCCTTAAGGCCAGTACTTGTGTATTTGTACGATCATTCCTGTTGGCTTTGTAGTGGACATTCATGCTAGTAGCTGGGTTCTTTTATTTGCAACTATTAAAATTGCTTCCGCTAGAATGACTCTGTGTAGGACGTTGTATTTAGTTGGATGGTTTTCATTGAGTAACCACCCGGTCTGTCTGTGGTATATGACGTCGGGCCCCGGCCGGACCTACTGCTATATGCTATGCTACGGATATATGGTATTATAATTTGGTATCAGACTACTGGTTTTGTCGGGCTTAAAATAAATTCGTGGACGAATTCTTTTTAAGGGGTGGTGAGCACATGTGTGTGTGTCATCATTGTAACATCAAAAGACCCATGAATGTCCACTTAGGAATGAAAATACATGTGTTTGAAGAACCTGCGTGTTCCTATAATTGCTTTTGGCAATTTTGTATAGTCGCTTAACAGTGTTTTGTACAACTATATGTGACCAGAAGCGGTGCTGGGCCGTTAGAATACCGAGTTTATGAGGCTAGTAGTGCACTAAACGATGCTCCTGCAACACCTCCATCGGCCGAAACCAAACGATTGGTTGTCAAAGCAGTGTTTGCCATGATCAATGCGCAGCCTGCAAGGCAAATGCAGCAGCCCGCTCCTGCGATGGAGCAGGTACCTCTTCCAGAGGTTGAGCCGAGAAGAGTGGAGCAGGTAGTAGTGGAGCCTTTGGTGCCGAGACAAGCAACTGAAAGGCAGCTCAAGCACATTATGTGCTTTAATCCTCCTGTGTTTTCGGGGTTGGGAACCCCATCTCAAGCTGAAGACTGGCTCTCCCGTATGAAGAGAGTCTTGACAACAACAGAGACAGAGGAGTGACAGATGACCACTATAGCTACGTTCCTTCTGGACGGTGATGCTAGGTTGTGGTGGGAAGGCTTGGAGCTGCACCTCTTGAGGGGAAGGCAAATTACTGACGTCTCGATGGAGGAGTTCTAGAGACTGTTTTTGGCTAGGTACCTCCCTCCGACTCAGAGGATTGCTTTGGAGAATGAGTTTTGAAATTGGTGTAAGGAGAGAGTAGCGTGGATGAGTATCTCCATGAGTTTACTCGTTTGGGTCGGTACACTAGCTCCACATTCGCGGATGAGGAGTGCAAGACGAACCGTTTCTACGAAGGGCTGAGAAATGACTTGAGGCTACTGCTCTCGGGGCCTATGACGCAGGGCTTCTTGACCCTGGTCAACACGACCCGCTCTTTGGAGAAGGATATGAAAAATGTACAAGCAAAGAAAAGCTTTGGTGATAAGAAGTCTGAGTTCAAGGTGCCGACTACCTCAAAGTCTGGGTACCGTAAGTTCTTTAAGAAGGCTAGGACTTCGGGTCCGGCTCCTTCTTCCGGTGCTTCTGGGGCGACTGTGGGTCGGACCCCGGGTACATGTTTTACTTGTGGGAAGCTGGGGCACTTTGCCCGTGACTGCTGGAGCGGACGTCCCAAGTCCGAAAGGAAGTCAAAAGCAACTTATGAAGAGAAGGGCAAGGCGGTGGAGTCAACCACGTCCCATTATGCTCTGGCTCAACCAAGGGTTTATAATCTTGGCCAACAAGAGGCCATTAAGGAAGCAGATATGGTGACATGTATGAATTAAATTCATAGCAAGTCAAATTGTTTTATACTTGGTATGTGCGTGTTACCTTACCACTGCTTGTTTAGGATTTGTTTTGATTTACGAGTATCCGGCGAGAGCACTCTTTGATACGGGAGCTTCACACTCTTTTTGCCTGAAGGGTTCATATCGCGCATCGGAGTACCTTCTTCGATGACGAAGGACAAACTGGATGTGTTGTTACTGAATGGGTGTTCGATGCACGCGGAGAGAATCTGTGGAGTTCAGATTCGTATTGGGAGTCAGGAGTTACATTTGCTAGCGTCGTTACTGCCGCTGGTGGAGTTCGACGTAATATTTGACATGGACTGGCTCTCGGAGCAGCAAGATTTTATTGATTGCGGTCGAGAGGAAGTCAAGTTGGGAACAGGTCGTGAGACGACTTTTACAGGCTTGAAAGGGTCGAGAAAGACTTTGAAGTGTGCTCTTCAGGTGGTGAAGGCGGTTCGTGCTGGTGTAGAGTTGTTCTTTACACTAGTGGAGGTTGCAAAGCCTAAGCCTTCATTGGATAGTATTTCAGTGGTAGCTGAGTACCCTGATGTGTTCCCTGGTGATCTTCCTGGAGCCTTGCCTCAACGAGAGATAGATTTCACGATTGAGCTGTAACTCCCCAAAATTTGTAGAGGGACGATCAACATTTGCGGCCAAGTTTGGGTCTTAGTTGAGGGTCACACGACCAATGACACGGGCGTGTCCATGG
The DNA here is from genome assembly GCA_039583875.1 of Platanthera guangdongensis. Taxonomy (NCBI): domain Eukaryota; kingdom Viridiplantae; phylum Streptophyta; class Magnoliopsida; order Asparagales; family Orchidaceae; genus Platanthera; species Platanthera guangdongensis. Next base: position 142,218,572 of record CM077160.1, on the reverse strand, counting down.
CCGTGTCGAACCGGTTCGTCGAGAGCCTGGGGAAGTTGACATTTTTTTCGCTCATTCGTCGTCGAATAGTGGGGGACACGCCCTCCGACACGCCCGTGTCGGAGCCCGTGTCCCAGGCGTGTTCTCTGAGTGTCGACACAATGGTGTCGACACGGTGGTGTCGACACAGAGGTGTCGACACGGTGGTGTCGACACAGAGGTGTCGACACGGTGGTGTCGACACAGTTGTGTTGACAGAGTTGTGTCGACACAGAGGTGGTGTCGACATTGAGGTGTCGACACGGTGGTGTTGACACGGTGGTGTCGACACAGTTGTGTCGACACAGTTGTGTCGACACAGAGGAGGTGTCGACACGGGCGTGGCGGGGCGCGTGTCCCCTCGGTTCGACGATCGTTGAGTGGCGATCGTCGGGCAGGGGTATACAGCCTGTGACATGGGCCTGTCACAGGGCGTGTCTCGCTGTGTTAAGCCGCGTTCGACGATCTGGACCTCCGTTCGACGATTTGGATCTGCGGTCGACGATTTTCCCCAGCAAGCTGCGTTCGATGATCTGGATCTCCGTTCGACGATTTGGATCTGCGGTCGACGATTTTCCCCCAGTAAGCTGCGTTCGACAATCTGGATCTCCGTTCGACGATTTGGAAGCGTTCGACGATCTTGGCTCAACGATCGTCGAGCGCGGGGTGATTTGTGGCGTGTTTGACTGTCGACGCGGAGTGTCGACATAGGAGTTTTTGGCGGGATTTTGTCCAAATATCCCGACACGTTTTGATTGGTCGCGGACGTGTCCTGCTCCGGATTGGTGAACTGTGCGGTGTTCAGCCCCTTTTGTCTAGGTCAGACCTAGATCGTAGCTGTGCATTTCCATTTTGTGGGAATCGACGGCTGGTGGTTAATCCGATTGGCTTATACCTGTGAATAGGGTTTCAACACCATTTATTTTTTCCTGCCGCTGGTTCTGTCTGAGTTCTAGAGAGAAGGAGAGCGAAGGAGGAAGAAGAGTTTTCGGTGCTTTTCATCCGGCTATTTTTCCATGGCTAGGAAGCAGAGTCGGAGGGTAACGACACTTCTCCTCTTGGTTTTAGGATGCATGTTTTAACATCTTTTATTTTTTAGTTTTTGGGCACCAAACTCTCAAATGAGAGGGGTTTGGGTCGCCAAGGTTCAAGAGGAAGCTCCGGGTCGATTGAGTCCGTCCCCGACATGATTTGCATTAGAGATCCGCTCCGTCAGTGGATTAGGCATGGTGGGTGAAGCCGTAGTCACGACCGTTAGTCCGACTCGATGATGTTGCATACGAGGTTTAAGGATTCGTAGAGATCCGTTGCGGCAAGAGGCCGTTTGTGATGTTCGTGATGTTTGTGACGTTCTTCCCTTTATCTTGCGTGAGTACGTGTGGCCGGTACCGGACAAGGTTAGCTCCTCATTGGCGGTAGATGGTTTCCTTGGTGAACAAGGTTAGCTCCGCATGGGTGGTAGATGGTTTCCTTGGTGCGCGGGAACGCTGCAGTACAAATGAGGGATTATGGAGGAATTGTCTTGGTTTGTGATGTGCCAAGGCATGGTTGTGTCTCTGTGGTCGGCTGGCTATCCCGTGACGTGCAAGTCATGTGTGGAAAGTGTCCCGGCGAGAATAGTCCCCTTTTGTGAGACTGACGAGAACGCCGAGCATGGGGCAAGCCCGGGCAATGAGGCCATGAGCGGGTGGGGTCCAACAAGGGTTCTTAGAATCGGTCAGTGTGTTGGACGGAATCCTGACATGAGAAGTCAGAGTTTGCCGGCGAGCCCGGGTCTACGACCGTGAGCGGGTGGGGCCTTGGCAAGAGTTCCGTGTGGCGGCTTGTATGCCGTTGGGGGATTGTGATTCCCCTTTTGTTTGCGGCTTTATGCCAATGTGGAAACGATGAGTACCCAAATGATGTGATGTTGTGCTAGATGCATACGCTATAGGGTGACTTGGGTGAAGCCGGGTGTTGCATTCATGTTGCATAGTAGGCCCTATTATTATATGCTCAACAATAGAGAACATGTATGATGTTTGAGACACCCAAGCCTTTTTCATTAGTTGCTTTTCTTGCTTATGATTATTGCATACGAAGTGCTAACTTGCTTGTTGGAGGAGTACCCCGGGTCCGTTAGGGGCAGCCGGGAGGAGATGTGTTTGTTACACAGTTTGAGGTCAGTCTTTGCTGACCCACATTACTAATAATTTTTACAGGGCAAGGATCGCAAGCAGGAGCTAGCTCGCCGGCCAGAAAGGCCTAAGCCTCATGAAGTGTTAACTTTTTGCTGTAGCTCTACTCTTTATGACATTGTATGTTTTGATGCCCATGTTGACCGGCTTGCATGCCGAGGTAGACTAGGTGTGCTTATGCACTTTCATGACTGATGTATTATTTGAGTTTGGATTCACTTGTTGTAAGGCCATAAGGCCATCTTGTTACTCTTGTAGGCGTGGATAATTTCTAGTCGTGCTTGTTGTTTCCGCTGTGTTGTGTTATGAGTTTTGAGATTGGGTAGCCATATCATTTTATAATACTGAAACTGTGGCGTCTGTATGTTGTGGGGCCCCGACCGGACCCATATTATACGATCATTACAAGGGAGGTGTTACAATTTGGTATCAGAGCCAGGTTAGATTCAAGGTCAGTGCGTAGAGAAGTTATCCACATAAGAGTAACGCGGGACCATGAGTGTCCTTATGTTTAAGTCTTGAGATTAGAGACTGATTCCTTGTTTCTTGTTTTCTTGAAGAGTGCAAGTAACGAGGCGGGTACGTCGAGAGCAAGAGAAGAACTTTCGGCGAGCAGTGCCACTGCTCCGGGTCTTTTGGGCAAGGGTGTAAACCCGGCCGATTTCTGCCGCATGCTTGCAGAGGCGATGGTGGCAGCCCAAGCTGCAGCGACAGCTCAGGTGGCAACCCCTGCTACACCGGATACGGCGACGGCCGTGCCAGGCGGAGAAGCCAGGCGAGTGGAGCCTTTGGCGGAAAGGGTGGTTGTCGGACATGGAGACCGACACATGAAGTACTTCCTGAGCTTCCATCCCCCGTCGTTCAAGGGAGTTGGTACGCCAACTGATGTAGAGGATTGGTGGGCTCGAATTCAAGAGCTTTTGAGGGCGGCAAAGACGCCAGAAGAAAAGAAATTTGAGTATGCGGCGTTCATGTTGGAAGGAGATGCCAAGTTGTGGTGGGTGAGCCATAGCGGCCGCCAGTTCCCTGGACGCACCCCGTCAATGGAGGAATTTGGGGATGCTTTTCTAAAGAGGTACATTCCCGTTTCTACACGGTTGGCCCTTCAGAGGCAGTTTCTGCACTTAATGCAGCGAGACAAGACGGTGGACGAGTATGTGCAGGAGTTCACCCATTTGGGTCGTTATGCGGGAACGACGATGATAGATGATGTAGAGAGGGATAACCTCTTCTACCAGGGGCTGAGGGAGAATCTGAGGCAACCCCTCATTTCCATGAAGAGGGATGGTTTTAATGAGCTAGTTGAGGCTGCCAGAACATTGGAGAGTGATCTGGAGCGAACCCAACGTCGTATGGGTTTCACTCCTAAGCAAGGGGAAGGGAAGCCTCCCCAATCCTAGGGAAAGTCTGAAGGGAGTAGGTGGAGGAAGAAGCCTCACACTTCCAGGTCCGGTGAGAAGAGCAAGTGGACGCCTGGAGGTTCTCACTCTAGGGGACCGCCGACGTGCTACAACTGCGGTAGGGTGGGTCACATCGATCGTGTTTGTCCTCAAGGAGGAGGGGAGCAAGAGGCAAGGCAGGAGCAGTCTGTGCGCTCCGGCCCCAGTGCCGCAGAGAAAGGGAAGATGGTGAATCTAGTGCTTCTCGGTTCCAACCGGTGCAACCAAGGGCCTACAACCTTGGACAGCAGGAAGCGATCCGCCAAACTGATGTGGTGACAGGTATGAGGAAATTTAAGTTTAACTTTGTGCTTCATAATTTTAGACCTTTATGTGTGATGTCTATGTTATATAATTCATATTAGTTTCCGGATACCCCGCTAGGGTACTGTTCGATACGGGAGCGTCACACTCCTTTCTTGCGGAGAGCTTCATCCGGAGAATAGGAGTTGAGACATTTTCGGCGGACGCGGAGCTGAAAGTGCGCATGCCCAATGAGTCATCCATGACCACCGGGGCCAAAGGGCATATTTGTTGGGAGCTGGACGGAGTTGACTTCATACTGGTAGCAACGGTTTTACCATTGGTTGAGTTTGATGTGATTTTGGGCATGGACTGGCTTGCAGAGCAGCGTGCCAGTATTGATTGTCTATCCAAGGTAGTGACCTTAAGGAGCAAGGGGCAGGTGGAAGTCGAATTTGAGGGCCTTTGTGGAGTGGCCTATTCCCTGATTTCGGCCATGCAGCTGATGCAGGCGGTTAGCCAGGGTGGTGTAGCGCTTGTAGCGTTATTGGAGGTTCGCCTCTCCTAGTTGTCTATTGAGGAAGTGCCCGTAGTGGCAGAGTTCAAGGATGTGTTTCCGATGAACTTCCTGGAGCGCCTCCTCGGTAGGAAATCGACTTCGCGATCGAGTTAGTGCCGGAGCCTAGGCAGTGTCACGTCCTCCGTTTAGGATGGCACCAAAGGAGTTGGCCGAACTATAAGTACAGTTGCAGGAGCTATTGGAGCAAGGGTATATCAGACCCAGTTCTTCGCCATGGAGCGCGCCGGTGTTGTTTGTAAAGAAGAAATACGGTAGTATTCGGCAGTGCATAGACTACCAAAAGCTGAATAAACTGACCGTCAAGAATAAGTATCTGATTCCTCGGATAGACGACTTGTTCGACCAGTTGGTGGGGTCGGTGGTGTATTCAAAATTGGACTTGAAGTCAGGCTATTATCAGTTGCGAATTCGGGACGAGGACATACCCAAGACTGCTTTTGGTACGAGGTATGGACACTTTGAGTTTACGGTGATGCCGTTCGGGCTGACGAACGCGCCATCTGTGTTCATGGATCTTATGAATCTAGTATTTCAGGAATACTTGGATTCTTTTGTGGTTGTCTTCATTGATGACATCTTGGTGTATTCCAAATCTGAAGTGGAGCATGAGACCCACTTGAGAGTGGTCTTGCAGGTGTTGAGAGAGAATCAGCTGCATGCAAAGTTCTCAAAGTGCGAGTTCTGGTTAGCGAAGGTGGCATTTTTGGGCCACGTGATTAATGGGGATGGGGTGGCAGTGAATCCAACAAAAGTGGAAGCCATCAGAGATTGGCCAGTTTTGAGGACCGTGGCGAAAGTCCGAAGTTTTCTTGGACTAGCCGAGTACTATAAGAGATTCGTGGAGAATTTTTCGCGGATAGCTCTACCCCTCACCTCACTCACTCGTAAGGATCATAAGTTTATGTGGACTCAAGAGTGCAGTCAAGCATTTGAGGCACTGAAGGAGAGACTGATGATGACTCCAATCCTAAGTCTCATTGCAAGGTACCGGAGGATTTCAAATCTTTAGTGACGAATCAAGATGCAGTTTTAGGTTGTGTGTTGGTGCAACATGGCAAGGTTTAGCTTTTTGGGCTCCGCCACCAGTCCACACAGGTGCGACAATGAATTGGAGTTGGGCGTATTTTCTTCCGAATACGTTCTGAAAAAGATCTTGAGATCATAAAGCCTGAACACTACACCACAGACCAAC